>PVLA01004273.1:0-182745 GCA_004027455.1 Hydrochoerus hydrochaeris | reverse complement strand
TCGGCTTGCATTTCCCGGGCTGACTCAATGTCAAGATTAAAATGTTAATTGATACCTATTGCCCTGAACCTGGGGCGATTCCTGCTTGGAGTTGAGGTTAAAACCTATTGTTTAGGATTATCCCTGCCTGGCCCTAAGCCTGGGGCGCTTCCTGCTTGGGGCTGGGGGTTGCTGCCAAGGTTAGCATATATATATTCCAGCTTCTAAAAAAATAAAGCGGATTCAGATTCACTCACAGACTGGTGTGCAGTGTTTTCTGTCTCTCAATCGCTGACTCCCTGACCACCTTTGGGAAACCCTAGCCCTGCCGCAGCTGGACTCCGGCAGGCAGGAAAATTTCCCAAGACACTATGTTGCTCTGTATATTTTCAATGGCTCCATGTCATCCACAGTGTTTAGATAGTGCCTAAAGTGAGTTTATTCTGGATTGTCTTGGTGGCCTCAGATCTGTGATGAGTGTCTCCACTCAAAACAGAGAGGGAAACACAAAGGGAGAAAACCATGGGTAGATGGAAGCAGAGATTGGAGTTATGCACCTCCAAGCTCAAAATGCCCAAGAATTATGAGAAGCCACCAAAATCTAGGAGAAAGGGGTATAATAGAGTCTTCCTTAGAATTATTTTCAGCAGAAATCATTAATAACCCTTTAACCTCATATTTCTGCCCTCTATAACTGGGAAAAGCATTTCCGTTGCTTCAAGCCAACCTATTTGTTATAATCTTATATGCCAGTGCTACAAGATCAATACATCATCTAGTTATGGTAGTAATTTTCTAATGAAAACATAAATTTTGGCAGCTGAGAGATGACAGAGTGGCCAAAGCCAGTTTCATGTTATAATAAAGTAAATATTTTGAGAACAGAAAACTCTCAGTCATGTAATAAAAAACATTGCCAGATTACTCAAGTAAAATTTATGAGGACTTACAAACTTGGAATATTTCTTCACTGTGAAGGTCTTTAAAGAAATGTAATAGGCAAAGGGAATCTAAAGGTTATTCCAAATGGCATTCCAGAAGGAAGCTAAAATACCTACACATCTCAATGGAGTTCATCCCTCTGTATCCCACCTCTCATTGCAAGTTTCTTCATGTTTGAAATTCTTATTGCTTAATTCAAAACCACGTTGTCATGTGAAAATATCTTTCATCCATGCTTGTTAGGTTAGCCGAGTATCAGTCTGTTGAAAACAACTAGAAATCATTCTTACAAAGTCATTTCTTAAAACTGTAACAATAAAGTTTAGTTTTGATAAAATCTGTTGTTGTTGAGAGATAAAATATAACATTGTTCCCATACTGTTACAAGTTCACTCTGAGCCCTGACTTTTTAAGGACCCTTTGCCTGGTTATCGCTTTCTGCTTCAGATGGAAACAAAGGAAACAGAATGGAGCTGTAGCTAACAGTGCCAAGATTCATCAGCCACACAAATCCACGTGCAAGTATCCAAAATTATTTAACCACCTACCAGTGATTTCAGAGTAGTAATAGAAAAGTTAGTCTGTCTTCTAGATCTTCCCTCTGTCATCTGTACCAGGAAAGAAAAGGGAAAAGGAAAGAAAAATACAGGCTTTAGTGGGTCAAATCCAGAACACTGGCAATATTGATGGGCAAATAGAGCAACAGGAACTGTCGGTCTCTGTTAATGGGAGTAACAGTACTTGCAGCTTAGCACTTTCTTTAAAAGTTAAATATATTCCTTATTAATTAAATATACTCCTACTTCATGTAGCACTAGGTCTCCCTGGTACTTATGTCAACACCGAATCCTGCACATAAATGTGTATAGCTATCTCGTTCATAATTCCAAAGACTCAAAATCAACCACAAAAACTTTCAGTAGGTGAAGAGATCCATACACGATGGAATATCTATAAACTGGAATAATATCTAGTGATTAAAAGGTGAGGTATTAAGCCATGAAAAGACATAGAGTTAAGTTATAGCATTATAAATAAGTAAATGTTTCAGCGCAAATCTGTAAAAGATTATATTCTGTGTGAATTATATGACCTTCTGTAAAACAATATAAAGACAACAAATAGATAAGAGATTATAAATGTACAAACCCACAGACACCCACTTTTCAGAAGTTTCTCTTTACTTCCACCTGTTGTGTCTCATATAGTTTGTCTGCACTCTAGGTAGCTGGGATTACACACACCCTCTCTTCCTGAACACTCACTAGTCCCAATTATAGGAGATGGTCACACCTAAATGCACACTTGATAGAAACAATGAATAAGTGAAAACCAGATGCAAGCCATTTTAACTGAAGAAATTTTGATCATTTCTCTGCTCTTTGGGGCCTATATGAAAGTGATAAGCCCTCATTCCAATAGAGGCTCTCTTTTAAAGCACAGAATAACTGAGGCTTCCACCCATCTGGGAATCACATTATCATCCTTTTGGATAAAAGGTAAGATGGTGATAAGAAGCAAATTGCTGCCACCTTCATACAATTCTGCTTCATGCTTAATAAAGCACTTTCTATCATTCTGCCTCTCTCCTTATTGATTCTAGCACTAGGAAACGGGAACATCTTCTTATTTACAGTTTTAAAGAGTTAAAGAAAGAGATGATTAGGTGGAACATAGAGCACTTTAGGGAAATATGAATATTCTGCGTGATATTATCATTGTGAATAATTGTTATTATACATTTGTACTTACATATAGAATGTATAGCACAAGCAGTGAATCTTTTACAGTAAACTCTAAAATGTTTAATATAAGTGCTACCTTTGATGATGATATATCAATGTAGGTTCATCAGTTGTCACAAATCCATCCCTCTGGTGAGGGATTCGGTAACGTGAGAGGCCATGCATGTGTGGGTAATGGATGTCCATGAGACATTGGTATGTTCTACCCTATATTACTGAAATTGGTTTACTCAAAACTTGAAATTACTCTCAAAAAGTAATTGGTTTATTACAAAAAGGCAGACTTATTTGAGATAAAGAAGGATACCAAGGGTTGGAAGGTAGAAGGCATGAAGGAATTCAAAATGATCAAAATATGCTACACACATGTACCAGTTTCCCAAAATGAACTATGATGTACATCTACTATGCATTAATGAAAATACTTCTAAACTAATAATAAAATGTGAATAGAGTTTATTTTGTTTTATGTGAGAAGGGGTGATGTTAGAAGAGTTGCAAGGGGAGATGAACTTGATTTTCTTTCTAGCAACCGCAGGTTTCCTACAGTTCATTTTGGGTCCCATACTTCCTTGTTGCTATGGCAGCACTGACTGCCTGAGGCTGTGCAGAACCTTCTTGCCATGAGGAAAAGGTATGGAGTTTTGCTACTTCTAGGGTGGCCAAGGGCTAACCTTGCAAGCACTGGAGGCCTCACTTTTATTAAACACAAAACAAGTTCTAGGAACTCTGCCTCCTTTGCCATATCAAGGACATTATTCACTCACATTGTTTCAGTGAATATTTTCCAAATAATGTTAGAAATTACTCTGAGCACTAAGAATATAATTGATCAAAAGAATCAAATTTCCTCATTTCAAGACACTATATCGAGGGCAGGTTCAAGGAGAAGAAAATTTAAAAGAAAGAATCAATCTCGCTGGGGCCCGAATTGAGTCCCAGGCCCAAAGCCGGTGTGGGTGGAAACCCAGCACCTAGGGAAGCCTTGGAACTTTGCTCTGAGGCACTAAGACCCTGCACAGCATCTGAAATCACCAGAGGATGCCCAGGAGGTCCAAGCAGGCCTTAGTGATCTCCAAGCAGCTGGCTGGGACCCGAATTGAGTCCTGGGCCCAAAGCCTGTGAGGGTAGAAACCCAGCACCCAGGAAAGCCTTGGAACTTCACTCCCAGGTGGTAGGACCACACCCTGCATCTGAAATCACCCAAGGATGCCCAGGAGGTCCAAGCAGGCCTAACTAGGCCATGACTGGCAAACTTCAAGCAGCTGGATGGGTCCCAAATTGAGTCCTGGGCCCAGAGTGTGTGTTGGTTGAAATCCAGCACAGAGGGAAGCTTTGAAACTTTGCTCTCAGGCAGTAAGACCACACCCCACATCTGAAATCACAGGAGGTGGCATGGGAGTAACTGCAGGCCCACCTGGCCTATGCCCAGTGAACTCCAAGTGGCTAGTTGTTGCCTGCTGTCAACCCCAGGGGCCAAAATTGGGCCAGGTGATTCTCAGGGAAGGGGGAAGCCTTGAAACATTGCTTTAAACCCAGAAATATAGGAAAATGACAAAATGAAAGAGCAAAATGCAATCTCAAACTTCCAGCCAAGCAAGTTCAGGAGACATGGACACAGAAGAAAATATAAGCCCATACACCTGAAATGCCTGAAATGATATCAACTGAAGTAAAGAAACAACTCCAAGAAGCTATAAAAGAACTCAAATCAGAGATAGTCTCCCAAGTAAAAGAAGAAATAATAAATGTAATGAAAGAAATGCTGCATACATCTAAAGATATAGTTAAAAAAATTAGAGGAACAATGCAAAAAGATGATAACTCTGAATGAAGAATACAAGAAACAAACAGAATGCATGAAGCAGATTCAAAGAGATATACAAGAAATCAAAAATTCCATTGAAAGTTGGCAAAACCACCACAATGAAAGTAAAGATAGAATTTCAGACCTCAAAAACATGATTGCAGCTAGTGAACAGAAAAGGAAAGATATTTTTAAAATAACAAGGAACCAGGAAATAACAATTCAACAACTGCAAGATGATGCAAAGAAAAACAACATAAGATTGATAGGTATAAACAAAAAGGAAGGTGACAACACAAACTATATCAAGAGGCTATCTACAGAAGTAATAGCTGAAAATTTCTTAAACACAAGAATGGAAACCAACATACAGATCAGTGATGCATATAGAACCCCAAATAACCATAACCAAAATAAAACTACACCCAGACTTATAGTAATCAACATTCCAGAAATCCAACATAAGAACATAATATTAAAAGCTGTTAGAGAGAAGAAATAGATCACCTATAAAGGAAAGGCTATCAGAATCACAGCAGACGTCTCAATACAAACAATGAAGTCAAGAAGAGCATGGACTGAAGTATTTCAGATCCTAAAGGAAAACGACTTCCAACCCAGAGTGATGTACCCTGCAAAACTGTCCTTCATAATGGATAGAGAAATAAGATACTTCCATGACAAAGAACAGCCAAAGAACTTCATCACAACCAAACCAACCTTGCAGAGAATACTGAAAGACATTCTAGACAGATATAGGAAAAAAAGCAAGGCAAACAATTAAATGGAGCAGAAAGGTAAAAAACTCAATAGCAGAAAGATAACATGTCAAAAGTAAACCAATATATATCATTTATAACCATTAATGTACATGGCCTCAATTCACCAATTAAAAGAAAGAGACTGGCAGAATGGATCAAGAAACAACATCCAACCATATACTGCATACAAGAAACCTATCTAACCTAAAAGGAAGCTCATAGACTGAAAGTCAAAGGACAGAAAACAATACTCCATGCAACAAGACTCTCCTCCCAAAAAAGCAGGAGTGTCTATTCTGTTTGCAGACAATGTGAACTTCAAACCAAGAATGATCCAAAGAGATAAATAAGGCCACTACATACTAGTTAGGGGAAAACTTCAAAAGAAAGAGATAACAATCTTAACTATGTATGCACCAAATGTGGAAGCACCCAACTATACAAAACAAATACTAACAGAAATGGAAAATCAAATAAACAAGAAGAAAACAATTATAACAGGAGACCTTAACAGGCCATTGACACAAAGGGACAGATCAACTAGACAGAAAATCAGTAAAGAAATAACAGAACTGAATCACACCTGTGAATAAATGGACTTAATAAATGGAATAAATGTTGATGTATAAGGAGCATTTCACCCAATAGCATCAGAATATACATTCTTCCCAGTATCACATAAAACATTCTGTAAAATACTAGCCCACAGAACATGCTTAAGTAAATGCAAAAGAATTGAAATTATCTCATGCATGTTATCAGATCATAGTGCCATAAAACTGGAAATTAATGACAAAAGAAATTGCAAACCCCCACAAAAACATGGAAATTGAATAATACACTCCTGAGCAATCAGTGGGTCACAGACAAAATTAAAGAAGAAATTAAACAATATTTTCAGGCAAACAAAAATACATATACATCTTACCAGAACCTGTGAGATGCAATGAAAGCATTCCTCAGAGGAAATTTCATTGCAGTGAACTCCCACATCAGGAAAACAGAACAAACAATAAATGACCTGATGCTACACCTCAAACATCTAGAAAAAGAAGAGCAAGCCAAACCCAAAGCCAAAAGAAGGGAGGAAATTACAAAGGTCAGAGCACAAATCAATGCAATAGAGACTAAGAAAACAATATAAAGAATCAATTAATCAAAAAGTTGGTTCTTTGAAAGAATAAATAAAATTGAAAGACCTCTAGCCAACCTCATTTAAAAAGGAAAGAAAAAATTCCAAATCATGCAATAAAGAATGAAAAGGGGAAAATCACTGCAGACCCTGTGGAAATACAGAAGATCATCAGTAACTATTTCAAAAACCTCTACTCTCATAGTCTTGATAACACAGAAGAAATGGACAAATTCCTAGAAACATATGAATTGCCAAAGCTGGATCAAGAAGATATAAAACTGCTAAATAACCCAATTTCAATTAATAAAATTGAAAATGTATTTAAATCCCTACCAACAAAGAAAAGCCCAGGTCTAGATGCATTCTCTGCAGAATTCTACAAGAAATTCAAAGAAGATTTAATGCCAACATTCCTCAAACTCTTCAATGAAATTGAAAGGGAAACAAGTTCATAACTCATTCCTGGAAGCAAACATTACTCTAATACCAAAACCTGAGAAAGACCCAACCAAAAAAGAGAACTACAGGTCAATCTCCCTAATAAACATAGATGCAAAAATTCTCCATAAAATACTGGCAAACGGGATGCAGTAAATCAAGAAGATTATACACCATGACCAAGTGGGATTCATCCCAGGAATGCAGGGATGGTCCAACATATGCAAATCAATAAATGTAATCCACCATATCAATAAAGCCAAAAATAAGAATCACATGATCATTTCTATAGATGCAGAAAAAGCTTTTGATAAGGTCCAACATTTACTCATGATTAACACCTTACAGGAAATTGGAATAGATGGTCTTTACCACAATGTGATAAAAGCCATGTATGACAACCCAATAGCCAGCATCATATTAAATGGCCAAAACCTGAAAGCCTTTATCCTAAAACCAGGAACAAGACAAGGATATCCCTTATCACTACTCCTATTCATTATAATGCTGGAAATACTAGCCAGAGCAATTAGACAAGAGAGAGAAATAAAATGAGAAAGGATAGGAAAAGAAGAAGTTAAATTATCATTATTTGTAGATGACATGATACTCTATATAGAAGACCCCCAAAACTCCATTGGAAGACTCCTAGGTATAATAAATAAATTTAGTAATGTAGCTGGATACAAAGTCAACACCCAAAAATCAATAGCATTCATATACATTAACAACACAACCACTGAAAGAGAAATAAGAGAAGCCATACCCTTTACAATAGCATCCAACAAAATGAAATACTTAGGAATTAATCTAACTAAAGACACAAAAGATCTATTCAGGGAAAATTCTAATATTCTGAGAAAAGAAATGGAAGAGGACCTCAGAAAATGGAAAGACATCCCTTATTCAAGGATAGGAAGAACAAACATTGTGAAAATGGCCATTCTCCCAAAACTGTTATACAGATTCAATGCAATCCCAATCAAAATACCACTAGCATACCTCACAGATCTAGAGAAATCATTCCTAAAATTCATCTAGAACCAGAAGAGACTTAGAATATCAAAGACAATTCTAAGCAGTAAAGGCAGGGCAGAAGGCATCATAATCCCTACTTAAAGTTATGCTACAAAGCTACTGTAATAAAATCAGCATGGTACTGGAATAAAAACAGACCTGAAGATCAATGGAATAGAGTACAAGATACAACTACAACTACAAAAACACTCAGCCACCTTATCTTTGATAAAAAAGCCAAACACGTCCACTGGAAGAAAGATAGTCTCTTTAATAAATGGTGCTGGAGAAGTTGGCTCTCTATATTCCAAAAACTAAAACTAGACCCATGCTTATCACCATGTACTAAACTAAAGTCTAAATGGATAAAAGACCTAAATATTAAAACAGAAACATTAAATCTACTGGAAGACAAAGTAGGTAGAAATCTTGAAGATTTAGGGGTAGGTAGAGAATTCATGAACAAGAATCAAACCACATATGAAATTCTTCCCAGAATCAATAACTGGAATCATGTCCTATTAAAGAGTTTTTGCATGTCAAAAGAAATCTCCAGCATAACCAAAAGAAAATCCACGAATTGGGAAAAAATCTTAGTGAACTGTCCCTCAGACAAACGGCTTCTTTTTTAAAGAATTAAAAAAAAAATCAGATCCCCAAAATTCAAAGACCCAATCCAAAAATGGGCATCTGGGATAAATACACAGTTCTTAGATGAAGAAATACAAATAGCAAATAAATACATGAAAAAATTTTCAGTATCATTGGTCATTAGAGAAATGCAAATTAAAACAACACTGAGGTTCCATCTCACTCCAGAAAGAATGGCCAAGATAAAGAAAACTACCAACAACAAATGCTGGAGAGGCTGTGGGGAAAAAGCAACTCTTCTGTATTGTTGGTGGGAGTGTAGACTGGTGCAACCACAGTGGAAATCAGTCTGGAGATTCCTCAAAAAGCTGGGGTTGGAGGTCCCATTTGACCCAGCTATTCCACTTCTGGGCATTCCCAGAAGAACTGAAAACATCATACCACAGTGATATATGTGCACCCATGTTTATAGCAGCACAATTTATAATAGCCAGATATTGGAAACAACCTAAATGCCCATCAACTCAGGAATGGATAAAAAGGATGTGGTATTTTTATACAATGGAGTACTACTCAGCTACAAAGAATGATCACATTGAGATATTTATAAATAAATGAATGCAACTTGAGACCATACTCATAAGTGAAATAAATCAAACTCACATGTGCCAACACCATATAGTCTCCCTAGCATAAGAAATGGTAAGATACAAAAAAACTCAATAAATACAGTAAAAGGATAAGAATCTGCTTAAAGGGGAAAAAATAATATCTCAGGGAAACTGAGGAAAAAGAAAAAGGAAGGGAAAAGAAAAAATGTCTAAAAGTGTATAAACATACTTAGGGTAGCTGATTGTGCTACATACTCTATAAGTTCTTGGAACAAAATAGTTAACACTCATAGGATTGAAACAATTGTGCATATTATTGTATAATTATCTGAGAAACTTTTTGAAGATCATTACGTAAAATAAAAACCCTAGCTATGCTCATACCACCTTGTTTTGAAGGCCTATATTATCAGTGTTCTGGGCTCTTGGTTATTGTTGTTTATATGTCTTTTTCATTTCGTGTTTTTCTAGGAATTTGTTTTGTTTTGTCTTCGTTTGTTTTGTTTTTCTCTTTAATACAGAAAGGATAGGTATACATGTAGAGACTCATGCATGCATAGAACTTCTAAAAAGTTTATGAGAATTGATAATATAATCCATGATGAAATGAACAGCTACTTTGAAAAAAAGAGACACTAAGGTATCCAGTGCTGATTCCATAGTGTCATGATGTACAATTCAGCAATACTATTATTCTTTGTTCAGAGTGATTTTAGTCTGTTTTGTTTTGTTTAATTTCAACATACATGAAGGTATGGACAGCTATTTTGAAGAGAACGAGAGACATTATGGCAGCCATTATTGACTTCCTTATTGTCTGATCTTGAAGGTATAAAATGCCTTCATTATCCTGTTCTGATCAGTTCTATACTATTTTATTTTGTGTGAATTCATTGTATATGACGATATGGACAACTATTTGAAAGAAAAGCAGAGACAATGTGATAGACAGTGAAGATCTCCAATCGTCTTTCTTTGAAATCTGTGTCTCTTACATTGTTATCTTATGATCTGTTTTGTTCTGTTTTGTTAAGTTTAATTTTACCCTCTTTAAAAATAAAAAAATAAAATAAAATAAATTAAGAGTCAAATAACATGATAGTATGCAGTGATATAGGATATAAACCTTCTGAGCAGGGCAATATTAGACAGCAATAGTCATCCTGACAGTGAAGTAATTTGGGCATCTCTGAGCTGAGATCCTAACAATCAGTAATCAGAGAGGTAAAGATCTAGGAGAAGAGAGAGAAAGGTAGAATAAAACCGTACCAAGTCTTTAGGACAGATGGAGAGGTGTTTGGTGATGTGGCTTCCTGTGCCAAGCTATTTGCATTTCTTTCAAAGGACAATGGGAAACTCTTGGATGTTTTTAATTAAGGAGTCTCACAGTCTGTTTTAAGGTGACAATTGACCAATGTGTAGAAATAGGTAAAAGAGACAGAGAAAAGGAAAACAAAGGAGAAGAAAAAAAAAAGAGGCCGTTACCCAAGTGTAGAGGGAGAAATTATGATTTAAGTCAGGTTGTTGATGGAGGGAAATGGCAGGGCTTGAGAGGTATTTTGAAGACAGAGTCACTAAGACTTCTTCATAGAGTCAATGGTGGTGGCAGATGGCAAGTGAAGAGAAAACACAGTCCAGGCTGACACTAAGATTAGCTGCAATGTTTGCATTTTGGGGGTTGGTCGCCTTGGACTAGTACTCACATCTGTGTCGTCCAAACCAAACATATTTTGGGGAATGATTTTCCCTGGGTCTCTCATAATGTATACATTCTATGACCCCTGATTTCGTTTGTCCTGGACTATCTTTTCAAAGGTGCTTGTACACAAAATAACCTTGGAAGAGAAGCACCATGTTTGTTTCCCTTAGGAATAAGGCAGGGTTTTTTTTATCATACTATGAATAAAGCTATTTCCCCTGGGGACCAAAACTGGTAGGCTTAATTCCTATTGTGAGTAACTTGGGTTCTCTTAGCTCAGAAATCTTCTCTAACGCATCCTGCCAGGAATGCAGTCTGCACACTGGGGATCAGGAAGCCCCCACATATGCCCTATTCTCTGTGCTTCTATTGGTTCACATAGTAAACTTTCCTTTGTCTTTGATTTGAGTTTCCTGCCTTCTGTGATCCTCTGTGAGATACTAGCAGGCTTAATTGTTAACTCGAAAACACATTTTCAAAGCCTTCGTAGCTCCTAATAGTTCTCCCCCTGGTCTCTGGGATGCAGAAAACACTCCTCCTTCACTCCGACAGCAGATTCTTGAAGTTTTCTAATGAGTTTCTTCCTTTGCTTCTACAAACTTTATGGAAGTTTCAGTCCCAAGGAACAGCAACATGTTGCTTATCAGAGGGGAGTGGGGCATATTTTCCAACTTTATCTGTCTCTATTTCCAGCTGAAGCTCACCTTAAAACACTGTCTCCCCTTTACTTATAAGGGAAGGGACTCCTATTGGTTCCTCTGCCTGCTAAAAGGGAAACTGCATTTCCCGTTTATCCTGTGCTGCTGTCTTAAGGGAATCTGTGCAGAGACAGAGAATAGCCCGGAAATCTTTGGCTTCAGACTTAGAGGTGTTGGCTTTGAACATGAGTTTTTTGCCATCACTGCCATGTGACTTGGAAAACATATTTCATCTGTCTGAATTGTGAACTGAAGTTCTCTGGAGAAATCATATCTACTTAAAAGTTCCTGCATGTTTGACTTTGACTAAGCAGTGTGTTGTGACTGTGGAGAGATGGAAAGTTCAGAGAGCCAGAATTATCTTGGCTCTTCAATGGCCATTCATTTTAGGCTCTGTATCTGACCTAACACTCTCATGACTATTAGGAGAAATTCTCAAAATATATCCTTAACCTTAGCCTTCCTTGGAAATGCCAAGGCAAGATGATCACAAGTTCAAGCACAGCCTGGGTGATTCAGTTAGAACTTGTTCCTAAATAAATAAATAAGTTCTGAGGATCTAGTTCAAATGAAGACTCTGAATTCTAGAAAATCACATCTAAAATCACAAAAGAGATTTCCCAACTTGTGCATCTACAAAATAAATGATTGCTTTCTCCTTTCTATGGCCATGGACATTTGTGTAATCTCTTCCAACTCAGACCTTGTCATTTAAGGAAATTTGAATCCATAATTCCAGGCTATATTCACATTTGGTTCAGAATAAACTATATCTTTATTTCCTTTAGGATGAAGTTTTTGCTTTATGTTGATATTTTTCAAAGAAAATTCACAACTGATATGTTACATGGGCAAGGAAGACTTTATTCAAGATTATTGAAATATTGACCAATGTTTTTAAGGTGAGAAAGAAAGATGTGAAGTCACTTATTTTAAAAATAAGGAAGCTTCCAAGAGCCACAGGAAGCTAGTGGAGCAGCAGTAAAGGACTTTGGGGGAAAAGGGCTCAGGATGATTGGGTCATCTGTGTTTGCAGGTGGGCACTCAGTACAGTTAGACCAGAAGACAGGGACTCTATTCTTCTCGATAATTATATTTCCAAAGCATGACTCAAATTCCTTGAAAAAAACACATTCTAGTTTGTAAAACCAGAAAGAAACTAAAAGACTAACATCTCAGAGAAGCAGACGCATAATTTACAACCAAATGTTTCTAAAGTAAATGTTCTGAAGAAGGGAAGACAAGGTCTATTGTCAGGAAGAAACCTGTGTGAAGATTTTGGTCTAGCTGAGAAGCAAAGGTCAAAGATTTGTTCCTCGTCTGTAAATACTTCCTCAATATATTGTTGAGATTAAAAAAAATATACAATTTGTTTCAAATTGCATGTCGAAATTGACTATATGATAAAGGTAGGTTTCATTCAATATTAGAACCTTGATTCAGAAAATATTAATATTGAAAATATTAGTCTAAAAATTCTTGGCTAGATAATAAATGGGCTCTTTTTTTCTTCTTTTTCATAATTGTAGAGAAAGGAATATTTCCCTTTTTTCCTATATATTTGGAAACAATGTTTGTCTCTCTATATAACAAGGGATCTTGAAACCCTAACAAGACAGGGTAAGGTATCCGGATAAGTGGAGTACCATTAGGTGAATGAAGGTACATTTTCAGAAGTAGAAAATGAGTATTATTTGAAATAGAGGTGAGTGGAGCTTGGATGAAGTAAGTTTATAAAGGATGAGAGAAGCCTGGAGGATTATGATGGGATAATTAGTTTAACAGAGACCAGTATAAATTTGAGGCAGTTATCCAGTGGCACTGCCTGCTGGACTAACTGAGAGGACATGCCAAGAACTCCTCAGGGAAATCAGTAGGTGCTTAAGGGTACCTAAAATGAATGCCTTGCTGCTTAGGTCATGTACATATTCTTGGTCACAGACTCCTAACCGTAGCCATGGATGAGCATTTAGTCATTTAGATACAAGGACAAAAAACTAGACAAAAAAGACCAATGAGGAATCCTAAGGATTCTCCCACTGGCTTGGTTGACCCAACAGGATGGAATCACACTTCTGCGGGACATAACTGTAGATCCTATACTCTATAAAATGTCTTTCACTGTCCACATTCAATGTGATTGTGGCTGTCACCCTAACAGATGCAAATGAGGAGCACATGTGTACATAAAGGAAAGTCCACCATGTTACCACTCACAGCGGGTGTCCAGTCTTACTGAAGCATCATGTACAGTCACATCCTCAGAATTCTGATTTTCTGGACCTTGAAAATGGCCTCTGGATTTTAATCATCTTCACACTTGAATTTAAGAGAGAAATCAATAATGACACTATGTCTAAAGCACTTTGCTTGATGATTTTCTACCAGATTTCTACTTATGAGACTTAAAGAGACACACACTACTTCAATGCATGTCAAGAATATTAAGAAAGCCACTATGAGAGGGAAACCAGAGAGAGAAACCAGGAAAAAGTTTTCCAGATATATATTCTGGGAAATTTTAACAAAGTTCACAGTTTTAGAGTTCTTTAACCTTGCTGAATTACGAATGACTCATTTTTGTGCCTGACCAAATTACAAAAAGTAGGTCATATATTTTGATAAGCCTCTTGGGAAAAGTTGATAAATTTTCATTTAATGGTCACATTAAGTACAGTCTTATTCATTGCTTATTCACTTAATAAGCTGAAGTAAGTACATGTCTTAATTTACCCCAACCTACTTAGCTTGAATACTATCTCGCCATAGATTATAAAACCCATAATGGGTAGAAGTTTAAGATGGCTTCATGACCTTCACTCTTTGATGTTACACCTATAATTATTATTATGTTACCTCATTTGACAGAAAAGGAAATTATCTCAGTGAGCCCAGTCTAATTATATAAAACTTTTAAAAGCATAAATTTATTAGGCTGCAAGAAAAGGAAAACTCCATAGAGACTAAGAACATAAGGCATAGTCTAGACACGGTTTCTAGTTTTTGAATCAGTTAGTGGCCCCTGAAAGCTGAGAGTGACCCCTGACCTAACAACTTGCAAGTGACCTTTGACCTGACAACTATCGAAGAAAATGAAGACATGAATTCTACAACTGTAGTAAAAAAAATTTTTGACAATTATCTGCATGAACTTGGAAACAGTTTTCCTAGAGCCTCCACATAGGAGTTCAGCCCAGCTAATGTCATGGTCATGGCCTTGTTCACATCATAATGAAGAATGTGTCTGGGAGAGCCTGGACACCTGACCTACAGAACTTTGAGATAATGAATGCATGCCTTTGAAAGATGCTGAGATAGAAAAACTAATGCATCCCAGAAGCCTAAACCATGAAACAGTAATCCCCACAGAGGATGTATTCCAGGATCCCTATCATATGCCAGCTAGCTCCAAACTCTGCTTCCTCCCTTCTCCGTCCTATGTTTTATCATCTATACACATACCTATGTTAACCTTTTCCTGCTATCTGACTTAAAAGAAGCACTTTATGATTTCTCTCTGATGTGTCAGTGTTGCCAGCCTTACTTCTCTCACTGCAGCATCACAGCACAATCATCTGGGTTATCACTGGCTAAAATAAGGGTCACTTGGACACAGCAGGGTGATACGACGCAATTGTTCTGAAAACTTAAGGTGACTATTAAGCGAGTCATGAGCAGGAAGTATGCAAAGCTGGGAGATACTGGAAACAGGATGATTTAGCATCTGAGCATGATGGAGCAAGACAATCTAGTATTTTATTACGCTACTCAGAGCTCACTTGTAGAATTTTTCATTTAACATTATTGGGCAGAAGTTAGAGTAAGAAACCTGAGAAAGTCAAGCCACAAATAAGGGGTAGAAACTGTTATTTTTGTCTAAAAATATAGAGACCATTCACAAAATCATCTTCTGAAAGTTCAAAGAGAAGAAATTACCATTATCACTTTGCTCACATTTTTATGCTGTTTTTATACAGCTCATCACATATATTTTTGTTGTAATATCAACATTTTCCTTTTTCATAAAGCAAATTATCATGTGATATGAGAATTTTTTTAAAATGTGATAAATATGAAGACAATTTTTATGTGATAAAATATTAAGCTGTATCACTCTTTGTTCCCAAAGTATTAACCTAACCTTTGTACTTGATATTATTTGGACCTAAATCTTTCTAGAGAACACTATTAAAAGTCAGTATTCTTTGATTTCCTTAAAAACAAGACCGATGACATCTCCAGTTCTATACTAGAGATATGAGAGACTGTTGCATAAAGTCAAGCTCATGGCTCCCTCAGTAGCTCTACCTGAATTAAAATCCTGGTTCTGCCTGTGTAATCTTAGCAAGTTCTTAAATATGTCATTGTGTTTCTTTATCTAGTAAACTGTGGGAAATAATACCTATTTCAGGGAATGTACTACAAGGCAATACTATTGCAAGTATTCCCGGGAAACACAGTGAATGCTCTGCAAATTTTATAATCTTTATGTTCACAAGAGAGCTACTCAAGGCAAATGGAAACTACCATGCAAATTAGGTAAGTATGGACAACTCATACCAGTCTCAAAACGACTCTTTCTCTTGTCTTCTCTATGTCTTGGATAAGTTCCATCTTCTTCCAAGTTATACAGACTCAGAATCTCAAGATTGTCAATGGTTGTAAAGTTAAATATTGTCTGATTGACCTCTTCTGTGCCCTCTAAGTTTCCATTCAGTGGAGCCCTCTTGTTCCCAACCTGGAGAGTGGTCACTCTTACCTCACACAGTGAATTGTTGGCCTGTTTATTCGTATCATTGGTATTAGAAATATCTGTGGCCGTGATTGCTTCATCTTCGGGGTCTTTCTTTGGCTCTTCCTAACCCTAGACCAAGAGTTTGTGTTTAGCTTTATGATGAAGAACCTCAGCTGTCACAGGATACACATTAACCAGGGCAGAAGCAAGAAGAATGGGCAGAAGTTTCAACCTGTACTCAGGGGCCTCACTCCATTTATGCTTGTTAGTATCTGCTCAATATCGTTCTTGTACTCTTACTTCTGTCTTCTTTTGCCAACTGTCTGCCACACAGACGTCTTCTCCAGCTCCAGATTTGCAGGAGCTGCTTAGTCAGCCCCACAATTATCATTTGCTCTGCTGAGAGTAAAACTGAACTGTTAGGCATCAGATTGAATAAACAGAAACAATAAAGGAGACTTAATTTTTTAAAAAAATGTTTGAACAAGCATCTTGGAAAGGAACAATCTATGTAGAAGCCTTAGAAAAGGATGGAGAAAGAAATGAAAGAGAAAGAAGAACTCCAGCTTTGGGTAGAGAGAGATAAAAGTTGGGTGTGTTAGAGAGGTGGTGACTTCAGTGCTCATATCTCAGAGCTTGGCAAATTGGCTGCTTTAAAGAGAATGAAAAATGTGAACACATAGGTTTAAAGTCAGCAATAGCAAAAGGATTAGGATTTACACACACACACACACACACTGCACATTTTCAGAAAGAAGACTCAGGAATGTCTAATAAGGGATGTCTTGGGGGTGAAACTTACCTACCCACCAATAGGAAAAACTGAGAATGGGGCTGAATTTCAGCCAATCTGTTGGCTTTGCTGACTTTTGGTAGGTGTGTCTTCTCTTCGTGGAAAACTCTGCTAATGGTTTTTTTTTTCTACTTAGAAAATTTCATAGCAAAGGTGATCTCCAAAGGAAGAAATCATGAAGAATAAGCTGTTAATTAAGTATCTCAAAGAAGAGCTAAGGCTCTTAATTGTGAGAGAGAAAGGGCAGGTTGGAAATCAACCATGATTGTAGAAAGAAAAAAAGATGAAATGTTCAAGATGATGAAGTTGCTTCCTGGAAGTGACACAAACCACTTTTGTCTGAAAGGCTTTAGTCAGAATATGTTCACATGCTGCTCTCGAGCCTCAAATCATAGTGAAAAATCTTCACACAAGGAGGTTGGACAAGCAGGTAGGAAATCAGATCATTTGGTAAGCAATGTTTAATTCTCTCTTACTAAACTTATATGAAAATCTTTATCCTTATCCTTATGAGAATTTAAACTAACCTGAGGAATAGATCAGACCAGTTATCTTCAAAAGTGAGAAGATACAATAGGGTATTATTGTCATTGTAGCTGGTGTCATGAACTGTCCTAACAGGCATTTAGACTGTAAGATTACTAAGGCAAAAGTCTGAAACTGAAACTCAGCAGTTGGTGGAAAGGTGAACAATTAAATTCATCAAAATTGGAAAATAATAAAAAATGCATCTTAAGTAACTTGGATTACGAACCCAAGCCAACATCTGCCTGAATTTATTATCTTTTAAGATACAAAAGAAAAAACAGTCAGTGTAAAGCTGACTGATGGACTTCTTCTTTGCAATCCTTCATCTACCAAGTACTACCTCAAAATATTCTGGTGATTAATTGGATATTTAATAAAATGGACAGGAAACAGGTTACTAAAGAACACAAAAAATGGCATAAAAGTTTATAGATCTTGCACTATCAACTTGTTATGTGACTTTAAGTAAATGATCACAAACAATTCTGCTATCAGTATAATGGCAAAACAGTACTGCCGCTTTCGTGGGGAAATCATGGTACAGACATATATCATCTTTGGACAGCTCTTTACGCTGGGCACTTATTATTCCACCATAAGCTCAAAACCACTAAATCATCTTACCACTCTCCTATTAGGATGACGGAGAACACCTATTAGCTATTGATGACCCTGGAGGTGGAAAAGAAAGAGCACAGCCAGCACTGGGCGCTCAACATGATGAGTCATCATTCTGCTCTGTCCTGCGGACGCCTGCACGCTCAGGTGGTCTGAGTCCCCTGAGACACCGCACGCTGCCCAGCACATTTCCCTGAGAGGCTCTCAGCAGGCGACCAGGGTTGGTGTCCCTGAGATGTTTCTTTTGCACATTTACATGCATACAGGATCCATATCACCCTGTTCCTTCTTTGGAGGCACAGTGCACAGGATATAAAATTTATCCTTTCAGGCTGCAATTCAGTAGGGTTTTGTTATTTTGTGCTCCCCTTTTGGAAAATTAACAGAGATATGCATTCACCACCACTAATACTAAAATGTGTTTGTCACCACAGAGTGTAGTTCTTCAGAAACAACTTGGACATTCAGAAAAAAAAAAAAAAAAAAAAGCTTAGAACCTAAGTAGATCCAGCAACTAATCTGTAGTGTATATCAGAAAATGACTATAAATCTGCCACCATGGTATTCTAGGTAATTAGAGACTCTGAAAATTTAGCATCTCTTGCTGTAGCTCTAATGTTCAGATCCACCATGGAGATTTTAAGTAATGGAAATGACATTCACATTCCCTTGGTTCCATACTTAAAGGTTATGGTGACAACTCCCTCTGGCTCCTATTTGTTCTCTGTTGAATTCTGTCTCTGCCTACAAAATGCCAACACACCCAACTGAAAAATCAAATTCCAGGCCAAAAATTCAATACCTAGACTGTCCTCTTTTAATAAGTTAGGGTTTACTTTGCTTTATATCTTCCTGGGTATATTTCTGATATCTTATTGACAATAATTCGCATATTAAAAATGTTCTTGAAGTCTTTCTTAATTAAATGCACAAAACAATATATTAGGATGTAATCTGCCAATAACTCACCTCGGATCACTTAGCCTCTGCTTCTCCTTATTGGTAGGATGGAGGCCTTATTTGAAGGCAAGGAGCAGGCACCTTTGCACGCAAACCTCTCTCAGGCCAAGGGTGGATAAAGGAGGATCTTTAGTAGCCAGCAGATAGATCAGTTCAGGCATTCCCCAGAGAAACTGGAATGGATTGCCCTCTGAACTCAGAAGGCCTTCCTTCTCTTTTCAAATCCTCCTTTTATCCTAAAACAATCCAAATCTAAATGTTTTCTTTTCTTGGGGCAGAAAGTCACAGTCCCTCTGTTTCAGGATCCTCCTTCATCCCAAATTTGGTTCCCACATTGAGCTCAATGCACCACACATCTGCTGGGAAACTATGCAAAGCATTATTACTCACATAATGAGCGATCTGTGGGGAGCAGTGCCAGTTTACTAACCAGGTCAAACTGGCACGTGGGTCAGAAAGGGGAGTGGCTGGGCTTTCACTGTGGTGCATGGGGCATTGAGTTGAAGTACAGACTGTTGCATGCAAGCGTGGACCATGGCTCACATGGTGCTAACGTTCTGCCGGTGCCAAGGGGAAGAGCATCCAGGGTTTCTTACCAGTTTGCTCATATGTAAGGGATATGGAGGAGCTCACAAGCTGTCAGCAGTAAAATGCCAAAAACGGGGCAGGAGCTCTGTTATGGACCTTTCACTGCTTTCACTTTCTTGCCTTCATCTTCATCTGTTTATACACTATTTGCCTTACAAGTCAGGGAATGTAAGTTCAATTTACACAGGTGCAGCCACGTTCAACCCAGTTCCCGAAAGACAACTTGGCACTCTAAGGACTCAATCAGGGTTAGTTGAAGAAATAAATTCATCTTTGGTTTTTCTGCACCATAAGTATATCACATTTAACAGCAATTAAAATTTTGTTGAAAGAATGAATGACATTCAATAACATTTGTGACACATACATACCTTCTAAATTAACTAATAAGGCATTAGAATAATTGTACTCATCCAAAGCACTCTGATGTCAGACAAATAATATAATTTTAGGGAAAATGGTATCTCTCATGTATTATTATTAAAGATAGCAAATTTACATATGAGAGGTTATTTTTAACAACTCTATAAATCCTATGATTCATAGAATTTAATTCAAGTTAATATAATCCAAATGCTGTCTCCAAATAAAACAGTCATTTTGGAATTTTTAATTATCTCTTGGATATCACCAGCCCAGACATTTATGGAAAAAAAGATTTGGCAAGAAGTAGGGAACTCACACTGGTGCCCTAATATATCCTAGGACAGTAATGTGCAACAGTTTTGAAATTTATTTTCCTCTAACAACGTTTTTAAAAGTCTATCCACAAAAGCAGCAATGACATATTTCAAGATTCACTCAAGGATAACAATATCCAAAGGAATATTACTTTTACTTTCAACTTACTATTTATTAAAATCCAAGATATTTAAAGTTAGTCATTAAATTTTTGTCAATAAAATGCTAAATGTTTTTGACAGCAAGGAAAACCAAGCTTATAGTCTATTATCCTATAGAATAGTAATCTATTAAATATAGGAATAGCAACCCTCTTACTAATATTACTGTGAGATAGTATCATTCTGGCACTCTTTATTTTTACTACTTTAAATGCCTGTACACACCCATTTCCTCAAATGCTATTTTGCTCAGTTATGAATAAAGAAATTTTTGACATGTTCATTGTCTACTTCAGTGACAGCTGTTTTTATTTGCAACCTTGAAAATTGTGTTGCAATTTACCACTCGAAAGCCAGAACAGAGGCAATGAGAAATGACTTGTGAAAAAAAAAAAAAAAACCTAACACCTTTGCCACCCATCAGAGAAGATCATTTGAAATTGGGTTTTTCATTTAAGACTCTTAGGCACTCATACAATCTCACAAGGCCATCCACAAGTTCGAGAGTTTAAATGCGAAAGTTCATGGCTAAGTACTGTCTAATATAAGAGGTCGAGCAGCTCAGTGATTTCTATAACCATAAAATGTATTTTCAGTATCTGACAAATAATATCATTCAGTTGCCTGTGTTAGAGAGGTTTAACTTTCAAATCATTATGCCTGCATTTTATAACAATATATCGCTGTTATACTTCTTTTCCTTTAGCAAATTTTCTGAGAGAATCTTAACCTTACACGGATAACAAATCTATCAGTCAACTGGTTATTGCCAGGCAGATAACAGCGGTAGGTAATAAGTTGTGGAAAGTGACAGTTGGAGGTGGGTAACAGCTGCAAAGCTGGCCACCATTGCTTTACCCATCAGTCACCATGCTGGGCATCCTATGAGATCACCGTGTGGGTGACACCAGCTTACCCCCAACACACACACACACACACACACACACACACTCAGAGTCCCAGGCAATTACTGTCAAAAACAACTTCTGACAAAGCAAACAGAACCTTATCCGACTCCGATTTTGATTTAAATCAGCATTTGTTGAGGTCTCTTGAGAATTTTAAAATACTGTCTCAGATGCTGAAATGAAATGCTTGCTTTTCCTCCCTCCGGTTCAGTTGGGATGGCCAAGTCATCATGGGAAGGACTTCGAAGGATGGAAACTTGCCACGCAGGCTGTCACCCGCTCCTGCTCCACGCACAGCCGTTCCTGCTCCCCACCTCGAGCTACATCTTCCCCTCTCAAGTGATGTTGAGCATGTAACAAGTAGGCTGTTCATTTTCTATTTTTTGTATATTCTGTTCATGAGAAATTTTTCTAATAAAATATTTTAGGTAAAGAAAATGTTCTGGGGTGAATATACATAGGAGGGGTAACAGAGTTGAGGAGTGTTCATCTTTGCCATTCCAATAAACCATGGTTTATAAGAGACAAAAGCAGTAATCGATGACTTTAAAATTCCTAGACAGGGCCAAGGAGATGGCTCAGCGGCAGAGAATCTGCCTGGCAAGTGCAAAGTTCAATTCCCAGTTCAAAAAAAAAAAAGTTCTGAGTAAAAAAAAAAAGTTCTGAGTAAAAAAAAAAGTTCTGAGTAAAAAAAAAAGTTCTGAGTAAAAAACATCATTCTTTCTAGCTAAAGATGCATTATTTGCATCTTTTTGGAATAAGGAATCAAGACGTGAATAAATAAAGACTTTGATTAATATAAAGTATTCAAATTATCTTTCTCTGAGAGTTATTTTCAAAGGCAAGACATCACAACCATACTACTACGACAGTGTGTTTTAACCTTGAATCATCTTTACATTCAAACACAAAAATGCCTGTGGCTTTATTAGTTGTAAAGACTAAACATTGTAGAGGGGAATGTATGCTTTACTCATGAAAATTCCAATATATGGTAATATAAATTGACTGACAAAACTTAGCATTTTACCTGAGTTTTTAATAAAATTAATAAAATGCAGCACAAGTCTTATTTAAATAAATAGCCACCTTTGTGCATTTGAAATATTCTCAACTTCATAGTGGCCTAAGAAGAGAGACTTACATGTCTTCCTATAATTTTTAGAGTTATCTTTGACATGGATTTCTTTGAAAACATATTTCTGGTGTGTCCTTTGCCTACAAAAATGTGTAATGTTATGTTTGTTTCATGTTTTTAGGAAGAAGAAGAAGAAGAAGAAGAAGAAGAAGAAGAAGAAGAAGAAGAAGAAGAAGAAGAAGAAGAAGATTCCTCCATCTACCCAATTAGTTTTTTTCTTTTTGTCAAGTGTCCTCAAAAATAAAACTTTTTTTTTTAATCTGACATCCCAAATCTCATAGAGAAAACTTCTTGCTATTTAAACTATACTGTCCTATTTGAAAACTGAGACTTTGCCTTCACAACTCAAAAAACTGGAAGGCTTTGTCAACTACACATGCTTTTATTATAGGGTGTTTATATTATTCATCTTGTGTTCATTGTACCAAACACCAAGATAGTCTTTTCCAGTTGCTACCAAATAACAATTATATAGAAATTGATAACTAGGATCATGCTGGTCTAGCCATGCAAGACGCAGAATTTTATAGACCAAAGCTCCATAAAAGTGAAGTTAAGCCCCTGATGACTGATTTCTCCCACCTGAAAATAATTTTTAAACTTCTTTTTAAAAATTATGATCATCACTGAAGTCACTATTCCCTCTTTCTCCTTCCAAACTACTAACCAGTGAGTTCCTAGTTGCCGCAACCCCACAACCTAACCAGTTTCTGAGGTTCTCGGACCCGGAGAGGATGAGAAAAATAAGAAGAGGCAAAGCTGGGAGCAGGTGGAGCCCTTACCCTGCTGATAGGAAGAAAGGTGCTGACTCCTCACTGCCGGGGTGTTTATTTAAACCTTTTAGCAACTTAATGTCACATGACACCCTGTTGTCCTAGTAACAACTGTTCAGATTGTTTTGGGGCCAGTTAATCTCTGCGCTGAAGCAGCTTCGTGGCTTAGTTTGCCTCAGGTGCTCTCTGTTCTTGGAACCATCATGAAGCAGGATCATCATTCCATGTGTAGTCAATTTCCAGTTTCAGTGGCTCCCAACACCCAGCAAAATGGTCACAATGAAAAACCTTCCCTAATTTTCACCTTCCAGTAGCTCTGCACGCACATATATCCACCCCCAGCAACCTGTGTCAATGATTCATGGTGCTTGTTACAGTTTTAAAATATTAGGCCAGATAGGTGACACACACATCCCAAAACATGAGAGGCTGAGGCAGGAG
Source organism: Hydrochoerus hydrochaeris (assembly GCA_004027455.1). Lineage (NCBI taxonomy): Eukaryota > Metazoa > Chordata > Mammalia > Rodentia > Hydrochaeridae > Hydrochoerus > Hydrochoerus hydrochaeris. Next base: position 158,998 of record PVLA01004273.1, on the reverse strand, counting down.
GATTGCCATGAGTCCCAGGCCAGTACGGACTGCCAAAAGAGTTCAAGGCCAGTATAGTGAAATGCTGTCTCAAAAGACAAAAAAATAAACAATAAAATATGTATATTATTTGATACATTTCAGCTTATCAAGATTACATACTTCTTTAGGGCAAAAATTACATCTTGCTTTGGCATCTTATCTTCTCTTAAATGACAGTAAGGGCTCAGCTTGGTATCAGAATTCTATACAAATTTTTGAGTGAGGAAGCAAGGAATAAAAGTTGATGGCCTTCTCTCAGACTTCGAGGTAACAAGGTCAGTAGTAGCGGGGCATAGAATTCCAAACATGCCAATTTGGCATTAACTTATTTTGACCTAAAGACAGGTTCAAGAAAAGCTGTTTATGAACTGAACTCCTGTTTTCTAAAATAGGACATACATCTCAAAATCTTTTTTCCACTTTTGAGCTCTAATCTGGTGAAAAACACGACCTCAGCTATCTTCCATGCACAAGTACAAACAGGCCATCTTCTCCAGAACCATGGAGTGAATTCTTTTGTAAAGCCATGTGCCATTGTATTTACAAATGTGTTCCTCCCTCCTCTCTACCAGGAAGGACACAAGAGAACCACTGAAGATGACTTTAAACCACTACCACAGTAAACTAATTGTAAAATTACAAAACAAAATGAATCGTTAATTAAAATATATGCACATTTTGACACTAGGATTTCCTAAATGAGTTAGTAATACATGGACCAAAGATTGACCCAGAGTATAGTATCTTTGCAAAGCTTGCAAGTGAAACAGAGCTGAAAGCATGGAGGCCTATACCACCTCTTCTTTACCGCCACTGCGTTCAACCTAAGCAACCTAAGTATTTCCAGTGTGCCTCTGAGAATCTGATTTATTCTCAGATGCAAAGGACTATTTAGGACCTTTTACCATACTGAGCATTTAATTTAGGATTTTGCAAACCCTAGTACATAGGCCACCATCCTAACGCTACTCAAAATGTAAAGTATAAATTTAAATCAAATTTTAAGCAATTACTATAACATTATCTGCTTCTAACATAGATTAAATAAGCAAAAATTTGAAAAATATGCTGATCTTTTTAAAGGTTGAGAGAATCTATTGAGGACTATAAATATCAAACCAATACTGTATTGCAGAAATTTTAGGGTTTTATGGTTCTTTGGAAAATGTATCTCTGCTCCTAGAAAATTTCAAAAGGAAACAAAAAGGAGCTTATAGTTTCTATGAATCCATAATTGCAATGAAATGCTATCCTAGTTAAAATTGATGTATTTTAATATTATAGTATACACTGTCATCCAAGCATTTACTATCTAATTCTCTGAAGAAATATGCTATTGTCAGATTTACTGATTACTGCTGGTTAGGCATATATAAATTATACTGGTCCAAGACTAACATTTTATAAATGAGTTTGGATAACCATCTGATAAAAAAGATAACAGCAAAGATTATAGTTTTATTCTTCTGCAGACATTTCTACTTTTGTATCTTAGCCTGAAATATTTTTCTAGCATTGTTTAATTTAGTGACTGTATACAATTTTCTGAGTCATCTATCTTATCTAGTGTTTCTCCATCAGAACACTAAGTAACAAGCTGACACTCATTTTCTATATATTGAATGCAAGTCATAGTTTTAATTTTTGCAATTCATATCCTAGCACAGCTACTGCAAAAATGCATCTAGAATATAGATAATTCCAATGAATTAAAGAAACCACAAAGCATCATTGAGTCTAGCTGACCAACTCCTTCCTCCTTACATCCCTACCTATTCCCTGACTAGAGAGAATAACTATCAGATCTCTAAAAACATATTTTTCAACTGCACATACTTGTGTGGAAAAAAGATATCTTTAAAGCTAAATTACTTTCTCTGTTAAACCAGAGCCATTAGAATAAAAAGTGAATGTTATATGGAAGGAACTGAAATGTGTGTGTTCCATACAACAGATGCTGTTAAATCCTGTATCACTTTCATTGTTTTATTTTGACTGACTTCGTTCTGTTTTACTCTGTTTTGTTTTATTCTCTTCAAAATAAAAAAAAAAAAGAGGAACCTGACGGAAATGTGAGCGATTGTGATCAATCAGTCAAACCACATTTAGTCTCCTCAGCAGGTATTTAAGGCCTAGGTAGACAAACTTGAGATGCTGTACTTTTTAAAAGGTAATCTGTAATAGTCACATTTTAATCTATAAAGATGTGCATAGACTTTGATAACTAGGTGAGCTAATTAAAACTCTTATCAGTGACCTGTTCAAAAGCTACAATCTTCACTTAGTGAGTAAAAAAATTTATTGGAAAAGTTCATAAATTTGACAGAGCATGAGAACTTATGTTTTTATAGGAAGGTTTTTAAAATGTGCATTTAAAAATAACAAAGGTGTTTTGGTATCAAGTATACAAATGAACCATCTTTGTAACTACTGAACAGATCTTTTACTATTATGAAGGATCTTCATATCTTAATTGATACACACCCTGAAAAATAAATGCCATGCTATGACAAGACATGCAAAAAGCATATGTGCACATTTAATTTAAACTGTATGATGATGAGACACATTACGTTAAATAAGTGTGCACATTTAATATAAGCTGTACAAGGATGAGGTACAGCATATTTAGTTGTATCAATCTATCAGAATAATATAATTAATGAAATCTAGACTTCCCAAAACACCAGAATCAACAATTTCATATTTCTTCAGAATTTCATTTCCATTTCTTCAGGATTCATTAATAAAGATTAGGATACCTGGAATGGATAGATTTGCTCCCCTAAGTTACTGTCCAAACTAAATTAAAGAATATAGGCCACTCCTTGTTTAAAAAAAAACTATTATTCAGAAAATAGCAGATGCATACAAGTTTCTCAGTATCAAAATGTCATCACAGGTGATGCAGTAACAGAGATAGTCATAGAAATCTATATTGATTTGTATGACAAACTAACTTACAGGTGTACCTAGCAGAGAAACCAGGCTTCTGTTCTACTTCTCTATAAATGGCTCTGTAGTAAATAGACCAGAAAATAATACATGTACATGTTCTGTGAAGTTTTGAGTTTTTATTTCCATGTTATCTACATGTCTAAGTACCAAGTTTACAGATAGACTTGCTCTTTTTACATGCTTAGATAGAATACTGTTTGAAGGCAATTTAGATGAAGACATTTACAAACCTCTTCTCTTGTGCCCCAGAAATTCCTGGCCTAAAATCCTGTGTTGAGATTCTTCCATTTCTGAACTCTGCCTATCTCTTTCATGTGTACAGCCTCTACCAGGTTCAAAAGGCCATAGATGAATCACTAAGAGACACAAAGAGGAATAAGAATCAAGACCAAGTACCATGATGTACCTGCTGAAATAACAAATTGAACATCAAAAGTAGAAGCAAAACTTAATCCTATACAAATGCATGCAAATGAGGAAATGTATTAGTAGGCACTATCAAACAGGCTTATTTAGGTTGTTGTTTATAATTTTTACGTTTGCTTTGTGTAGAAACAAACGCAACAAAGTGGAAAGAATGAAAAAGACAAAGATATCCACAGGCAGGGTTTTTCAATCACATTAATAGCATCTTATTTTCCATAGGCAAAATACAAGTGCCAGTAGTGGATTGTGTGAGTACGGGTCTTCCTCACCTATTGCTTGTGAATTAGTGGCTATTACTCAGCTGTTAAGGCAGCACAACAAAGCAGTGACCAGTTGTCAGGTGATCTTGACCCTCCATCTAAACCGCATGCAGTTACATTCTTCAAAAGAAAAAATCTGGATACAAAATGTTCTAATACAAATTCTAATGACAAAATATATTTGGGAAGATGTTAAAATATTTTTATAATTAACTAAATAATAAAACTTGTTATAAATATATTAATGAAAAGTATAACAAGAAAGGTAAAAATTAATTGAAAAGAAGCACTGTCACTCCTCAGATTAAAATCCACTTTTCCATGAGGTACTTATTTATCAGTTTTTTTTTTAAAGTGGTGACACGATTTCAAAAGGACAGGACTTTCCCATAGTGATGGCTTGAAAGATTCCAACGATTCATCCATCAAATAATAGTTATTAAACTTGACAGCTTTTATGAAAAACAGAATTTGAAGGAAAGGGAAAAATGGCCAAAACAAGGAGAAAGTTTTCAAAAAGCTAATAACTCAATGACATCTGTTACCCTGAGAATTGTGTGGTGAAATCATTTTAACGAAATGAACTCCTCAGTTCAGCGCAGCAGCACAGAACTGTGCTCATCACTCTGGAGGGGTAGAAGAAAGATCTCACGATATCAAAGCCAGTTATAGAATACTTAAGCAAAATATCACCTAAGTAAGAAGATCTCACAAAGCTGAGATTTTAAAAAGAAAGAAACAAAGGAGAGAAAAGAACAACCGTCCCTCTTACCCTTCCTGAACTTCTCCCCTTCACCTCCAACTACGTGGCTGAATGGAAGTGATCATACAGGAAATGCAGAAGTCCCAGCAATAAAAAGCAGATACCAGGTAAGGACAGCCAACCCCTTCAAAGAGAGACCGCTTCCTGATACAATTTGAATATATTTTTTTTCTGTTTTAGATCTAATGAGTTTTCCTAGTCAGCACTAGTTTTTTGTTTGTTTGTTAGTTAGTTTGTTTGTTTGTTTGTTTAATTTTTATTTAAAGAGAAACAAAAGCATGTACAGGGTAGAGATAATACAGAATTTTCAAAAAAAAAAGATAAACAATAAGAAATCACTAGTTGATAAATTACATATTGTCCTCAGAAATAGTTGTTTAAGTTACAAAATTAAAGCATTCAAAGTAGATATTCAAACATTGAGAGTGTAAATAGCTATGCATGCATGAGTCTCTACATGTATTTCTATCCTTTCTGTATTAGAGGAAAAAACAAAATATAGAAAGACAAAACAAAACAAATTCCTATAAAAAACATGAAACCAAAAAGTCATATAAAGCCACAGTCCAAGGTGATCTACAATGTTTACTGTGTTGTTTCTTATTATCTTCAATAGAATTGTCTATATCATAAGGCATAATTGAATACAGCAGTATAATTGAATATAGGAGTACATAACAATATTAGTAAAAATAAAACATTGTAGACAGTATAAAACTTCATAGGCAGGTAATAATTAAACTAGAGTGGATATTCTAGTGAATCTTGTCATCTTCAGTGCAGTTGCCTATACTCTCAGACTTGATACTATCAACCATAAGAGCTTTGAATAAAATCTATCAGTACAAAACAGCAATCTAACAAACCAGACTTAATTACGATCAGTCATGATAAAACAGTGTAGGTTTTACAGAGCTTTAGATTAAGTTAATAGGAAATTAAGGATGATTACCATACTATATCCTGTTACTTTTGGGATTACTGTGCCCTCAAACCTAGTACAGGTAGAATGACTGGAACAGAATATAATACATCTAAGAAGAGCACTGTGAGTAATATGGGTTTTAAATCCTGGTGCACTATTAAAAATATAGTGTATCAAGGCCATCTATGTTAGAGATTCTAGCCATCCTTTTCTGCCTCATTTCCACTTTGCTATTTTTCTGCCTTTGTTTGTCTACTTCTCTCCTTCATTCTATGGCCTGGCCAGCTCATTGAGATCTTTCTGCCACTGTTCCTAAAATCCTGGTATTTTTTTCCTCTCTCTCTAGAATGTCCTTCAGTATTCTCTGTAGGGGTGGATTGGTGGTCACAAACTCCCCCAGTTCCTCTTTGTCATGGAAGCATCTTGTTTCTCCATTAATTTCTAGTGACAGTTTTGCAGGGTACATCAATCTGGGCTTGAGGTTATTTTCTTTCAGGGCTTGCAATACTTCTCTCCAAGCTCTTCTTCATCTGATGGTCTGTGTCAAGAAGTCAGCCATGATCCTGATGGGCTTACCTTTATAGATAATCTGTTTCTTTTCTCTGACAGCTTTTAATATTCTGTTTTTATGTTGAATTTCTGGTATCTTGATTATTACATGTCTGGGTGTAGATCTGTTTTGGTTGTAGGTGGCTGGAGTTCTGTATGCCTCACATAAATGAATGTCATTTTCTTTTCCCATGCTTGGGAAGTTTTCCTTAATTATTTCCATGAATAGCCTTGTAATTTACCTGTTTGTAGTCCTGCTTCTTCATTCACATTTTTTGTTCTTAAACTGTAGATTCTCTTGTCGTCTTCTAGCCTTTGTATTGTTACTGCCTGTTTCCTTGTTATTTTTAAGAGATCTTTCTTTTCAGGATCACACATTGCAAACTTGTCTTCAGGTTTTGATAGTCTATCCTTAGTTTCTTTTAAGGCACTTTTCCAGCTTTCAATGGAGTTTTTAATTTCCTGGTAATCTCTTTGAATCTGCTTCATGTATTCTATATTTTCTTTATATTCTTTATCAAATGTTTCTCTCCTTTTTTTGTGTTCCTCCCTTCTTCCATCTGTATCTTTCTGAGAGATGCTTCCTGAGAGCATTTCTTTTATTACTCTACTCATATCTTGCTTTACCTGATTTAATATTTCAGTTTTGAGCTTGTCTACAAGGTCCCAAAGATCTCTCTTAATGTCCATTGAAGCCATGTCTGATGTTGCATGTTTGCCACCCTCAGTCTCCCTTGTTTTTCCCTCTCCTGTATCAGTGCTTTCAGGGTTCTGGGCTGGGGACCTCCTCTTGCCTCTCTCTCCTGTCATGTTCCCAGCTTCCTTCACAGAGGTATTCAGTGCAGTTACCAGCTCCCTTCCCTGTTGGCCATAGTTCCTCTGAAGCATGCTGGCAAGGGATCTCCGCCCTCTCCTGCCTGCCCCTCCCCACCGGGCCAGCCAAACTTCTGGGACCTTCAGCCAGTTAGTGTGTGCTAGGTGCAGGGAATCAATTTGGGATGGCTCATTGGGTCCCAGCCAGGGGCATGGCCCAGTCCAAGCAAATCCCAGGAATCTGCTCTGGGAAGGGAGCAACCAACTGAAGTCACTGTCACTCCCAGTTCATGCTCCTCCTGCCTGATTCCAACATGTCACCCATTTGGTTGTGCCCTTCCCTCAGGGGGGTCTCATTCCCAGCATTGACCATAGATTAATGAAGGTCCCTTCGCTGGCTCTGCTTTCCATTGGGCCCACCAACCCCCGACTTCAACGCTGCTGTGGTTCCTGTGAGTGGCGGTGGGAATGAGTTTGGGCAGCTCTGCCAGCCAGCACGGTTTCATACTGTCACAAATTCAGGCCAGTGCAAAGTTGGCAGGTCACAGTGAAAACACTGTGTCCTGTAATTTTTAGCTTTTCCAGTTGTAGTCCCGACATGTTTGATGAGCTTTTTTATGTTTTAATTTCTTCCTGTGTCAAGAGAATCCATCTCTCTCTGTCTGGGTCTCTCTAGGATGTTTTATGCTGGCATATGAGTTGTTTCTCCCAGGAGGTTTTGCATTTTGTTGCTCACTGATTGGCCATCTTGACTTCTTCTCCAGCACTAGTTTTAAACAGCAATGATATGAAGACTTTCTAGATTGAGACAAAAGAATTGAACTCAGGCTGAGAAAACTGGTTAGACACTGGAGGAGATAATTCACTGGCAAGATGATTATCAGAGAGGAAATTCCATAAAGATAAACTCCATCCTATCCCCGACTCATCCTGAAGTAGGCATGCCCCAGGTGTCTGAGTTGGAAACTAAAAGCACTGGGCAGTGACATCAACTATTCCACATCTAAGGGGAAGGCAAAGGGCAAAAGATCATACAGCTGGAATCAAAATTAGATGGTCTGGAGCTAAGGGTGTAGCTCAGTGGTAGAGTACTTGCCTAGCATGGAGAAGGCCCTGGGTCCATTCAAAGCACAACCAAAAATACAAACAATGGCAAAGTATTTTTGTGATGTCTATAATTAGTAAATTACCAGAAATGTAAACAAACATGAAAAAATGAACCATATTTAGGAAAAGAATGGCCATCAATTAAAATGGACTAAAACTATTTTTAAACACTGAATATGGCAAAGACTCAAAACATATTTTATACCTGTGTTTTTAAAAATTAAGGAGAAGCATGATATTGATGAATAAACTAATAAGGAATCTAATAGAGAAATTGAAACTATAAAAATAAAATGGAAATATTAGGATCGGAAGTACATTATCTGGTCTGAAAAATTTACTAGACGGAAACATAAATAGGACAAATAGGATGTGGAAGAATCAGTGAATATTCAAAAGGTCAGTAAAAATTACCCAATGTAATGAAGTGACAGAAAGAGTCAAGAAAAATAAATCAAGCCTGAGAACAATGGGAGAGTACTGGGCAGAATGCATGCAATTTTTGGTGACTATAAGGAAACCGTAAAGAGAGTACAGAAAACAACTCTGAAGGTGTAGTTGTCACATATTTTACAAGTAAACTTGACATTCTGTCATAGCCTGTACCAAGAAGTTCCATCATCCCTGTAAGATATATTCACACTCACTGAAATTTACACCAATAAACTCAGCCACACTGTGATCAAGGAACTAGAAGTAACGCATAAAACAAAACACTCAAGAAATGCATTATAGGAAATTAATAAACAAAATGCTTTCCTCTCATCCAAAGCAGTTTCAGCCAGAAGAAATATTCAAGGTGCTAAAGGAAAAGAAAGTATCCAATGAAGTGTTTACTATCTACTAGAAATGAGGATGAAATGAAAGCATCTTTGTATGAATATAAGGTGCCAAAATATATTTTTAACATGTTCAAGCCTCAAAACATAATGCTAAAAGAAATCTCACAAGATGAAGATAAATTATTCCAGATGGTCAGTCTGATGTATGAGAAGAAATAAAAAATAGCAGAAATGTTAAATATGTGGGAGGAAATGACATATGTGTCTTTATGGATGTGATTAGTTTTTCTCAAATATTAATGCAGAAGTTTCAATAATGCATTCTAATGTTTACAACATATGTACACTTTATCAATATATACAATGAAAATGCTCCTGACACATAATGATATAACTTAATACCCAGTGTAAAAATATGCCAAGTAATCATAACATATCCCATAAAGATGTACACTTACTACTTATCAGGAAAACAAAAAAGCTAAGAAATGTAAATGTAACATTAAAAGACATTTATTTCACATAAAGAAATTTTAAAAATTAGAAAGAAAAGAAAATGAGAGAAACAAAAAATAAGTAAAATAAATTTGGATGTCAATAATTTATTAACAATATTAGAAAATTCAGAAGGATTTAAACAGTTCCATTAAAAGATAGAGATTTTATTTTTCACTGCAACCTGCCAGTATTTGTTATTGGTTGATTTCTTGGTGATTTCTTGATGATAGTTATTGTTTCTGGAGTGATACGGAACCTCAGTGTGGTTTTAATTTGCATTTCTCGAATGACTAGTGATGTTAAACATTTTTTCATATACTTATTTACCATTTGTATTTCTTTATCTGAAAAGTGTGTATTCATCTCAGATGCCCATTTTTTGATTGAGTCTTTCAGTTTGGGGGGCGCTGAGTTTTTCAAACCTTTATATGTTCTAGATAGAAGTCCTTTGCCTAAGGGACAGCTGGCTAAAATTTTTCAACTCTGAGTTCTGTGTTTTCTTTATGCTGGTGACTTCTTTTGATGTTCAAAACTTTTTAATAAGTTGAATTCCCAATTGTTGATTTTTTGAAGTACTTTCAGTGCAGTTTGATTTTTGTTCATGAACTCTCTGCCTACTCCTCTGTCTTCAAGAATTCTACCTACTTTATCTTCCAGTAAACTTAGTTTTTCTGTTCTAATATTCAGATCTTTTTTTCCATTTTGACTTTATTTTAGTGAATGGTGATAGATATTGTTCCACTGTTGGTGGGAGTGTAGATTTGTATAATCACTGTGGACAATGGTGTAGCAATTCCTCAAAAATCTAGGATTAGAGACCCTGCTGGACCCAGCTATTCTCCTTCTGAGTATCTTCCCAGAATTAAAAACATTGTACCACAGTGATATATGTGCACTCATGTTTACAGCAGCACAATTTGTGATAGCTAAATCTTGAAAACAAGCCAAATGTCCATCAACTGAGGAATGGATAAAAAAGATGTGGATTTTTTTATGCAATGGTGTACTACTCAGCTATAAGAAAGATAATCTTGGGGCTTTTTTGGTAAGTGAATACAACTTGAGATCATACAAGTAAGTGAAATAAATCAGACTCACAAGTGTAAACATCATATTGTCCCCCTAGTGCAAGAAAGAGTAAATAAGATTGAAAATTTACAATACATGTTGTGAAAGGGGAAGAAACTGCTCAAAAGGAAAGAACAATGGGGATGGGGAAAGGAGAAAAGAAGGAATGAGAAGAATGCATATATTTTATACATACAAGATAGCTATGATAATTATATTACTAATTTCTATTCATTGAAAAGAATGGTTCATGCTTATACTGTTTGATCAGTTTTTCATGCCTATGTCTTGTAATCTGAGCAACTACTTTGAAGATAACAATGCTCCATATACTAACCATTTTTAATCTCCTCTTATCTTGTTTTGAAATTCTATATCATTTTTTATTACTTTTTCCCTTTAAAAAAAGCTAGATAGTCAAATTGAATAAAAACAGAGCATCCGACCTGGTACAGTTGAAAGAGAGCATTTTAAATACAAACACAGAGAGTTAGAGGAATGGAAACTACAAACAGGATTCCAAGAGAAAAAACAGCATGTATTAATACTAGACAAACTAGTATTAGTTTGATATGTAATAGTAGAGACTAATAAATTCATTTCATGCATCAGAAGACATTGTGGTAAATTTGATCATTTAAAACATATCACTTATATAAAATTATGATGCTATACTTGACCAATGTCCAAGTTCTAAACTAAAAAGCATTAAGGAATAAATAAAAAAGCTATAGGTGGCTACTTTGAAACTCTTCTTTCAGTAACTGATGGAGTAACAAGAACACTGGAAAGCGCAAACCGACCTACCCATTGGCACTGCCAGCTTTCCACCCAGCAATAGCACAATGACTCTTTTGAGTGTGCACAGAATACTCAATGTGTGAGTTCCAAACTGAGCTGCAAAACAATGATAAATAAATTGAAGCATAAAGGTCGTAAAGTTCAGTAAGATGCAACTGAAAATTAGTAACAGAAATTTAACAATTTTAAGTATTTGGAAATTAACATACTTCAAAGTAATCTGAGTCTAACAGCAAGGCAAAGGAGAATTAAGAAAAGAATTTGAATTCTGTGATCTAAAACAATAGGTTAAAATATGTGTCATCAATCGAACACCATTGATTTGCCGATGAAATTTATGTTTCTAATAAAAAAGAAAGGTGTGAACTAATGACAGAATCTTCTATTCTAAAAAGCGAAAAAGTGAAAGAATAAAGCAATAAAAATAATGAATACGTAGACAATGGACAGTAGAAATAATCAAAACAAAGCTAAGTGGAAGTTAATATGGTAAAAAATCCAACAATTTAAATAAAATCAGCACATTCTTTGAAATACACAAACTCCCTTGAAGTTCAGTCAAAAAGAAATAAATTAAACAGCCTTATTTCTACTAAAGGAATTGAACTTTTAGTTAAATGTTTCTCCAGAAGGAGAATTCTGGGTCCAGAAGAACTCTGTTAAATTCTGTCAAATATTTAATGGGCAAATAACACCAATAATGTAGAAACTTTTTCAGAAAAACTGGAAGAGCATTAGGATGTATTTTATGAGGCTAAAATCTCCATAATACCAAAGCAGGTAAAACCTTCAAAGACACATAAAATGGTAAGCAACATATAAACAGAAATATGAAAAACCTCAAGCAAAGATGAACAAATTGAATCAGCAACACACACACACAGAGAGAGAGAGAGAGAGAGAGAGAGAGAAAACATTGTATGACTTTTTGCATTTTTAATATACTTGTGATATGTTTTTCTAGACTTTCAAAGCTATTTTTACCAAATGGAGTAGGAGAGCACAGCCATGTCTTTTTATTCAATGCTAGCATCTGCTTTAACACAGAAACACACAGGGCTTGTCCCTGTACAGGACCTGGGTACAAAGTACCATCGATCAGCTTTGATTAACATACAAGTTTTAGATTTTCTTTGAAAAACATGTAAGATTTTAAATAAGATAAATATTTGACCACATAAGTACAGAGCAAAGCGAGAAAAGACAGCTTATTTCTGCACTACACAATTTGCTCCAACCCTCCTTTCTTTCCAATTCTAAACTACTGGAGGAAAAAGACTCCAAAGTGTGTACAGAGGTAATCCACAAGGTCTCACAATTGGGAAGATGTTCATGATAAAATGCTAAAACTGCAACTAACAGCTATCCCACTATGACTGCAAAGGTGGGGTTTTGCTGTTGTTATTGTTGTTTTTGTTTTGCCTTTCTAGTCTACTTGTCATGCTTCTTTTCTGGCTCACGTCTGAAACATGTATGAATTTTATAGACATCTTCCTCTCCAAGGACTTTTCATCCAGAGCACAAATTCTTGCCTTCACACATACTTAAACCCATTGTTCATTTCGTTCACTATGCTTGTGAAAACCATTTCTCTTACTACTATTTCTACAGCACCCAGAATTTTGCCTGGCAAAATAGTTGCTTGGCAAACATCTCCTGAGTGATGCAGCTAGAGAAAGTGAATTCTGCAATGTACTTAGGGGAATTTTGTAGCAACAAAGGTTAGTAACCAGACAAAAGTGATAATAGCAACTCAAGAACAAATAACATGGAGTCAAAAATAATAACTGCGATTTAGTTTATGGTAACATAATAAAGCAATCAGGGTATGTATATCCTGAATAAAGTCGCAGGATGGTAAATTGAAACAGGAAAAGATGAATGAGTAGGTTCCTCTTTTGTTTGTCTTTTCTGATAAGAAAAGTGCCCTACAAGGAGAACTGAGAATAAAAAATTCTTTTAATGTACAAAGCTGAGGAAATTATAGCACAGTTTGTTGTGGCTACTTCAAGGAAACTAAATCTCTCATTTTTAAGTGAGTTATGTTCTTATTTACTGAGGGACTTTGTCAGTAAATTTACCAAGGAAATGCAAAGCAAGAAGAGGACCAAGTGGACAATAAATGTGGAGAAATGATAAAAAATTCAAATGACTAGAGTTTGACTTTGCAACAAGTAAATGTTTAAGAAGGAAACCTCAAAGAATAGCTTGTGAAGACTTATCGTAAGCATCCTTTGTTTTAAATCAACATAGACTAATGATATTTGATTGAAGGAGTTTCACCCTTGGGTTGAAGTGTTTTTAAGCAAACTCTGGGTGGCCTTTCTAGTGCTGTGAACATCAATAAGGATCTGCAAAAAAAAGGTCATTTTCTTTTAAAAATGTGATGCATTTCTTCTGGGCTTTTCATCTTAAAAGATCACTCACTTTTACTTTCCTCTTTGCTCTTTCCACAAAACTGCTGATGGGTTACAGATTATTATTATTATTATTGTTATTATTATTGTGTGAATCAATTGTCATTCATATGCATAATGATTCTAACAACAATAAAGCAAATTATCAATATAGGATTGGCATTCCTTGAGATGCATGGTTTCTATCTCCTTGCCTTAAATTTTGTTGGGTTTGACTATCTTGACCAATACTGTACAGAGCACATGATATGGTACTTCTAACATTAAGTCACAAAAGCTCATGGTGGCTTTTTCCTTTTCTGGCACAACTTCTTTTGGATCTTTCAGCTGCAGTTCTCAGTGTGAACCCCCACATTGCAACAACTTGAAAAGTTCAAGTGAGGGTTCACTAGATGGCAGTTCAGATTTATCTGATTTTTTTTTTAAATCTCCCACTAAGGTATCCACAGATAAAGTGATTTGGAATACAAACAAGTGATCTCTGTTGAAGTAAAAGTAAAATCACACAACTGAACCCCATGCAAATTCCAGACCCTGAAATTTACAAGACATAAGAAAAATATTGTTGCCAGAAAGGTTTAGCTGGCATAAGAAAGCATGATAAGAACACGGCTTTGTGCGTGGAAGCAGGGAGCTGCAGTAACCAAATCTAAAATGTGTGCCCTTGTATGAGATGCAGTATGAGAAAAGAAAGTGGATTGAATGAACTTTGCAATCTAGCCAAAGACATATTTCCAGGTATAATGATGAAGTTGCCATGACCTGGTTTCTTCCAGTTGCTATTACAGGGTATAAGGAATAAAACTGAAAAATAAACTTTTCAATTCTGAATTAACACTTGAAAGAAACACAAAGGCCCTAGGCAAGGTTCTAACTCTAGTGAAATGTTGTCAAAAAAGTAAATGGCCCTAGATCAATGATTTCTGCCTAGCATAGCTGACAATTTGGGGTGAATAACCCTTGTTGGTGGCAGGCTTTCGTGGGTCATTTGTGTATTGCAAATGTTGAGAAAAATCTTTGGTTTCTACCCCCTAGGTGTCAATATCACCTCCCCAATTTGTGAAAACCACAAATTCCTCTGGACAATGGCAACAGCCACTATCTCCATTGAGAACTACTGTTTTAGAGAAAAATTAAGTCCGAGACACTTCCAGTTAAACATGGCCTCAGGAAAACCGAATGTGTCTATAATATGCTTTGTTATGGTCTAAGAAATACAAAAGGCAGTTCCTCATGCAGTGCCTCCATAAGACAGAAACGTATATAGAAAGCTTAAGCATTATTATTTTTTTCCTCCAGGGGATAAGCCATGCTAGATTCTCAAGCTGCTTCATAGAGAACCTAAAATAGAGACAGACATATTCCACAAATATTCCTGGCTGAGGCTTTTGTCTAATGAAAAAGATCATAAATAAATGAGTTTTGAAAACATGTAATGTTTTTAAAATATTTCTACCAGCTAGATTAAAAGTATAGAATCAAAGCAGGGCCTTTGGACCTACAATTTTCCAACTGTAGTAAGCAAACTAAGCAACTACTCAATGAAAGCAAGGAAATTAAAAGAATATATAACTAACAGTCAAATAATTAGACAGAGAAATCAAAGGACCAAAGGACAGAGACAGGAGCCAACAAAAATCTTTTCAAAGAATATGACTGAGCCCCAATCAGGTAATCTGTAATATGTGTCTAGCTGAGATTAAGAGTCATGGGATTATGACTTCTGAACATATCAGTTTCTTCCATTTTCACAAGAATTTCTATAGCAATTAGCTTTCATCTGATTCCATATTTTATACCTGGAAGGTGGATGTGTACAGAAGTAAATAGGATCAGGAAAGTTAGCCCTTAAATTTACTTGCCTTGAGCCTGAGAGAGATTGAACCTAAGGGACCCATTTGTATCCCATTTGATCTCACCTATGTGACAAGATCCTAGCCTTCAAGTGTGAGCTGAGGCTACAGAAGGTTGAGAATCTGGCAAAGATCTTGGGAAGCAGTGAGTAGGTTTTGCATTTAGAAGAAACATAAATATTTTTTAGCCAAAAGTGGATTCTTATATTTTTGAAATGTGGCTGTGGATTCCTTGAAATTGCCCTGATCCATAAGTATGATTTTCCCCATTAATATAGGAGAGTGTGACTACTCAAGTCAACACAATACAAACTAATAATGCCGTCTGACACTGGAGGCTGAACATGGAAGATTAGGAAGTTTCTACTTTATTCTCTGGAACATTCTCCCTCTCAGAGTCCTGAGAACCCCAGGTAAGAAATTAGACTGGAGCCCAAAGGCCATTATACTGAGGGGACCACAGGCAGGTTCTGCACCAAAGGCCACCCCAAACCTTCCGCCATCCTGGTCAAGAGCAAAGTCCTCTTGTATCCTCCGAATCTGCCCAAATCCCACCTGAGGGTCACAGAATGAAATATGATGGTGACACATGATATGGAAAAATCAGCATTGCCCATATTGACTCACAAAAAGATGACATGTAATGAAATTATCATTATCTTGTGTCATTAAGTTTTCAGAGTAGCTCATTTCACAGTTACAAATAATCAGAACTGCCTGCAGACTTGTCACCTGTTTATGTTGGAGTTGTTCTTTGTAGCATTTTTAAAGTTTTGGCATTCATTCCTTGGTTACTATGCTTGGTTTTCAAGAAAAACTTTGAGGAAACACAAAACAAAAATTTATGCTGCCACCAACTTCCTGCCATAAACAAAATTCTTCATTTTTCTTAAAAATATTAATGACTTTGAGAAGATTACAAAGATGATGTGCATTTGCATTTACTGATGATACCAACTTGGATAAAAAGAGTTAAGGCATCAGAAAACATATATATAGACAGAGCCAGGTATAATAAAATGATAGGATGAATCCAATAGAATGAATCCAACACAGTGATGATTAAGGGAAAAAAAAAGAAGAAAAATAACAGCAGTGAACCCTTGGTGACCTTGAGGAAATTATTTTAAGAGGTGCTAGAGTGATGTGATAGAAGCCACATCTCAATGAGAATTACATACAGTCCCCACAAATTTTTATTATTTTACTTTAGTAATGTGATGCTATTCGTTTATGTATTGAATATATTGAATGTTCTCTAATAACAGGAAATATGTTGGCAGGCACCATAATAAGTAGTTTTTATATGGTATTTCTTATATTTGCAAATTCCTCTGGAAGGAGACATTATGAGCTCTACTAAAAGCTAAAAGGACAAACACCGGAAAAAGGAATGAACTTGTACAGTATAGCAGGAAAGGTTGAATACCTAAGAAATACTCAAACAGGTGTGAAATCAAAGGCCGTCACACTCCACAGTACATGCCCTTCCAGTAACTCTATTCCAATGCCTAGGACACACTTCTGGCTTTCTAGAAGATCTGTAATAATTTCTAACATCAGACCATAAAACCAACTATCACCGAGCAGTACAATTAGTCCTAGGAAAGTGAATGAAGCTTAAGCACTGAAAGGATGGATGATCTCACCAAATTACAGCTCTGCATCTCTGAAAACAGCTCCCAGAAGAGCTGAGGATTGTCCAATCCTAGAAAGACAAAGAAACTCAGTTACAGAGCAGTGGGGGGAGAAGTAGGAAGGACCCAGAGGGTCCAGCCAATGAACAGCAGTGTGCAAAGCCATTAAGGGTGGAGAACACTTCCCATAAGAAAGTTTCAGGATACAGACCTGTATTAGCTCTTCATTACTATGATAAAATATCTGAGAATCACTATGCAAAATGGGAAAGATTTATTTTGGTCGGCAATTTCAGAGGTTTCAGTCTGTCATCCAACTGTCTCGTTGCTTTTAAGTTCATGGCAAAGCAAAAACATACTAATGGAAGGACATGGCAAAGCTGCTGGCCTCATGGCAGCCAGTGGGGACTTACTGGATCTGAATCATAAGAGATTTCAAAATCATGGGGAAAGAGGGACAGAGATAGACAGAGAGACAGACGCAAATGGGGAGAGCAAAAGGAAAGAGGAGAGTGAGGGGAGAAAGGGAGAGAAAGGGGGAGTGGGAAAGGGACAGGGAGGGGGAGGGGGAGAGTGTGAGGAAGGGGGAGGGTCTTCCCAAAGCTGAAGTGGGACTGCAAACTGATTCCTGGAACCACCCTGCACTCCAAGGGAGGTAGGTGATTTTGGAATTTCATTGAAAACTTTTAGATGCTTTTCAATAATCAACAAGTTTAACACTACTTCTTTATTAAAATTGCCAAAATATTATTTTATTTTTCTCAACCAATGGAATATTATAATTTCTCAGAAAGACATGTTTCTACTTAAAATATAAAAAAGAATAATGTATTTATTTTAATTTAGAAAAATACTTAGAAATCAGTATTCACATGCACATATAATTTACCATGTATGCAATATTTATTCAATCAAAAATATTAATAGACACATGCAATATTCTTCAAAGAAATTAGGTGGAAAAGACACTGAAGTTAAACACTTAGAGAAAAAAAGTGCCACATAGAATTTACATTTATATTAACATGCATTTATGCTAAGAAATAAGTCAATTCAATTGGAAATAGAATTAAGTTTGTTTAGAATACAGGTGTACCTCACAACTAGCATAAACAAGAAAACCTGGCTGAAAGAGAAAAAAAAACAGAAACAAAAATATCTCAGTATTTTTTAGGAGGTTTATTTTTAGCTGCAGCTTACAACAATCGCAGAGGTGAATTACAAACTCTTTTTTAGCTATGGCACTAAAGTAGATGTGACTAGTTCTCTCTTTATAATAGGACAAAAGAGAAAGGATCCCGAGGAACAGAGTTAATCAGGTATAATCTAACATAAGAGAGAAAAAAAGACAAAACCTTTAACAAAATAAAAGGCAAAAATACTTCAGCAAAATGTCCATATAAGGCTAGGACCTTCTAGCAAGAAAATCTTTCCACTAAATAATGATGAAAGAATTGCTCAGAGCTTACAAAAATAGTCAACTTTTGCAAATCAAACAGGGTTGTTACATCTCTTCAGAAAACAGGAAAATTTACCTTTGTAATTGGAGTAGATTACCCTCCATCACATGAGTGAGTCTCAGTCAATCAGTTGAAGGCTTCAAGAGGGAGATAGATTTCCAGAAAAAAGGAGCTCTCCAGCTCCCCCTACAACTGCAACGTAAAACCCTTCTCAGAGTTTCCAGCCTGCTGATGTGATGAATTCGGGCAAAAACTGAAACAGTGACTGTTACAAGATTTTTCGGCCCACTGGCCCTCTATAAATTTTGTATTTACTCAGTCCTCTATGATTGGAGGACCCCACATGTGAACACACACACACACACACACACTTTCCACTTTTCCTCAAGAACTGGAAATTCTAAAGCATTGAGTGTAGTGGCCCAAATCTGCCTGGTGACATTCCACCATGATATTTTCCCAGAATGTCTCCAGCACAGTTCTTACAGAGAGACCAAGTAAGTAGGATCTCACGATGTCACGTGCAGGGTCAAGAAACAGTACGCTTCTTTCTTATTTTCAACAGTTGCTAGTGAATATCACAAGTCAAAAGCTTCTGTCTTTCTTTACTTAGAGAATGGAGCAGAGGAGAGAAATCTCTTCCCAAACTCCATGGCAGTGCGTAGCACAGAGCAGGTGCTCCCTGGAATGCTAGCTGTACTTGTCACAAACACTAACTGTGCTTCTCCAAGAACTTAGAGGTGACGCAAGGGAGACGGGAGAAGCATGAGGATTAGATGATGATGGTAAGGTGGGCTCTCTCAGCTGCCATCTGCAAAGCCTCTTGAACAACAGGTGGGCACATTGATCTGTAGTTCACCTCAAAACATAGGATTTCTAACATCTTTCTCATCATCAAGAACCTCAGTGGTCAATGTCACTATAAAAGGTCCCACTCAGCCAATTATAACAAGTTGTTTACTATCATACCTAGTAAAGGGTAATATCATCAGATATTGAGCACTTGGTTAGCAAACACTAGTGTCCTTAATAGAAAAAATAGTTTGTTAGAATTGGGAGGCCCTGGCTTTCACTCCTCTTCATGATCTTGGATGGAGCTATGAGGATCAATCAAATGGGTTAATCTAAAGGTTTTGGAAAATTCCATGGAAATCATAAGTGCATTTCTGTTTTCCTTTCTCTCACCTAAGATTCATTTTTTTGTATTGATCAAAAGTTTTATCTGTGACAGGATTTATCATTTCAAAATGGATCCAACCCTCTTCATTCTTCCTCAGATCCGATAGCAGCTATTCATTCTCCCCCAAATCCTATACAATGATACCGTTTTTCTGCCACCATTGGGATCAGGAAGATCAATGTTTTAACAAACAGAATCCCCACTCACTCAAAATGCTGTAAAACTGGGCTGCAGTACAGCACACCTCACTTTTTCTCACATATGGATTAAATAACAGATGGTTCACTCAGTGAGCTTAATGGTTGATTAATTGCCATTAGTTAAAAGCAAACCAGGCTGTCTACACCGAGGCTACAGTGTAAGTGCAGCAGAAAAGGGGTGCACTAAGCAGCAATTAAACCTTTGACTAAAGGTTGTCAGAGGACAAGGCAGCATCAATTACTTAAACTGTACTTTCATTCTTCAAATTTTAAAAGGGCAGAGTTGAACAGTTCTGCCATGAGCCAACTTGTGATTCACTTAAAACTATATCAAATGCACATTCGCAGCTAAAAGTTCCATTTACAATGAAGTTTTTTCACAAAACACTAACTTTCTTTTTTTTTCTTTTCTTTTTTTTATGTCATTGCTAGATATAGAAACCAGGGCCTTGCTTCTTTTGAATGTTTAATAACAAAATCAGTGTTTCAAGAGATAACATAGAGATCTGTATCTAGCCCATGTTTTAAAGCAAATTAAAAACTAATTTTATTAAAAGATATATTGGCTCTATTTGCAGGCAATCTTGTATAAAAGTATAAAATCTCCTTACATAGAAGTAACATGGTAAGTAATATTTAGTCAATAATATTATTAAGATTCTTAATATTCAAAATCAATTGCCAACTCTTTCATTTACACATCTCCTAACTATATCAGATAGTGCTTTCTCTTCATAAAAATCACAGTATATTAACAATTGCTTATACAAACATGAATTATCATCAACTAAGACAAACCTCCTTGAGACATGTGGAATACAGAAAGAAATACAGTAACCATGTAACTTCCTGTGCTGTTATAGCTTTACATTAAAATATGAATAACATATCTGGGCACGGTGGCATACACCTGTAACCCCAAGACTCAGGAGGTTGAGGTAGGAGGATCGCTGTGAGTTCAAGGCATTAACAAGACATTGTCTCAAAATAAATAAATAAATAAAACAGGAGCTAAAGATGGCTGATCAGTGAGCAACAAAATACAAAGCCTCCTGGGAGAAACAACTCATAAGCTGGAATAAAACGTCCTGGAAAGACCCAGACAGAGGGAGATGAATCCTTTTGACACAGGAAGAAATTAAAATGTAAAAATCCTCATCAAACATGCAGTCTCAGGGCTACAATTGGAATAGCTAAAATTATCCAACAAGGCATTTTCACTGCGACCCACCACATTTGCGCTGGCCTGAATTCGCAAATTTGTACCGGCCAGCAGAGCCGCCCAAACTCATTCTGCCGCCACTCACAGGAGCCACAGCTGTGCTGAGTCGGGGGGTGGTGAGATGAATGGAGAGCGGAGCCTGCGAAGGGATCTTCATTAATCCATGGTCAGTGCTGGGAATGAGACCCCCACCCCACGGAAAGGGCGTGACCAAATGGGTAACATGTTGGAATCAGGCAGGAGGAGCCTGAACCCTAGTGACAGTGACAGTGAAGTGACAGTGACTTCAGTTGGTTATTCCCTCCCAAGAGCAGATTCGTGGGATTTGCTTGGACTGGGCTGCACCCCTGGCCGGAGCCCAGTGAGCCATCCAAAATCAACTCCCTGCACCTAGCATGCACTAACCTGGTGATGGCCCCTGAAGTTTGGCTGGCCGGGTGGGGAGGGGCCGGCATAAGCAGCCCCTGCTTACACCTCAGTGACAAGAGCAGGCAGGAGAGGACAGAGGTCCCTCGCCAGCATGCTTTGGAGGAAATGTGGTCAACAGGGAAGGGGGCTGGGACCTCCACTGTACACCTTAGTGGAGGAAGCCAGGACCATGACAGGAGAGAGAGGCAAGAGGAAGCCCCCAACCCAGAACCCTGAGAGCACTGATCCAGGAGAGGGAAAAAGAAGGGAGATTGAGGGCAGCAAACATGCAACATCAGACATGGCTTCAATAGATGTTAAGAGATATCTTTAAGACCTTGTAGACAAGCTCAGAACTGAAATATTAAATCAAGTAAAGCAAGATGAGTAGAGTAATAAAAGAGATGCTAAGCATCTCTCAGGAAGATATAGACAGAAGAAGGGAGGAACACAAAAAATGGAGAGAAACATTCGATAAAAAATATAAAGGAAATATAGAATACATGAAGCAGATTCAAAGAGATTACCAGGAAATTAAAAACTCCATTGAAAGCTGGAAAAGTGCCTTAGAAGAAACTAAGGATAGGCTATCAAAACTTGAAGACAAGTTTGCAATGTGTGATCCTGAAAAGAAAGATCTCTTAAAAATAACAAGGAAACAGGCAGTAACAATACAAAGGCTAGAAGACGACAAGAGAATCTACAGTTTAAGAACAAGAAATGTGAATGAAGAAGCAGGACTACAAATGAGTAAATTACAAGGCTATTCATGGAAATAATTAAGGAAAACTTCCCAAGCATGGGAAAAGAAAATGACATTCATTTATGTGAGGCATACAGAACTCCAGCCACCTACAACCAAAACAGATCTACACCCAGACATATAATAATCAAGATACCAGAAATTCAATATAAAAACAGAATATTACAAGCTGTCAGAGAAAAGAAACAGATTACCTATAAAGGTAAGCCCATCAGGATCATGGCTGACTTCTCAACACAATCAGATGAAGAAGAGCTTGGAGAGAAGTATTACAAGCCTTGAAAGAAAATAACCTCCAGCCCAGATTGATGTACCCTGCAAAGCTGTCACTAAAAATTAATAGAGAAACAAGATGCTTCCATGACAAAGATGAATTGGGGGAATTTGTGACCACCAATCCACCCCTACAGAGAATAATGAAGGACATTCTAGAGAGAGAAAAATAATACCAGGATTTTAGGAACAGTGTCAGAAAGGCCTCAATGAGTGGGGCAGACAGTAGAAAGGAGAGAAGTAGACAAACAAAGGCAGCAAAACAGCATAGCAGAAATGAAGCAGAGAAGGATGGCTAGAATCTCTAACATAGATGGACTTAATACACTATATTTTTAATAGTGTACCAGGATTTAAAACCCACATTACTCACACTACTCTGCTTAGATGTATTATATTCTGTTCCAGTCATTCTACCTGTACCAGATTTGAGGGCTCAGGCAGTTATCCCAAAAATAACCAGATATACTATGGTAATCATCCTTAATTTCCTATTAACTTAATCTAAAGCTCTGTAAAACCTGCACTGTTTTATCATGACTGATCATAATTAAATCTGGTTTGTTAGATCACTGTTTTGTACTGATAGATTTTATTCAAAGCTGTTATGATTGATAGTATCAAGTCTGAGAGTATAGGCAACTTCACTTAAGATGACAAGATTCACTAGAATATCCACTCTGGTTTGATTATTACCTGACTTTGAAGTTTTATACTGTCTACAATGTTTTATTTTTACTAATATTGTTATGTACTGCTATATTCAATTATACTGCTATATTCAATTATGCCTGATAATATAGACAATTCTATTGAAGAAAATAAGAAACAACACAGTAAACATTGTAGATCACCTTGGACTGTGGTTTTATACAACTTTTTGGTTTCATGTTTTTTATAGGAATTTGCTTTGCTTTGTCTTTCTATGTTTTGTTTTTCCCTCTTATACAGAAAGGATAGAAATACACATAGAGATTCATGCATGCGTAGCTGTTTACACTCTCACTGTTTGAATTTCTACTTTGAATGCTTTAATTTTGGAACTTGAACAACTATTTCTGAGGACAATATGTAATTTATCAACTAGTGATTTTTTATTGTTTACTTTTTTTTGGAAATTCTGTATTGTCTACTCTTTACATGTTTTTTTTCTCTTTAAATAAAATTGAAAAAAATAAAACAAAATAAAATAAAATAAGAACAGCACAGTGTCTTTTATTTCTCCAGTGGTCCAAGGATCATTACTCTGTGACCTAATCATTTAGTAAGCACTCGGTCACTGTTAAAATCTCTGCCCCATGATGCTAATCAAAGCCTCTCCTTATTCCTGTTGAAAGAAATCACACTGACTTATCTAGAGCCCAAGACCCCAAATCCATGGAGATGCAGAACAGAAGCCCAAACTCAAGCTAAGCAAATGTAAGTTCTGAGACCATGTGAAGACCAAAGATTTTAGAGCCAAACTGATTTAGGACTCAAATAAAATAATATTAGAAGTAAACGATGAAGTTGCTGGTGAGCAAAGAAAGAGGCCCCTATTGCCCTGTTGCAGGACCTAATAAATATCTGGTATGTGAATTAAGGAACGTATGCATACTTCAACTAACTAAAAGCATGGTGGTTATTCCCAATTAGCATTTGACTCACCTGGTCATATACCTAAAGATGGTGTCAGTAACACGAGGTGACCACTCATTACTTTTGGAAATACTAGTGTGTCTATTTGACCTTTACCTGATTTTCTAGGCTCCCAGGTTTTCAATCTGAACTGCTAAATTTTCTTTTTCTTTTTATTTTTTATTTTTTATTTTATTTTTTTATTTTTTGTCTGTCCTGGGGATTGAACTAAACTGCTAAATTCTTAAATCTGGTGTGTTGAACCTTAGTTTGAGTGCTGAGCCATCAATGTCTTACTGCATTTGGGTGCTAGCAGAATATAACTTGCTTCCTGAGATAGCCAATTTCTGCTCTCTTCCTAATTTTTATCTGAGAATCTTTTCTTCTTATCTCAGAAGCTCCGTCCTACTCAGTGTCTGTTCACTTTCCAGCAGTTCCTTCCTGTTGTAGGCACTGTTTAATAAAGAATCTGTGGCAGATCGGTTTGGAGAGTGAATAAAGGCTGGACTTCTCCAGACAAAGCACCACATTTTCCCGCCACAAAATCCCTCTTCACTCAGTTATTTAGAAGATGTTCTGAAATCCACCTGCTGAGCTCCCAGTGAATACTTTTAAGCTGTTTTTGTGATCTTTTTGTTCAAATTCAGTCATATGCTACTTGATGGTTTGTCTCCTGCTACATACATGCCAACAGAAGCAGAAACTGCAATAGGAGTAAATTGTCCCTGATCATTTGTATTTGGTGCTTGTGACAGTTAAGCTTGGCCCTATCTATGTGACCAACCTGATAGCCATTGAAAAGACTGGTACAACATACTTCCAGGTGCATCTTGGTGGGCCTTGGAAGCATGACCTTGAGTCCTATAGCTGGTTTCTTCCCTCTACCCTCTTCTGCTTCCCTGATTCCATTAAATGAAAGAGCTCTGCACCACCACGCTCTTCCTTCATAATGTTCCTGTGCTGGAACCTGCTAACCATGTGCTGAATTCCCTGCAACCATAAACTAATTTAGACATTTTCTTTTTGATTTGTAGACGTCAGATACTGTGTCTCCAAAACAAGAAAACTGACTGAACAAAAAACTAGAAAGGACTCACAGAGACATGTTTCATAAAAGATGACACTTCCAAGAACTGCTGCCACCAAACCAGTCATTTTAGCTGATCACATGGCTATGCAGTCTTCACACTGTTTTCACTGTCAGGCCAGGTCTGTGTTCTTCCTGCTGGAATCTTTGGTGGGCTGTTTTGACAGATTCTGTAAGCAATGCCAGAAAGGCTACCAGTGACTTCTGAGACTGGATCTGAGCCAGTGTCCTCTCCACCTTGCTTGACAGCGTACTCCTGAGGTCCTCAGCCAGAATACAAGCAGCTGAACTTCCCAGAGGATCTCATGCTCCCAGAGGATGTTGCACCAGATAACTCAGGTTACCCAATTTGGAAATACCCTGACATGACCTGAGGTTCACCAGCCAATCCTGAGTTGTGCTGGCACCCGTCATAAGAACTCCAGCCACAATCTGATTGCAAACTTTAGACAGACCTAGGGCCAAAACTCTCCAGCTGTTTTAAATTTCCTAGTCCAGAAATAACAAAATGGTGTTTTTTTAAGACCCTAAATTATGGGGTGATTTATGATGCTATAAGAGATAATAAAATCACATTGTTATCTAATTCAGTCATAAATGCAAGCCAAAGAGTGTCAGATTTGCTATTCAATTGCTCCAGCTAGTTTTATGCAGGTATTTGGGAGAAGATATGTCACCACTGCCACTACATTTCCAGAATCCAAAACTGATTTTGTTCTGTTTTTCAATTTTTTTCCCAGTGATCCAAATGTCTTACTAGATTTGAGAATCACTCACTTATCTAAACTAGATCCAAGGTCTAACAAATTCTCAGTTCTTGGAGTCAACTTCACATCTGGAATTCTTTCTTGATTTATGTGGTCTAGACACGCCCAGATGCACTGTGAAGTGCTTGAAATTGAATTGATCAGCAGTAAAATGGGTTCTACAAACTTCCTTGCAGTGCTTCTGCAAATTGACATGCTGAGAACGTGATTGGTACTTGGCATAATTTCTATGGGCAGTGACTGGCCTCTTTTAGTCAGTTTTCTTCCTGTCATTTTTTAGTTGATGGTTATCCCAAGTGATTTAATTGGTTGGGAGGAATCCATAAATGATAATATAAACATTGTTCTTCTACCTACATACTCAGAGTAGAATGTTTCCTGTCTGCTTAAAATTATTCTACCATTTATCATAATATATGAGCACATTTGTGCAGAATATTTCTAGTAAAGAAGAAAATAATAACAATATTTGTAGTAAATATTCCTATCCTATAATTTGATCAGATATAATTGGGGCTTTTTTCCTCCAAATATTTACTCCTTTTCTTTCTCACCACAGAGTATACTCTATCATGGTATTTGTACTGGTTATGGCTATAGAACTAGGCATGACATGATGTGAGATCATACAGAGGATTCTTGGATCCTTCTTTCTCATAAAGCAACACAAGCAAAGCTTGCACAAGGTCAGTGTCTAGCCAACGTTCACCAACCCAAAACCTGGAAAGAAGCCACCCAGCCAGTCCCATGCTGGATGGGCCAAACTGAAATTTCCCTACAGAATCTTAAGCACAATAAAAAATGTTTTCAGAAGCCATTAAATGTTTGCATATCTCATTATTTAACATTACTGTGACAGCATCTGATCAAAACACCAGATGTAGTCAAATCACAGTTAATTATATATACACCAACGATCAGAAAATTGTGACTTCTAGGCCAAAGATGGCTGCAGAAAATTTTGTAAATAAAGTTTTTTTTTTGTTTTTGTTTGTTTGTCTGTTTGTTTTGTGTATGTTTATATATATTATCTACAGCTATTTTCATGCCTAAATATCCTAATGATGACAACAAAGATAGAAAAATTCACAAATCTAGAACATTTGCCCTACCACTATAGAAAATATTAAAACTATATAAAAACCTAAAATAAACTGGTTATGATTCCTTCAAGAAGTGATTGGAGATAAGTTCGCCTTCTCAAGTATCCATCATTATTACCAGTGAACTTGTGGGTCCAGGGAAGAGAACAAGAGATGCAGGTAACACAAGTACCTCTGCTAAGTGACCCAAGCCTGAAGGGGAAACCCATCCAATCAACCAACTCACAGATACATGAAGCAAATGCGGACGGGCTTCAAGAAACTAAGGTCTCATTGTGATTTGTTATATAGCATCACTGAATCCAGAGATCACTGCACTAGGGCAAACTGTAAGATGAAATTCAATATTTTTATCCACTAGTGTAGACAACTGGCATAATTCCTGGCTGTCAGTATGATACATTTGGATTTTACAGTTAGATCATGTCATATGACATACCTGTGAGAAACAAATCTTTTCAAGGTGCCAATAACCTAACCATGTGAGCCCTTCAAATGTGGATCTTGAGCTCAGAAACTAGAAGATATCAAAAATTTGTAGTGTGTGAAAGATCTGATTTGCTGTCGCTAGCTTGAAA
Source organism: Hydrochoerus hydrochaeris (assembly GCA_004027455.1). NCBI lineage: Eukaryota > Metazoa > Chordata > Mammalia > Rodentia > Hydrochaeridae > Hydrochoerus > Hydrochoerus hydrochaeris. The sequence continues at coordinate 131,462 of PVLA01004273.1, read as the reverse complement.
TGAATAGAGCCATTTGAGCAGGGGTGCAATGGCCTCAGAAGTGGGAAGTTGTCCCCCAGACAAAAGCTGGCAAAGAAAGATACCTCCATCCTACATCCATGATGTGTCAAATACTGCCAGTGACCTGAGATAGCTTAGACACAGTCTGGGCATCGACATGAAAACTCAGCTGAGTTAACACCTCAGTTTCATAAACAAAGCTTAATCAGTGTTGAAGCAGACAAACAATGATGCAATGATGAACTATAGAGTGCATGAAAATTCCACTAAATACGCGATGAACTAAAATTAATTTAATGCATTCGAAAAGTGAGTATGAGCCTGCAAGAGCTAGTAAGTTTTGCCTCTGGCAAGGAAAAAGATTTAAGTGACTAAAAATCTAGCTTTTAATCATGTATGTAGCATGGTAATATTATTTTATGATAGATGTAGACTCGATACTCAAGGCAATTATAATTACAAACTTCAACTCAGTTCTTTCTGTCACAGAATACACGTTAGTCCATAGGAAAAGAGTAGCAGCTTGCAATGGCAAGCTTTATTTTCAAGATTATACTTATAATATCATGTTATTGGCTGAATTATATCTCCCATATTGGTCTTAACCCCTACTACCCTAGAATGTGGCTGTATTTAGAAATAGAGCCTTGAAAAAGGTCTGCATTATGGTAAGGTCTTCAGAGCAGGCCCTGTCTGCATAGAGCCAATGTCCTCAAAGGATGAGGTTCTATCAGGCACAGACCCAGGATTGAGATCAACCACCTGAAACCTTAGAAAGGCGGCCTCAGGAGAAACCAGTCACGCCACCCCCTACATCTTACATTTGTACAATCCAGAACTGTGAAAAATAAATTTCTGTTACTGAAGGCACACAAGCTGTGGATTTCACTATGGCATCTCGAGCAATCTAATGCAGAAAGGAATAGAATTCAATCTGAGAGGATATTAGTTTTACATCAGGTAATATTTTCACCTAAAACATGAAGAGTTTTTTTTTTATGTACTATATTGATCCTTCCCAAGAGTACTATATATCCGTCCAAGAATTCTACTTTATGATGTCGGAGCCCAGTGATTTTCAAATTGGAAATGCCTAAATGGTAAAATCTCCTGGTAGAAATTTTAGATCCGTTATGCTTATGGCCACATAAAAAATCCCATGCTGAACATAGCTCAGCATAAGAATTTTCAGTGTGTCACATACATACTCTAACAATGGCTTATTTATGTAACATGTTATGCATCTATTATAGTAGATATAAAAGTGAAGCTTATTGATTATATGTTAAACCAATACCATCGTTTTCGCGTATCAGTCACAAAAATATCTCTTCTCCAGCTATGTCCATGTGATTAGCACATAATATTTGTGACCAGTTCATTTTGCACTGTGCTACTGAACTGCGTTTGCCATCTGCCGGCCCTCTAAAATCGATCATCAATCTTCTTCAGCCATGTTGCCTTGTGCTTTAGTCTTGCTATCACTCTGAAAGGCTGACAATGCAGAGACTGTACTTGGAATGCCATTGAATAAATCATTCTGTGGGGTCCCAGGCCTATAGCTGGGTGTGAGTGTTTCACTGCAATTCCTGGAAACTGAACACATACAACTTTGTGTCCAGCCCCCCAATCAGATTCTTAGGTGCCCAAAGTCAGTTCATTTATCAAAACCACCAAGGCCGAGAAGACACACTCTGTACCTAAGGCCAGGCCCTCTGTTTAAGGCTCACAGCTCCAGCGATGTAGGCGGGGAAGTGAGGAAGCTGAAGTGCAGAGCTGTAATGAGAATCAGTGAGATGCTAGATGACAGTACAGGACCAAGTACGCGACAACATTAATACTGCTTTACTTCTCCACATCCCTATTTTCCTGTCCACTAAATGAGGGCTATAGGAATACTGAATTGAGGACTCCTCTGACCTGATGATAAGGATTTCAGCATTTAAAGAAACAGGAATGTTTCAAAATAAATACCACTGTGACACAGTGGTAAGCTGTCTGGCTTATCCCTTCTTAGACTAGCTAGTCCTGCATGAAAAGCTTCTCTCTGTAACTCAGTTACTAACTCTGCACTCTGTCGTTCTGTTGCTGACTGTCTGGTTCCAGACATGTTACAAATAATTCATCTCGATTTCCTCATCTATAAACTGGGGATGATCATTGTACATTCTTTATGGTATTTGGGGGGAATGAAGTTAGGCAATCTAACAGGTGTGAAAGAGAAATTAAATACTGCTTTGCTTGCATCATGACTTTATTATTTCTTTTAATAATATTGATGTGAGGGGATGGCGTACCTAAAGATTAGGTCTTGCTTGAGCATCATTACATAAGAGACTGAGCGGGTCCTTTGTTTCAGCGTTGGAGAGCTTTTGGAGACAGGAAGGGTAAAGAGAGAAGGATGGAGTGGGAAGGAGATGGAGGGAAGAAGGAGGTAAAAAGGATTCAGGTGTGATATGTGTAAGTGCCAACTCTGCCAGGATGAATGGATTCACAAACATGTACTAATGACAAAGTTAAAAACGTACGTAATGAACAAAAAATGGTTTCACACAGTTTGGGTCTTCGCATAGACAAAGCCAAGGGTATTCTGATATTGTAGAACTTTTATGAACAGGAAAACATCCATAAAAATAAAGTTCTATAGGACTTGATATACAATTATATAGTCATCTAAAATCATTAACTTAAACATAAGCAGATCTGGATAGACAAGTACATATAATACACACAGTCACAGAAACTCTAGCTAATTGGCACATGAAGCACAGATTGGTTTTGCAGTAATCAGAAATTCCTGTAAATTACTTTATTTGAAAGTACCAGTTCATGAGAAGGTAGAATTCCTATCATTTTTATTGTTGATTTCCACACTATGTTGATTTATTACTACAACCAACAATACAACACTAATGTTGATTACTAATGTTTGCTTAATAACTTAGGAAATTGTATGCTAGCTTCAGCTCATCTATGAGCCCTGTTACTTACATGGCATAGACATCACCAGATTGAAGTCTATCTTATTTCCTACGTCAGGGATGCCAGGAGTTGGAGAGAGGACCATCTCTTTCTGTCAATTCATATGCATGCTATGGACTGTTGGTATCAAACCTGTTATGAAAGTACCTTTCTTGTTGGCTTTAGACACCAAAAAGTGTAACTCTGAACCCAGGAAATATTAGTTCTTTGCCCATGAAACACTGGCTTAATGATGCCCATCTTTCACTAGTTACAGGATTTTGGTTACAAGATTATCTGTTGGCTACCAGTGAACTATTCTATTCACCTTTTCTGTGGTTATTTACATATCAGGTATTCTGTTTGTCTTTCTGTAGATCTCTCATTCATGCTTGTTTTCCTACAAATTAAAAGTAATTCTAAAGCCTAATAATATGATGTAGGTGACACTTGCCATTTACTATTTTCGAAGAATCAAGTCTTGACCTGCTAAGAAAAACCTGCAACACTGATAGTTCACAGCCTGAACACAGCTTTCTGAAATAGCCTGAAATCTTGCTTCATTGACAATAAATAATATCAACTCCTCCCTTTACATATACTAACCTGGACCCCTGCATGATGCCTCCCCGTCTTATACTGAGCAGTATCAAGACTTGCCATTGACTCCAGGTTTGAGAGATAAGCAAGGTGAAAATTTTAAGTAATATATAGGCCAGTTAGAATGGAACATGGCAATTCTTTTAATCTCCAAACAGTATATATAAATTCATTTATTATGACACTGATTTTTGCTTCTTTTTAAAATTATTTTTATTTAGAGTAAAAAAGCAAAACAGAAAAAAGGGTATAAATAATACAGAATTTCAAAAAAGAGTAAGAAATCACTAGTTGATATATTACATATTGCTATCTTAGAAGTAGTTGCTCAAGTCACAAAAACAAAGCATAAAAAGTAGATAATCAAACAAACCATTCTGTTTAATGAACTAAAACCTTAGTGCTATGGTTATCTCTCTTGTACACTTAAACATACACACAGTTATATCCTTTAGAGCACTTTTTTCCCTTTCATTTTCACAATATCCATTATACATTTTAGATCTTATTACTTTCATTTTATTATTATTATTTTTATACTAGAGAGATAATTTGATATTTATAAATGTGAGTCTGATTTATTTCCCTTATGAAGATAGTCTCAAGTTGCCTCTACCTATAAAAGCCTCAAGATCATCCATCTTTATAGCTGAATAATATTTCATTGTATAAAAATACCATATCTTTCTCATCCATTCTGTGGTTGATGGGTATTTTGGTTGTTTACAAGATTTAGCTATTACAAAATGTGCTGCTATGAACATGGGTGCACCTATATCACTGTGACATGACCTTTTCAATTTTTCTGGGAAAATACCCAGGAGAGGAATAGCTGGATTGAATGGAACTTCCAGTCTTAGAGTTCCCTTGAAATTGTAACAAAGACCCACACACCATGTTGGTTTAGAAGAGTCATGGCAAAGCTTTTAGGGATGAGTTCAAACTGGCACCTTAAAATCCCCTTATTTATCACAAAGGGCCAACACTGCAATTACACCTGAATACTGAGGTTATAGTTAAGAAAAAAGCAACTCTACGTTAACATCTTTTGTCTTAAAAGAAAAACAACATGCATGCCATAGGTTCACCAACAATGGCTTAGAGTAATGCAAGTGTATTATATCATAGCTTCGGAAGTCAAAATCAAGGTGCTGGCAAGATGCATTTGTTTCTGGAATTTCCAAGATATCTGTTTCTTTGTCTTTCACATGTTCCAGTTAATGTACACATTCTGTTACTCCTGACTTCTTCCTACATCCTCAAAGCCAGAAGCATTGGGCTGGGTTCCTCTCAGCCCTGTCTCTTTGATATTCTGAATATATTTTGGCCCACTCGAATGTAATATCTATTATAAGCTATATTTTCTTATTTGAAGATCAGGTGCTTAATAACTCGTCTTGGTTACTTTTTACTCGTCGCTGAGACAAAATACCTGGCACCCAACATTAAAGGAGCAAAGGTTTATTTCTTACAGTTTTGGAGGTTTCAGTCCATACTCACCTCCAAGGCAGGGTGGCCTGGCAGGACACAAACTGCAAGGCAAGAACTGGAAAGAGAGAGAGACACACCTTCCTCCCCCAGATATATCCTATCCTGGCTCCACCCCTGGGCAGGTGAAACACTTATACCTCCAATCCGAGTGCTAGACAACAAACCAACCATAAACAGTAGATTTGGGTGAGTCCATAATTGCATGAGGCTTGGAGGCCACTGACATAAACCATGACACAACTTTAATTCTATTTAAAGCCCTAACTTTCTTGGCCATATAAATCTAACATATTCATAAATTCTGGGGATTAGGACATCAACATCTTTGGAGGGGAGGCATTATTCCAGCTAACATATTCCCTATGCATATGATTCATTCTTTTGAAGATATAGTTTTGGCAATCCAATTATAAGAAGAAGCAAGCACAAAAATTTAATTTCACTGAATGAACTATTTTTTAAAAGGTACAGGTAGTTCTAGATCTTTTTAATTATTTCCCAATGATTAGTAAGAATGAAACCAATTCACTGAAATTTTTTGAAACTATTTTTTCAAAAGAACTTTATAGAGTTCTATTAATTGGACTAATGTGAAATTATTTTTTTCAGAAAGTATCGAGTTTATATGTCTGTATGTGTGCAACCTGAGAAAAATAGCTCATTAAAATTGAAATTTTCTTTTAAAAATAGAATTTTAACATCTTTTAGAAAAGTTCAGGTTTGGGAAGACAGACTTTCAGAGTTTGAGTAAATTTCTGTCAACAAGAAAACCATTTAAGTTATGTTAAAATTATTACAATTCAGATGAATTATAGAATAAATTATGGCAAATAAAAACCTCTTGGCAAAGACTAAAATTGCCAGAATAAAATATAAGGTACATTAAATTTTAAAATCTATACTTACTGTGGCACTTAAATTTTGAAAATGAAAAAGGAAATTATAAATTATATTAAAATACTAAGACTTAAGGGTTTAATTCAAACCAGAAGCACATGAAATTCAAATATGATACTACTAATCAATCACTGTATATGCATAAAGATTTCCAGCGACGCTCCATGGTTTGAAGAGAAAATTGGAATATCTGAAATTGAACAAACTCTTCCTCTCTTACCAACTGCTGCCTTGGAAGGACCCAGTCTGAAACCGAATTTGTTGTAGTAGTGTGATGCACACCAATACCCCAAAAGCAGTATCAGAGTTTTTACTTATTCTGATCTTGTTTTACAATTGAAACAAATACAGTTAACTCCCAACTTACAAACATGCAAGTCACAAACTTTCACAAATAACGTAAGGACCTCGCATTAGAGTATTGGTCCATGCAAACACACTACAGAAGCAGCGCCTGTGTCTGCCAGACATTGCCACGGTGGCGCTGTTGGGTGCTGACGGTCCACCGTTACAGGGTAGAGTAGCACAGCACGGTCAGAGGCATCCTGCATCTGTGTGTGTGTTTGTTTCATGCTTTACATTGTATCTTTATATCAAACATGTGTAAGTTTCACTTTTCAGACTTATTAATGAATCTGACTTACGAATGTTCTCCTGTATCAGAACTTGTTCTGTAAGTCAAGGACTTATTGTACACAAAACATCATCATGATTTCTATTAGACTATTTTCCAAATTAAAGTAAAAACTGCAGATGGCATGTATAGAAATATTTCTTTTTGTGGTTAATCTCATTAAGTATGTGATAATAGTATCCCTCTCATTTTCTCCTCAAAAAATAAACTTGCCTTATTCGTGCATGATCTTTGTCCAAACTAACAGTTTTTGAGCCATGTATTGTCCTCTAGAGAACATCCTTTGTAAGAAATTCACATAGCTTGAGACTGACTGATACAATCGTAAAACAACTGATAACAGCGACAATGGATATAATAACGCTAGCAATTCGAATCTGCTGATTTGGAACCATGTTAACGTAGGATATTCATGGCTGGGTAGTCACAGCTATGGGAGAAACACACCCCAGGCCCCAAAAGTATGGACTCAGAGACCTGAAGTACAGTGGAGGCAAAACTTTACTGGTGATTCTGCAGATAGAGAGGTCTGGCCTAAGCAGGTACACCTGACTCATAAAAGCAGTGGCTTTTATCCCGCTGGCTCAAAAGTCCTCCTCTTCATTGTCTGAAGTAAGGAGGATTCCACCTTCTTAACGGCCATCTAAGCTCCCCTCAGTTTTTCATTAAGCCCGCCATTCTCTGTGCATCCCTTGGTAGTGGAATGTTGCTTGCTTGCCAATTATCTAGCTCTAACATCTTCTTCTGGGACTTGCTGGGTGGGAGTCATTCTTTCTGGTTAAACTCAAAATAACAGCCTTAACTATCTGAGGATTGGTCAGTAAATTGCCATCCTTACTTTACAAAGGAATAATTTATCTTTTTATTTCCTGTAACAGCACAAAGAAAGTGTAATCCTTTAAGGTTTTGGTTGCAAGCAACCTTAAATTAGTGTGACTGATGTAGGTGTTAAAGCAATGTTTAAAAACACTATAAGCAGAGAACAATTGAAATACTGGGTAAAAGTATTTTTAAAAATTATTTTATTTATTGTTGATATGTTGGAAGTATCAATAACAACACATCATTAGGTAATTGATCATTGGAAACCAATGTTGAAGGCAGGATTCAGGATCGTTCCTAGGGAAACAATTCGATTGTTTGAAATGAATGAATGTAGTGTAATGAATGGGAGGCTTTCAAAACTTTAAGGACCTGGCATTGCTGATGAGCCTCGCACGCAAAAGCTGATGCCTTCTATGCAGTGCATTTTTCAGATAGGGAAATGAAGCCTAGTCTACAAATGTAGGACAAATTGTTGGCTTTATTGAGAAAGGAGGTCAAGGAGAAGAAAATCCTCCATGAGAATTCCTACACGGTAGAATGGAACCAGCCAGCCCAAGAGCTCCAGTGTAAATTACCCACACTGCATGCAAACAAAGCAAAACAACGCATCTAAGAAAGTTTTATTTAGTTGAGGAAAAGAGATGAATTGAACTGAGGAGAGCAAGTCTGCCAGACAGTCTAGATCTAAAGCAAAATAGCACGTTGATAGAAATAGGCTCACCTTTTTTCTATAAAAGTTTCAGTTCAACAGAAGTTTCCTCTGTAACAGAAACAAAAGTATAGAAGCAAATCTAAAATTTTTAGTAATGTTTGTTTAAATTTTACTGCCACATGTTTGCAGTACACGAAATTTACAGTCTCTTGGGCAGTGGGTACATGCATATATGAGTATGTGCACATAACATACCTTATTTCTTTTTTTTCTTTTCTCTTTCCTTCACCCTCTCTCCCTCCACCTCTAATTCCTTTTTTCCCCATGTTACTCTTGTTGGCATTATTAAACTTAGCTCGTGGTTTTGGTATGTAATGCTCACTTTACCTGAGGCTGCTAGATTCCTATGCATAGCATGGCCTTATTTTACTTATTCCCTCAACTCTCACCCTTGGGATCTCAGACTCCTTCCTATTTGCAAGAAGTCCATCCCCTCATCTCCTTATCTCCATCCTATAATATTCTCCTTGTAATTTGCCTTGCTCAAATGAGAGCTGCCCTATGGTATTTAAGCCAATTTATTACATTTAACATTATATTTTCCAGGTGCCACCATTTTCCTACAAAGGTCTCAAATTTGTCCTTCTGTGTAACTGGTTAGTGTTTCATTATATACTGGTACCACATTTTTTTTATCGAATCATCTGTTGACACCTATACAGACTGCTTCTGGGGTTTAACTATTACAAAATGTGCTGCTATAAACATCAGAATCCATGGATAACTGTAGTATGACAACTTAAACTGTTTGGGGAAGATACTTTCAAGGGAGAGAGCTGAGTCATACAGAATTTCTAATTTTAGTTCTTTGAGAAATCTCCATGATGGTTTCCATGGAGGTTACATTAGTTTACATTCCCACCAGCAGTGCAGGAGGGTGGGAATGTCAGCATTCCAGTCATGTCAGCATTTGTTATATTTTTATTTTATCTTACTTTATTTTTGTACCCAGAATCAAACTCAGGAGTTTTCATTCCTTTGTGACACTGAGCTATATCCTTGGCCTTATATTTTTATTTATTGATGATTTCTAGTCTTTCTGAAACAAAATGGAATCCTAGTGAAGTTTTAATTTATATTTCCCTAAAAGTCAGAGATATTGAACATTTTTCATATATTTGTTGGCCATTTGTATTTCTCCTGTGTGAAGCATGTGTTCATTTCCCTTGCCCATTTCTTGACTTGGCCTTTTATTTTAGTTGATCTAATCTTTTTGAGTTCTTTATATGTTCTGGATATTAACCTTCTATTTGAGGAGTATCTTGCAAAAATTTTCCCATGCTGCAGGTTATCTCTTCACTCTCTTAATTGATTCTATTTCAGAAATTTTTTAAGTTGATGTAATCCCATATGTTAACTCTGTCATTTCTTGTGAAATTGTACTTCTGTTTAGGAGAACTTTAACTACATTTATGACTTCAAGTGTTTTTCCTATTTCATCTTCCAGTGGATTCAAGGTTTCTGTTTTAATCTTTAATCTCTGATCCATTTTGATTTTAATTTAGTACATGATGAGAGATTGGGTCCAGTTTCAATCTTCTAGTTTCCAGTTTTCCCACCACCACCTGTTGAACAGGTTATTGTTTCTCCAGTGTATGTCTTTGGCCTCTTTGTCAAAGATCAACAGCTGACTGTCTCTGCGGATGTATCTGTGTCCTGTGCTTTGTTCTATTGACCCACACACCTGTTTCCGTTGCAGCACTGTGGTGCTTTCATGGTTATTACCTTGCAGTATAGCTTGAAATCTGGTGTTGTAATACCTCCTTATTTTCTCTTGATGTCCAAAATTGCTTTTGTAATTCTGTGTCTCTTCTGGTTCCATATGAATTTTAGGCGTTTTTTGTAAATCTGTAAAGTATGCTCTTAGTATTTTGATTGTGGCTGCATTGAATCTGTATAACACTTTTGGGAGTATAAAAAATGTAAAAGCAAAATTACAGCTTTATAAAGAGAAACTTGACAAATGCATCATTACATTGAAAAATTTAAACATGCAAGAGCCAAGAGATAAAACATTTACAAAGTACAGGAAAAAAATCATTTCCACACAAATATTCAATATTCCATAAGAGTACTGAAGATGTGGAAAACTAGGTAGATTCGGATAAATCAAGTCTCAAAAGAAAATAAATACCTTTAATGTATATTTCAACAGAAAAAAGTATATGGTTGTGGAAGATGTGAATTTAAGAATTAGAAAATAAAAAACGAACTACACCAAGGGAAAAAAGGATATTGCCAAAATAAACTTTACTAAATACAAAGTTAAAAGCACAATCCAAAAGTTATTCACAATAAAATGATGTCTCTGAAAAGGAATAAAAGCATTAACCAACCAGAAATAATGTTTTTCAACAGAGTAAAAGTTAAAAATTACAAATAAATTTTAGAAATGAAAAAGGCAGTTATATTAGGGCTCTGCAAAACAGAACCAGTATAGCAGCAAGAGAGAGAGAGAGAGAGGAAGGAAGGAAAAGAAAGAGAGAAAGAAAGAAAGAAAGAAAGAAAGAAAGAAAGAAAGAAAGAAAGAAAGAAAGAAAGAAGAGAGAAAGAAAGAAAAAGAAAGAAAGAAAGAAAGAAAGAAAGAAAGAAAGAAAGAAAGAAAGAAAGAAAGAGCGAGCCAAGGCTGTGGAATTCCTTATTACATCAGCTTCAAGCTGGAAAACCAGGGAGGCTGGTGCTCTAGTGCGAGTACGAAGCTCAGAGGAACAGCTGGTATAAGTCCTAGAATCTAAACACCTGCTTACCTGGAGTCCTGATATTCCATAGATTGTGTGGCACCCACTAATTTTGAGTGATGACTGGTCTCCCTTCTGCAGTCCACTGAACCAAATATGAATCTCTTCTAGAAGCAGCCTAACAGAAAAACCAATACACAATTTTTGTCACCTCTCTGGATGTCCCTTAGCCCAATCAAGTTGACGCCTAAAATAAACTCTCATAAAGATGAAATGGAGATTCAGTACGGATTTTACCATTGATGTCACTGATAAATTTGAAAATGATGAATAATTTTCAAACTATTTAAAAAATAAGTATTCACAAAAGGTGTCTAAGAATCAAATAATTGTAAGACACACAGCAACATGGATTGATAAATAGGAAGTAGGTTAGAACTATTAGGACACAGGGGGAGGGGAAAATGGGGAGTTATGTCTATGGTTACAAAGTTTATGTTGGGGATAATACAGATTTACCAAAAGATAGTTGTGATAGTTATACAATGTGGTAAAGTTGTGTATTTATAGGTACTCCTTGTTAAGTGTAAAATAAAATACATGCTTAAGAAAAGTGAATTTCAAGTAAGGGATAAAAACGTAACTAGAAACTCATAACTCAGTAGGGACTAAAGGAACAGATTTGAAAATCTAGGTAGACATAGGAAGTCTGGTCTCCTGAGAGCCCACAGACTGGCCACCGGATATGTTCCAGTTAGGTCAAGGGCTCCATGCTTGGGAATTTTCCTTCTCTTTCTTTCTCTGTACTAAAGATCAACAAGAGGAAAAATCATCTGCCATGCCCTTTGCCTTGGCTGCCAGGAAGCTGGGAAACAGATACATATCTTAGTAGCCTGCATCTTACTCATCGGGTTAATGGAGCGATTATTGAGATGGAGTGTGGATGGGCAGTTTGTCTGTGGCCAGCCAGCTCGTGTGGAAGCATCACCTGCTTACACAGGTAGGCACCTCATTTCCCCTCTTAGATCCCTGAGATTCATGATGGCAGAGTCGTTTGTTAAAAATGAAAGATGTCAAGGAACGAAACAGATCTCTGTGTTTTTCGTTGTCTTTGATGGGGAAATATCTTTTTGTTATAGCAAAAGACTTATTTTATTAAGGAGCAATGTCTACTCTCACCTGGATGTCACTGCTGCCCCTGTGCACAAACACATGTGCTTACACACGAGTACTCAATTATCTGCAAGTTTAGTTGATTGAGGGTTTTATCATTTTTCTTCTACCCTAGAGATATTGTTTTGCTTTCTTATTCATAATTCTTTTTTTTTAATTTTATTTAAAGAGAAAAAAAAGCAAAACAGAAAAAGGGGTAGAAACAATATAGAATTTCAGAAAAAAAAAGCAGTAAGAAATCACTAGTTGATAAATTACATATTGTCTTCTTAGGCCTAGTTGTTAAAGTTACAAAATTAAAGCATACAAAGTGGACATTTAAACAGTGAGACTACAAAGAAGTTCAATGATCCAGTAACAACTTAGCAACAGGGTTATCAGTCCTACACACTTAAACATAGATGCAGCCATATCCTCTAGAGCACTTTCTTTTCTTCTTTTTACTTTTTAAGTCCGTTATCTGCTTAGCTATATCCTGTTTCCTTACTGACTTGTTTTGTTGTTTTTATATACTTTTAATCACCTTATATAATTCTGTTGCCTTGTTTTTGAGTTTCTCCTCATGCATGATCCATGGATCAGCTTTGGTGGAGTTGGGAGATTTTTGGGAGGTATTTTGTTACTTTCTTATCTACTTTTTTTTTTTAAGGTAGCAAAATACAGCAGAACAAGACAGAACAAACCCATGTGACCGCACTGCAATAAAACTACCACAGAACCTCAGAGCAGGTCACCAAGACACAAGCAATGGGCTCAATAGTACAGCCCATTTTGTTTACATCAGCTGTTCCTTCAATCAGGTAGAGGAAAATGGAAGGAAACATGGAACTTTTAAAAACAGAATATTGAATAAAGCAGCACCATTAATCAAAACTGAGCAAAACAGTGATAAAAATATTTGCCTTCAAAGAGATGGTAGAAGGAAACCCCCTTACTCACTATGCTGTATGCATTCATCCTCCAAAAAGATACTCAGACAGCCGGTGCCTACCTGCTAACAGCGGGGTGGGTGGGGATCAATGTCTGATTCTTAGCCCGTGCATTGGCAGGACCCCAGCTGCTCACCAAGGCAGCCAGCCGGCCGCCTGTTCTCCCAGCACCCAAAGTTCCAACATGATGCAGAGCTCAGGAATCGCTGATAGTTCCCGCCCTGGTGCGCCGGAGGCTTGGTAGAGCCACAGCTGCCTACCTGGGTGGCGAGTAGGCCGCCTGTTCTCCAGTGCCCAAAGTTCCAACCCACAATTCTTTTATATGACAGACATTTGACATTTTAGTCATCGTAGAAAAAAATCATTTACATATTATACAAAAATTTATAAGAGATATTGTGAATTGGGGAGAAACTTTTCAAATACAAGACAAACTATGATGGGGAAAGGAGAGAGGATAAAAGGAAAGAAGAAAACAATATATGTACATACAAGATAGTTAAGGTAGCTTTACAGCTAATTTCTGTTGGATCACTGAAAAGAAAAATCTTGTGTTAATATTGTTTGGACAAGATATCATGTTTATATCTTGAATTATACTGCTTAAACAATAATATGCAATGTATTAATTATTGTAACTGTTCTACTGACCTGTTTTGAAACTGTTTCATTTTTATTTTTATCCTTTTTCTATTTAAAATTTTAAAAAATATGTTTGTACACATGTATGCTGTGTATGCACACAAATGTACAGTACAGTTGTCTGTGTACATCATGCAGTTATGTGTACACACTGTCAGGTTCAAAGTGATAACTGGCAACTGCTCCCCAAGTGTCACCTCAGTGATGGTAGTGCTGCATTGTAAGCACAGTGAGGCTGCCCAAATTGTGTTTTCTTCAGTGTAACCATGTCTACTGCTCTCTTTGTCCAATCAGGGAAGACACAGAGCAGCACTCACTGAAGTTGGGGAATGGTGGAACCCACACCCTCAGCTAGATGTTACCTGCATGGCTGGAAGGGAAACCAATCATGCCTGGGAGCCAACCTCTAACATGTTACAGAACTCCCATACCCCAGGCAAAGGCTAACACTGCATGAAAGGAGACCCAAATCAGGGCACCAGCATCTTGGTGAGCCAGGAGCAAAGCCAACCACATACAAAGCATGTTGCTGGCCCAGTGTTCATCTTTGACCACACAAGTAAGTACTTATCACTATGGTCCCAAAAGGGAGAACCTGAAAAAGTGCTGTTGGAACTAACTGCACAGATTTCGTCTTCCACAGTGTGTGCTGTGTTTGCTCCATAAAGACATCTGATGCATGTGTGCATAAAGACAGATGCTACAGGGCACAGAATTCAGCCACAGAATGAGGAGAGCATTGTATGTCACACTAACCATGCCTTTTTAAATGCATTTATTGTATTTAACTAGGCACAGAAATAATAAATGGGCCTTTCTGAGGAGTATCATCTACCAACATCTCTCCACATGAACTCTGCAATAACTAACCTCTTTTGGTCATATAAAATGGTAACAGCTAAACTCAGAGGACATTCTTATTTATCATTGTTTCAGGAAGAAAAACTGCCTGGTATTAGAGTTACATATAGTGGTAAATAAATTCCATTTGAAAGTAGCACCACTGGAAATATTTTTCAAAATGAATGGGAAATTCAATACTTTTAGAATATTTTCTAAAAAGCTAATGCAACAAACAGTTTTGTAAAATATAACTTGTTAAGTTTCTCATTATTAAAAATCAAAATTGTAAAGGTTTAATTTTATATGAGAATCTCCACATACAGCAAACTCAAAATATACCTAAATCTATCTGTATATTTCCTCTTATTAAGAAGATTCTGGTAATCTTCATTTATGCAAATATATCCTCAGGTAAAATAATACATTGTATTTAAATTATTAAAAAATTGAAACACACACACATATATATATATATATATATATATATATATATAATTTATTCTATTTTTTACCTCATTCCTTGGTGAATAAGTATATATGTAAGCCCATTAAATATAATGTTTCATATAACAATTGGAATTCACTGTGACTATATAATGTTAAAGATACAAAGATTGTGAGTCATCCTTTATTATATGTCTCACATTTGCTGGTTTGACAGAGAGAAAGTGAAGAGACTTCACCCTACTACTGTCTCAGATTATTTCATCAGGTCCTGAACTACCTGGCTAAATAAAGCCACCACTCAGATGTGGAAAATACAGTTTCACAGACTTGCTGTGGTGAGCTTTGTAGCTCACCTAGGAGATTCTAGTGAAACATGCTTGGCTGTGTTCCTTTCTGACCCTTACAAAATGAAGGTGTTTACCACCTGCTAAAGTTCATTGCTCAAGAGCATAAGCCCAGCTATTTGCTGAAAGCAAAGAATCAAGTAAAGATTTTAGTTAGTGTTTTATTCATTTGTTTCTGGAAAAACTATTTGGGTAAGAGCTGGATGAGTGAGTCTAGATATTAATGGATCTAGTACAGATCTCATATTCCTTCCAAGCAGAAATGAAGAGGTGGCTGTGTGCAGTTAGCCCCCTGCTTATGTATTCATTGGAAACCTTAGAACATATTCCCCACAGATAGGGGCAATAACTCTATAATTTTGAGAAGATACCATAAGTAAGGGTGCACTTACACCACTGTGAGATCTATGCCACAGAGAAAGCAATGACAGAAAAAAAAATGAGTTCAAAAGAGAGTAACCAAGGTGGAGCAGCACATGAAGCATGATAGATAATGGAGAAATGGATCACAGATCTCTTAGCTAAGAGGTCACCTTGTGCCAATGTGTGCCGATCAGTGGTGAGGTCCGTCCTAGGCCCACATTACAGATACTAGCTAAGCTCTGTGAAAAAGCAACGTATTTAAATTGACACCAGATTCCAGTGGATCCCTATCTTTTTAACAGTAAGCATATTTGATTACTTTGCCTTGAAGAGACCAAAAATGATCCGCTGAGAATCGCCAGTAGGAGACTGTACCCTGGGAAGTGGATCTGTCGTGGGTGTTCCATGAGGGAAGCATCAGCGACAGTTGCCTGAATGGGGCCTCCAGAGGCTGCTTACTTTCTGTCACATACCTTCAGAGAATTAAAGTCTCGCAGAACTCTCTGCATTAACTGGCCATACCAGCCTCTGTGGAATGCAAACGTGGCCTCAGGATCTGCATCTGCCTCATCCCTGAACCCCTGCTCTCTGATGCTGCTCCTTTGCTTTGCTGCTCAGTCACCAAGAACGAGCAGCTTTGCTCCTCCACACTCTCCCACCACTACATCTGTCAAACCGTGAGCTCATTAAACTTTTCCTCCTTTACGTTGTGGGTGTTAGGCACTTGGTGCCAGCAACGGAACACTAGCTGATACAAGGAGTAAAAGTCAGAAAAATTTAAGGTGTTGAAAAGTCAGGCTCAATGGCCTAAAATGTATAAACCAAGACACAACAGAAGCCTATTGAAAGGCTCCATTAGAATCTCATGGTGCCAACAGAACAATGTTGTGAGCCATCAGAAAATTGGGTTAAACTAAAACAAATGGTGCTCCATAAAAATGCAGAGTTGGGGCAGATGCAGAAAATGAGGGCAACACTGGACCAAAGTCTGTCCCATCATAAGGGTTTGTATCTTTGGGAAAACAGAACTCCATTATAGGTACATTGAGGTTTTCCATCTTTGTAATGTCTGTGAACATCTGTGAAGACAGAATGGAACTTCATGGGTAGAGAAATCATTCAGGAAAAATAAAGGGTTAGGACTGAGAGAGCAGGGCTCCATTTAAAAGGTAGGATCTGTTAAGGGAAGATGATAATGAGACAAAGAGAGTCTTAAAATTCTCTCTGGCTAGTTGTTCCACAGAGGTTTTAATGATTTGGTGATTTACCTGTGTTTGACCTATCCATTGTGAAGGAGTCCCCTGGAGGGTGAAATAATTAATTAAAACAAATCACTAATAAGTGGTATCCTTTAAGGTACAGTGGTACCTATAATCCAGCTCAGTGTACAGAATCTTTCCAGAGTGAAAGTCCCAGGCAGACAATCAGCATCCTTCATGAAACTTTCTTTTTATCCTCTTTTCTTCCTATTGGTTTTATTTTCTGTTTTGAACATAGATCCGTTTTTCTCTTTTTGTCTGATGCTTCTCTTTCTTACCTTCTCTCCTCATCACTCAATTTCCTTCTCAGGAGATTTTAGAATTTAGCAACTAATTCTCTGCATCAATATCAGTGTTTGGAGTGATATGGTAGATAGAAGAGAACCCTAATGACACCAGATTGATTTGTAGCAGAATTCTGAATGGTTCATTTGGAGTCTGGCCACTTTTGTTATCATTGAAAGGTCACCAGAAAGAAATACATTCTGATTTGTTCCAGAAAAAAAAAGCCTTCTCATATAGCCTTATGACAGAAAGTTCTACCTGCTAATAGATAAGAGATCTGGCAAAGCGGATCACAGGATGGGGGAGGAGTCAGTAAAGATCAAAGGGGATTCTCATACATAAATATAGGCATCACTCACCACTAGTTAAGCAGAAAGAATTTTATTTGCAATAGTTAACAAAAGGAGTTCTAGGAATACCAGCATATCTGATCCCTGTGAAGTGGGTTAACTGCCCACACTCCTGCAATGGAGTCTGGTCATTCAGTAGAAAAGCACTTACATTGTTAATTCTGAGTAGGAAATCCTTTTGCTTGGACCTCTCCAAATGCTGCTGTGAAATGGTAGATGTCTCTACAATATGGGTTCTTCCTTTGGCTCACTCTCATCTAAATAAAACTGTGATCAAATGCATATTGGCAATGGCTCAAGGTCATGCATTAAGCCTCAACTCCAAGGCAAGTGAGAAAGTGAGTTTCCTAACTCATATCTTACAGACTTGGAACTTGCAAGATGGAAAGTCTCACCGTGAATAATGTCTAAATGCTACTAGATTTCTAATAATATGTGCTAAGTGTCATAATAATAAGTGTCCACTACAGCAGAGAAACTTTTAATTAATACTTCAAGGTCTTTAGTGCTAAGAAGCATCATCAAATTGTGCTTCAAATGTCCCTGCTTACTATCACTTACTAATTGGTTCCTCTGAGAGGCATCCATTTGATGAAATGTGCATAGATTCTAGTAATCAGTAACAGAATTCTGACTTTTCTGAGAGTTGTAACTAGACCTAAAGATCCTCTGATTCATCTACAGCATTTGATAAATGTATGGTAATGGAATGAATTGGCAGTGTTCTCCCCATTAATTAGTGGCAAAGCTGGAACTAGAATGATACAATTATGCATGTTCACCATGACCTTCATGCTTACTTTTCCCCAGAAGTAATGTGCTGGTTGGAATCCAGTTTTAACTACTAGATTCTGTTTGCATTTTTATGAGCTCTAGACTTCCTAATGCTGCTCCTACTTGATGAAAATCTTGTTCAAACTCATTTTTTAGCTATTCTATATTCTCCTGTGCTAAACAATTTTTTTCCTTATCTAAGTTTGACCTATGTTGTTTCACAACTGGTCTACAAGTTGAATCTAAGCTTCTGCTGTTTCCTCCCTCTAGAATATTCTTCTGCATTTGCTGATGGAAAACAGTTTACTAGTTCCACAAAAGTAAATCAAGTATAACCTTGGGTCTATTCCAACACAACTAATCCAGTTTGGTTAAAATGTATGTGTTACATTGCTTCGCTCACTAATTTATTCATATGCTTTCCCCTACCATGTAGTAGTGATACTACCTTGTTCATCTCTGAAATCTTAGTAAAAAATTGTTTTGCCCACAGATTCCAAAAATGTCTGATAAGTGAATGATTCTGTGCTTAAATCCAACTTGTCTGTGAAGCACCCTCAAAACACAACCCGTATGCACAGATACATGAATATTAAATATTTTATGAATGTGATTTTGCAAACATCCTCTTTACTCTAAGTTTTATGTCTAGGAATGTTAGAATAAGCTTTCAAGGTACCTAACACCCAGGGATAATCTTAATTTGAAGGTCACCTTAAACATGGTCAATACCATCGATTGAGAAATCAAAGCATAGTCTGTTATGTAAATTGGGGTACTCTCAAGGCTGTTTCACAATTTATGAATAAAATTAGAACACATCCAAAAGAGTCAGTCAGAAACTGCATGAACATCTTAAAACCAAGGAGTTTCTAGAGATATCAAAAACCTCCATACCAACTGTGGTTAAGTAAAATTAATGCCCCAAGATGTAAGGATTGGACATATTATTACTTGAATGATTACTGAGCTAACTTTTCCTTTCTGTATTGATCCAACATCATATTGCAAAATAAAAATATTGGACTTCCTAGGGTCTAATTAAGATTATAAAAGAAAATGGCTTATATGTTTCTTGTGTGATGCTCCCAAAATGTAGTTAAACAATAAATCTTATTTTATAAGACTATATAGTCCATTGACTGCTAGCATTGAAAAATGACGTATTACAGTTCATAAACACCAGTAATGTGGAGCCCTGTATTCTGATGAAGAATGTCTCCCATCATCATTTACAATTGGGTGTAGAATTTGGAGAGCAGCAAACAAAACTCCAATGCATAGCTCATTCCTATCAGAAAAGAGATCCACAAAGTTTTACCTTGATGCTTTGAATGCAAAAGCTGACTATAAAAGGTTTTGATAGAGCTGGATACTAAATTAATGACTGCATTCATCACACCACAGGACTTTTTTCAATTAAGCAGAACTTAGGGCTGTTTATTTTTTTAATGTAACCTTCTTCCACTTCTTAAGGTAAATCTTATGTTCTCAACATATGTTATGCTTAACTCCCTTTCTAATATTGTTACAAGCAGCTGAGTTAATCAGAAATATTATAGGCAGTGAGACAGGACCAGGTCCTCAATGGAGCCAGTGCAGATACCTGGCAACTCTGGGGGAGACAGACACCTCCTGCTGTAGGCCAGGCCTCAAGACAAAGGATCAAACAAATCCACATCCTAAAGACTAATATTCTAATTAGTTCCCTCTCACCCTGGAGTCATCATCCCATCCCTCTAGGGAAAAGCTCTCAGCTCCAAAAATGCCCACTTCCTACATGACTTGCTTAGCCATTTGTCCCTAATGTAATCAATTTTACCTGAACTATTGATCTTATTGGCTAACTATAGTTATGTCCCACCTTATGCCATCTGCCTTGTGAGCTTCCAGTCTTTCCCCACGTTCAACTCATAGTTTTACTCTATAAAAGTCCCTAGAAAAGATAGAGTCTTGGGCAACCTGCTCGGGACCCCCTTCTGTCCCTCTTCAGACAGAAGCTTTCTTTCTCTCAATAAATATATTCTACTCTTCACCTCTGTTGTTCCTAAAATTCATTCTTTGATTTTAGAGAACACGAACTCATGGACATAGTAGGTTGGGCGTTTCATTCCCCTGTATAAATATGAGATGGGAGGCAAGAGGTAAAGGCCGAAATTTCAAATTCAGACAAAGGTCAGCTGGCTGGACCTGGAGGTTTGGTCTTCACTGCAAGGAGCAGTAATTACCCTGTGCTTGTGAATTAACTGAGACACTGTGGCAGTGTACGTCACGGGAGGGGAGCCTGACATCTTCAAAGATCAAATAAGTTAGCTTTGTAAAACTCTCTAATAACAACCTTTGCTTGCTGAGCTTTCAGTTATAAAGTACCAGAAAGTAGATGGCTTTAACAACAGAAACTCTCATCTTCTGACCAGGAGGACAGAAGTTAGAAATTGAGGCAATGGGAGTATTGATTCCTTCTGAGGGCTGTGCAGGAAGAGTCTGTCCCAGGCGTCTCCTCTGGAGTTGTAGATGGCCATCATCTCTCTGCATCTTTTCCATCATCTTCCCTGTATGTGTGTCTGTCCCTGGTCCAAATTTCTCATTTCTGTAAGAGGAGCAGACACTCATTGACAGCCCACCCTAATGACTGCACTGTAATTTGATAGCCTCTGTAGAAACACTATTTTCAAACAAAGTTACATTCTGAGATACTGGGGGTTAAGACACTGACATATTATGGGGTGGCACAATTCAATTGATAACAACGATGTCATATGGTCCACATTTTGTCTGCCAAACTCTGTACCTCTATATTTCATATTTCACCGTCATACTATTTCTTCAAAATTTCCTACTATTTCTGTAGTTGCAAACTTAGTTTATATCTTCACTTTAGGTACTGTGTCAGTCTCTCATTAATGTCCTTACTTCTCCAACTCACTCTACTGAACACTGTGAAACAAACCCTCTCACTATTCCACCTTAGCATGCATTTTACAGTGAAAAAGAAATGAACACACTAATGATTCCATACTACGTATAGCATGAAGTCTAGATACCCATGTCCTTTATGATATTCAAGCTTTGTATGGTTTGTGCTAACTTTTTGGATGTATCTCTCATTCACAGTCTTCATATATTCTATCTCTTGCTATAACTACCAAGATAAGTTAGGTTATGTTTCTCTAACAAATCTCAGGGTCAAGTAAGCTTTATTTTATTTTCTTTCTTGAAGTCCACCACAGATTTGGACTTTGTTTACCATAATCACTCAGAAGCCCCAGCCAACACAACAGTTCATTTGGTGAGCATTTCTAGGGGACAATGTAGGGAATAACATATTGATCTTAAATTTCAGTTGTTTAGGGCCATCTTATAGCTTATGACTACACCTGTTATGCAGCAGTTATGGAATCCTACCATACACTCAGGAAAACCTGAAAAACTATAATCGCAATTAATAACTCCCTCTATCAGCCCAGTTTAAGGCCTTGCTTGAGTGTCGGCTAAGCATCTCTCTCCTTCTGATACTCATACTTCCTCCAATACAAACCCGAACATCCTACCCAAGAAGACTAACATCGAATCTTTTCCTCCACAAAGAATTGAATGGTCTCCAATATTTTTGTGAGCATTTCTTCTTCAAACTCATGATGCTCAGTGCAAGCTGTCTTCCCCCGTAGCTTCCTAGTAATTTTTACCTCACCTGAAAAATGACTCACAATGGAAGAAATTGCATTTGTGGAAAAATCTACATTACAGAAAGCTAATGTTTTAGGAAAAATCTATGCTGAACGGCCTCTTTTATTAATGGTAGAGACTATTTCTCCTATTACACGGCATCATTAATAGTCATTTTTATTTCATTTTCATGTTTTTTTCTGTATTTTTATAGAAATACATATTTGTTTTATTGTAACAGCAGAATAATTGAAAATATTCTCTGTTTCGTGGTTTATCTTAGCTAGGATGAAGACCAACATAAAATGTAACCAGAAACAAAACAAAAAATGTCCTTTGAATAAAGTTTATTTTTCTTGAGGAACTGAGAAATCTGACAAGATGAAGGCCCCAGACCCTGTGGCTCATTCTCTTGGTTTAACTCCCACTTACACTCACTTCATTTTGATGTTCATACCTTTAAATGCTGTCGCAGCCAGTGTGGGCTATTGTAATAAAGGCTTCCTGACTTACACGGTGACTATTTATTTTTACAGTTCCAGAGATCAGGAAGTAGTAGATTTGCTTTCTGATGAAGAAGGGCTTCTTAGTCGGTGACGCTCACTTTTCTGCTGCAATCTCCAGTGATGTAGAGCACAGAGCACTCTGGAGTGTTTTCCTAACTGGGTACTGGGTCCCATTTAAAAGGATGTCACTTGCTTGACCTAGTTAACCTCCCCCTTCTCACTTCTGACACCGTCTCACTGAGGGCCAAGACTTCAAACCTTCAACTCATACCAAGGTACACAGCATCCAATATCGTATTTGATAAATTAACTGACATGTAGGCAAAATTGGTTATATGTGTATGAGATGGGTGGCTAGATTAAGCTGAGACTCAATTAGTCTCATTTCTAAAATATGCTTTTTGTCATATTTGAAGCTCTCTGCATCTGGACATGTCCCACAGTCGGTTTCCATCAGGTGCAGCTGGTCACACAGTTGTGCTGTATTTCATATTGCCTGAGAGGGTCAGAACTTGGCCTTTATGGTTCACCTGTCAACTTAATTAAGTAATGCTGTTTTTCATAGTGAGTTTTACATCTATTTAAAATATATTCTGCAATGCTACATTGTGATTCAGCATTGAGTTAGAGTTACAGTTAATAAGCGTAAAATCAGGGAAACTAAAGGATGGGCATAAGTTTTGTGAAAAATGATCATTAAAGCAATGAGAGTAATTCCTTATGTTTTAGAAAAAGCAAAAGCAATAATTGTATGGACTTTGAGCATGGAATCCAGAGAAAGATAAGGTTATGAAAATTGTGTTGCTGATCTTGGTGTCTGATTTATTTCACTTACCAATATGGTCTCAAAGTACATCCGTTTTCCAACAAATGACTCAAGTTTATCTTTTTTTCTTTCTTCATCTACTTATTAATTCATAAACAGTCTGCTGCCAAGATTAACTTTTATGAATTGTGCTACCATAAACATGGGTATGGGAATATCACTTTAATATGACACATTTAGGTCATTCAGGAAGATACTTAAAAGGAGAACAGAATGGAATTTGTATTTTCAGTTTTTTGTGAAGTCTTCATACTGGTCCCCATAATGGTTGTACAGTTTGCACTCCCACCGACACTGTGGAAGGATTCACTGCTCTCCTCAGCCTCACCAGCACTTGATTTCTTGATGAATCCATTCCTTCTGGAGTGAAATGGAATCTCAGTGCCGATTATTAAATCAGAACATTCTTGCAGGTATTCACTGACCATGTGTCTCCTTCTTCTCCCCTACTGTTCATTCTCCCCTTCCTTGTCCATTTCAGTGACTCATTCATAACTGGGTCATTTATTTTGAGGGGTTTCATGTTTTAATATTTTTTAGTTGTTTGTTTATTCTCAACATTAGTCTTCTATGTGAGGAATAGCTGGCAATTTTTTCCCCATCCAATGGTTTCTCTGACATGAGAAACCCAAAATATAAATAAAGAGAAAAACAAAGAAAGATAAGAAAAGGGACACAGATCTCCTGTAAAGGTGAAAGGCACCAAGAAATGGTAGGAAAAAGTAGAAAGAGATCAAAAGAGGACTGAGCAGGATTAAGTACATGGACCAGCTTCCCACAAGGGAGGTTGTAATCATTATGTTCTGAAATGTGTACATATAAAAAAATTATCATTGAGAGTATGGACAAAAGGATTATCTAACCCACACCAACCAGTACAACTGAAGCAAGTCAAAAATATCACCTTACTGGAAAGAATAGAAAGTAGTGTGAGAATACTGCGACCACTTAACTAGTCCAGTACGAAAACGTTCTTACAAAAACAGGTGCAAGAATACTCAATGAGAAAACATTGAGCCGTAGTTCAGTTGGAAGTTTATGGTTTTTTTTCCTTCCAAGTACAAATCAAATAGGATCTGATAGGATCTGTGTTACAGTGGATGGTATCTGAAGCTTAATGAGCTGCAGTAATGTGCCATCAGAAAAAGCCGAGGAAATATTATTAGACTATTTTTAATCCTCTTGGAGACTGAGGCATGCTCCAGGGAAGTATTCTGAATCACGGATTGCAGGACAACACCTGCAATCTGGCTTGTGGAACTCCATAACTTACTCCTCTCCTGCTCTCCCAACTCTAATAAACGTCTCTCATTCTCAGCACCCCTGATGGAGTTTCTACTGATGGAGTTTCTTCACCCTCATGCTGGTAGCCACTTTCCGGGGCATTGGCTGAAACACACCATGCTTAAGGATACCAATACTCAACTTTAAATAGAAACTTTACACCCATCTCTGTTGAAGCCCTGTGATTCTGCAAGTGCTACACTAATATTGAAATAAATATTTTCATGTGGCCATATAATAATTTTTTGAGACAGGGTCTTGCTATGTAGTTCAAGCTGACCTAGACTCATTTTTGTAGCCTAAGCTGGCCTCAAACTCACAGAAACCCTCCTGCTTCAGCCTGCCAAATTCTGGGATTACAGGTGTGCACCATTATTCCCACCTTGATAATTTTCATTTTAAAAGGAGGCTGATTTTCAGCTGGTGGTCTAAATTTTTAAAATTCACCACATTTTACAGAATTTCTATTTCCGTTTTCATTTCCACTTTCCTTACAATTCATGACTAATCAAATTAGTTTCTTGGAGTGTGGTAATTTTCATCTTTTACACATTTTCACATCATCTAAAAATGTGCTTCAGTTCGTGAGTACTGATTGCCGAGAATTATGCCTATACCCTGATAAGAGAAGTGTTCCCACGTCTCATTTCTTTCTTCTTATCTTGCTTTCAAGTTTGTCCTACAAAGTACACATAGGTGTTAAAATGACCAGGCTGGGAGAAGAAAGAAGTAGAAAATCTGGTACACACAGTGCTTAGGATCAAGGGAGAGAGTTTGCTTAGGAATCAAATACTAGACTAGGGAGCTAACTTTGGAGCTATTACAACATCTAAAGGGGAGCTCACATGTTTAGCTTAATCACCAGAAATGCTGCCTCAACCTGAGTATTTTCCACAAATTAATCCCCATTCAATCCACCCAAATTAATCATTCCACAGATGTTTACTTCTGACACAAAATCTCAGCAAATGAAGATCTCCGCTACCTCTAAATTTTGCATTCCATAAAGAGAAAAACAAGGGCAACTTTCTCCACAATAATCTAAGCATCATAACACTGACAGAATTAATGTTATGCTGGATGGAAGCTAAATAATACAGTCATTAACGTAACAGAACACTGGTTGAAATAACGGATTGTTTTGTTGCTAAAACTAAGTCTTTAAATCAAGTAAATACACTGAGTTCTTCATTTTTGCCTCAGTGCTCTTTCAACATCTCTCACCCCTCACTTGAGAGCGTGTCTCTCCAGCATAACGCATTTGAGAAATTCTAAAAGCAAACACAATTCCAAAATGTCTTAAAGATCAACATGAATTTGTAAGAAAATAAAAAAGAGCAAAAATTTATCAAATCCTAAAAACATTTCCTCAAAACTTTCTACCTAATGCAGCACCATCCACTCTGTTTTTTCTTGCAAGCCATCATTTTCTGACAAGATAAAAGCTTCATTTTTCTCATTTTTTAAGCTGCAAAATGATCAACAGACTATGATGCTTCACTGTGCAGTA
Source organism: Hydrochoerus hydrochaeris (assembly GCA_004027455.1). Classification (NCBI taxonomy): domain Eukaryota; kingdom Metazoa; phylum Chordata; class Mammalia; order Rodentia; family Hydrochaeridae; genus Hydrochoerus; species Hydrochoerus hydrochaeris. Next base: position 105,463 of record PVLA01004273.1, on the reverse strand, counting down.
CTTCTGATTGCTTTGTAGCTACAATATTTGTTTATTTTCTCTTGGACCAATTTTATACAAAGAAGTCACATTTCAGGTCAGAAAATCTGTTCCCTTTATTATTACAATTGTTGAGAAATGAAATAGTGAAGAGACCATTGTCACCCAAACAATACAACACTGTCAAATGATGAGGTTGGCGTTAGAATATCATTGTATAGAAGTAAACATCATTCAGTGCATCATATCAAGAGGGTCTACAACCTTGTCACATCTACTGGCAGTAGGAACCTTTGGACCATCCCATAGATAAGGTTCATGTGCAGCAGAGAAACTTAGAGTCCCCAGATTAGCACTCATCTGCTGTTATCTATGCCTTGATGAGTTAAGTGTAAAAGTTGAAAGTGGGCATTTAGTTAATTTTCACTTTTCCTGTGATCTGATATCAATGCTAGTATTAGTTGGGAAAGAGGGAGGAAAACTTTCTGGTTCTTCAGTACAGATTGCTTGACACATTTATTGAGAGTGCATTCCACCTCTTTTTAAAAGAACTTTTCATCTTAAATGATTTCCCAAGCTTCCTGTCCCCACGAATCTCCATATTCTGCTGAGAAACTGCAGTAGAAAATTGAGACCTATGAACATAAATCTGCGCTATAAGTAGATGCTGCAGAGCAGAGACAGTGGCACTCAGTGCAGTACCTTAGATCATGTTTCTGCGGGAGAATCTTCCGGATCCACTGTAGTCCTGACAACACTGTGTGACTGCTGTGCTGTAGTTCTATGGTGCTCACTCCTTCTCCACTCAGTTCTTTGCTACTTAGCCACACCTGCTTTCCCAGTCTGATAGATGCTTCATATTTAGAAAGAACCTTCTTCACCACCAGGCACACTGGCTAGAAGCACCAAACTATAAAGACACAACAGTTATAAATCATTGTTTTAAACAACAGGAGTCACTCTTTTGGAGGAAAATTTGGAATGTACCCATGGAGAATACTTGAGCTTCTGCTACTAAAATCAGACTCTGAGCAAGAACCATGTTCAGCACCCAGTAAGAGCCTGCTGCCACAACAATGCACACAGAATCAGTCCACGCAAATGCGTATACACAGACACACACATGCACACATGCACACACACTGCCCTGTTCATACTGATGCAATTGACTGTTGTTCAAAAATCAACATGTGAAGTGGCAACCAGAAAACTCAGCTTTGACCTGAGTATGTTTGGAAGACAGTAAAACTTCAAATCTCCATTTAGACGTTTTCATCATGGCTTGGAATGGACATGAGTTTTTTGCCTAACTGGATACAAACATATTCATCTTCAGCTCAAAGATTGTGTGCGAAATGAAAGATCTTTGGTCTCATCTCAGTCCTCATCACTTCCTTGAGTATAATCTCCAGCATTTTGTTTAATGTCTCTAGGGTTATGTCCCCATCTGTCAAGTGAGAATAGTAACACACCTTCATGGTGTCCTACGGAGAGTGGAATTGTTCTAATGTATTTTACGCACTGCCTAGTATGCAACACACATTTAAAAATACATCTTTAAACTTTACTCAGTCTTTATGGCGGGATATCTTTTCAATAAAGCCTTCCTTCCAAAGCCCAGCTCAGGCCTACCTCCTTAGGTACGTATATGAGATAGAAAGTGGTAAGTTTTTCCTTTACAAATCTTAACTGATTCCAACCTTCAGAGTCACTCAAGACAGCCAAAGGGAAGGGAAGAAGAGGAAGGAAAGAATGGTCAGTTGTAAAATCGTGGTACACGATGGCTCCCCATCATATTTTAGGTTTGGTACGGCCAGGGGCTAACCTGCCAATGCTTAGGATTGGAAACGAGTTTGATCAGCTCGAGACATAATTCAGCTCATTTTTGTGAGGGTTTCCAAGAGAAGTTAGGAGAGACAGATACATGCAGAGTTAGTGTAGCTGGTGGTAATAATGCCATAATAAAATATGTGAGAGGCATGGCATGGTGACAGCATGCGGAAGGAGAAAGAGAAACTGCAAAGAAGAGAATATTCCACTGAGTGGTTCTGCCAAGCCTTGCAAGAGTGACATTTAGGCTAAATTTCTGTGTGTGACTAGTCCAAAAAGATGCAGCTGGGGGAGAAGCCAAGACTGAATCAATTTACCAGGAAAAAGAAGAAGAAGAACAGTATAACTGTAAATGAAGTGTGTGTTTAGAGTAACGTTATCAGTGTATGTGTTTCGCATTGATGTAACTTTCAAAGATATTAAGAAGACATTAGAAAAGTATTGGCCTTAGGCAAAATGTAAACTTTCCCAGACACCTGGCAAAAAGGATCATTTCCACTTACAGCTCTTTGTAGAATACTTTTGTTTGAGTTATAGTAGATTCTTTGATGATTAATGAGAAAGATGGATATTCTTTAATGTAGTTGAGTAAAGGAATTGTGGTCTTCCAAGAAAACTACAAATTAATTTAAAAACAAAATTCAGAAAGTCCTAGTTGAAATGCAAATAGCTGTATGTAGGGGACTTCAAACTCATGCAAACAAACCAGTCTCTAATAATTTTTACTCTTCAAGAGCGGTGATTTCAATAGAGTATATACTTCCCAACAGGCACTTTGATGGGGGAATTACTTTCATAGTTGTAATGCTTTTCAGTAAGCAAGGAAGTATTATTGAAAGGAAATGGTAAATGCTTAACCAGTTCCATATTAATAATGTGGACTTTTTTTAAGTTATGTTAAATAATATGTTAAGATGAACTCTTACTTAAGTCACTCATTCCAGCTGCCTGCTTTTTTAGCAATTACATGAGAACAGCATGTGTGCAGCTTGTTTATTATCAATACTACACAAATTATCAGTACCACCTTACCTATTTTAATTATTAATAAGAACAGTCTTACCACCAAATATTGAACTCCCAGAGCATGCCAAGGGTGCTATGAATTAGCATCAAGTTAGACGTGACGTTAGCATCACAGTCAAGAAGGATAACATAAGACAGGAAAAACAGAAGCACAAGGAAAGGGAGAACTCACACAAATGTACCCTTCAAAACTACGCCTTTTATAAATGGCTACAATAGAAAGCATCAATATCAACATGATAGTGAAGGTGTGAAGAAATTGGACCTCTCTTGCATTGTTAGTAAGTAGGAATATAAACTGCTCAGCTAAAAGGGAAGGGTTGCACATTTTTTTTCCTAAGAATATGTTATAAGTTGATTTGTGTACCTTTCATATTAATATGTTGAAATCTCTAACCCTAATCCTACTTCAGAAAGAAGTTGTATTTGGAGATGATTTTAAAAGCTGAAACTCAGACCTTCACAGTGGATTCTAACCTGATGTGACTCGTGTCCTTCGAGGAAGATCTAAGACGCCACAAATGTGCATGCAGACAGGAAGGTGCATGTGAGGACCCGGGGAGAAGCAGACCTCCTGCAATCTGAGGAAAAAGTGTCAGGAGAAAGTCTCTGAGGTCTTGGCTTGTCTTCTTCAAGTTTGAGTGGTCTTCAAGGCCAAGTATGTCACTTTCCTTGTGATTTAGACTCACCAATTTTATAAGCTGAGGCTGTCCCCTGAGGTCACTTTTGCTATTTCAAAGTTATGGCTGCTGTCACTTTCCCAGCCACAATTTGGCCAGGCCACATTGCGCAGGCTGACTGAGAGGGATGACTCACACTTTCTTCTTGGTATTAGCTAATCTTGTCCATCAGCTATATGGAGACCATTAGCTCCGGGTCACCTCTGCCCCAGTCCTCACCTTTCCTGCGGGTTCACATTCTAGCTGAGCCTTACCACACAGTAGGCAGTAATTCCCCAATTCTTTGTAGATGTCCATTAATGACAAATGGACACTTCCCTACTTCTTTTCAGGTTCCCAAACAAAGTTCTCTAAGTGAGTTAATGGTAGTACATTTAAAAACAGTGAGAAACCTGAAAATATTTCATGAATTTGATAATAGTATTTTTCTAATCTTTCTAGTAAATATTCAACCCTCCTGTTGCTAAAGAATATTGAAAATTAACCCTATATATCAGACAGTTATGCAAGGTAAATATAATATATATTGTTTTTAAGAAGTTCATAGAGTATCTTTAATGTAGCATATGGTTAAATTGCATCTGTCTATTTTTTTGGCTATGTTATTGACTTCTATTATAAAATGCCAAAGGGTATTTACGTGATAAGTTGCCCTATAAATGGCCTTGTACTCAGACAATGAAATGAGAAATGCTCATCTATAACCATAGTCCAGATGCTTTCTTGAAGATGCCACATTTAATGCTGTCAAAAATTTTCTGTTGCAGAAAAAAAGCGAACAAAACAAACTAGCTTCCCATTAATTGGCATACTTTCTCTCATAAAACCAGTGTTACCTAAACTAAAGTGGCACCAAAAACATGGGATTTCTAGGAGGGGAGAAAAATCTAAGAAAATCCTGATATTAAAATATTTGAATTTCTGACATATTTTCATCAATAGTTAAGATTAAAATCAGAGTTAGTAATATATAAATACAGCTGCCGATGAAAATTCCATTCCTGATGTCCAGATCCTATAATGACCCGATGTCAATTACTTTCTGGTTAACTATTCGGCAGAGACAGTCTAGAGTATTCAGAATTGGATGAACTGCATAAGCTGATCATGCAACAAAATGATTGAGAATAATCTAGACCCGGAGAACCCTATTACTCCTTAAGCATTCTCCATCCTAGAGAAATGATGATCCTTCCCTGAAGGACAAAAGAAAGAAATAAGTTGCTCATAAAAAGCACACTTTCATCTGTGAAAATATCCTAAAGCAGTGGAGCATAGACTTCCTTGGCTGTTATTTAACCTAAAAATATGTGAAAATCTGTTCTCGTTTCCTCTTTCACGGTCCAGCACACTGAAAGAAGTCTATGCCGTGCTTTTGAGACACAATAATGACACACATTACCCAAATAAATGTCAGAAACATACCAGATCCTTACTACTTTCCAAAAATTTAAAAGCTCTTTATCAAAGAGACCTAGGTCCTAAATTGGTAGGTAAGTAAAGCAGGGCAGAGCTTTCCTTAATGGAAAAATGAAAGGAGGAAAGAAGATGGGATTTAATGAGATGTGGGGTTGTTCTAATAAAAATAATGCCAATTTGTGGAGGAAGGCAGAGCTAATTGTAAGTGCTAAGTAGTGATTTATGTAGGAATAGTTCTTCACACACATCCACTCGCGCATTATAATTTAATAAATAGAATGTAGAGGTGACAATTACTTGAATACATTGAGTAAGCCTGTGGCCAGTGTCTGTGAGAGCATATTCAACCTGCACAAGGACACAGTCACACACAGCCAAGCTTAATGGATTGTGACAATGACACTCATTACATATTTTATAAGTCAAGATCAAGGTCCCTCAAACGAATTTGCACAGATGCATTACTTACAGGTAAATAATGACTTTGGAACTGGGTAAGACTTCCAGTCACCCAGGGACTCTCTCCTCATTTTACACATGAAAAGCTTAGGCTTTCACAGGCTAAATGGTTTCCCTTATTTTAATAATTTGTTAATTTCCACATCAGTTCAAGGGAAAAAAAGAATTATTTCACAATACTCGGTAAGAGAATTATGATGCTTCTTCTTAACTATACACTAAAAAACCACACAGAAAAGTAAACTGTAAAAAACTGTGTGTGTGTGTAAATTAATGGATTCTGCTGTCATATTTATCAATGTGAGTTAAAAGCAATGACACAAACCCTAGAGGCAAATAGCACACATGCATCTGAACCTCAAATTCTCATATTCTTCTCCAATAAAAGCAGTAATGCAAGCTTTTAGAGACATAACAGATTCTCAGGATGGGAAAGGGAAAGTAAAAGATAAGCTTGGATTATGTATTGTGTTGCAGTAAGAAAGTACCAAAAACAAACAAACAAAAAAAAAGGTCACATAGATTCAGTATATCGAAGAGACACAGCAGAGAGCAGAAATACTTCCCAGTGTTTAAGGTGGCACCAAAGCAGTAAGAGGGAAGCAAAGAAGGAGGATATCGAGGCGAGGGAAGCAGAATAACTTGACCGACAGATAAAGAGCATGATATCGTGTTATAACCCAAACTACAAATAAACATTCATGAGTCCACACTGCAGATACACAACAAAAGTATAAACAAGTAGGGGGAAAATTCACTATGCAGAAGCATTCCAAATAAAGTATCTATAGACTTGGACTTCAAAGAAATTGAGAACTTAACACTTAAATTTTATTCTTCAAATGTGGGCAGTACCTAGTGACTCCTTCTAAAAGAGTACAGGATGGAAAAGGGTAAAATACCAGTATTGCAATAGATAAACCTGACAAACTTTGCTTAGTCCTGTGACCTAGACTGCTATCATAAATGCTAAGGTATTTGATAATATCCAACCTTGGTAGGCTGTGATGAGAAGTACTGTGGTACCGATATACTGCTCCACCTTGCTTGTCTGAGATATTTGCTGTTAGAGTTGAACCACGGTGCTGTGAGGAGGTTCAAACAGTTCCACAGAGGGAGAACACATGGAAACTTCACAACCATATTATTTCCTCTTCATTCCGTTGATAAAGGATGACAGAAAGTTCTGTCCAGGTTCAAGAGAAGAGGATTCAGTCCTCATCACTCAATGGCAGAAAAGTCAAGATCACATTGTAAGAAGTCAACATGAGCAAAAGGATTTTTCAGGTGCTTTTTGGAAAATACAACCTTACACAGATGAAAACTAGCAAGAGAAATGAAGTTTAAAAATCCATATTTGCTTGTCCTAAATGAGGACATAAGAATCCTTGAGAAAGATTCTATTAAAATGGAAAACTTGAATATACAAGAGAAACATGTCAGTAGTATAATCCTTTGGGACCATCATCCAAAATGGAGATGCAGGGGTCAACTGAATCTACTCATCCTCTGGGAAAAGAGAATGGATGGCAGAATTATGGTGCAGATGGACACAGATACTGAGAGATTAACACCCATAAACCTTGCATATTTTTCATTGCCTACACGAAAAAGTCAAACACTACATCTAAATGAATATGAAAGGGCACAGAGAAATTTGAAGAGAAAACAATTTGAAAAGACAATTAATAGTGAGAGTGAGCAGTGGAGGCTGAAAGTAATCCACTTTCATTTTTCTGCACCAAGACTTTCTCCACTACTGTATGCACTCGGATAAATGTGAAACTGCGAATAGTTTTGTCCAGCATAAGGATTTTTCTAAATAGATAAAAATCCAAAGGAAGAAGAGCATCAACAAAATTGGCAAAAATGTTGTTGAAACATTGATAAATGGCATCTAAGAAGAAAGACAACTGCAGAGCTTTAGTGAATTGGAAGAAAGACAAAGGCACAATACACCAGAGTTTTTGCAGTTGGTGAATGGATAACAGGAGTAGCTTCACAAGTGGAAGAAGGGACAACTATGACCTGAGCATGTGGCATTCTGATAAGGTCAGGAGTTTGGGGTTAGGTCTGGGAGATGACCCTGGGAAACAGAGATGAGTGTGCTGGCATGAGTGGAAATGAACTGCTATCGATAAAGTGGTCAAGGGACAGAAAGGCTAGAACATTCAATGGCCATCCGCATGGCATCAAACACACAAGGATGGCAGCAGCCTTGAAGGTCAAGGTCTTAGTGACTTTCCCATCACTAGGACAGAGTACTCAATCCCCACAGTACAAAGGAGGAGAGGTATATTTTAACTCGTGGTTTCAGTCCATGGCTGACTGACTTCAAGACAGAAATGGCATGCTAGAAGAGCATGACACAGCCACCCAGAAGCAGAAAGAGAGGAGAGGCATTGGGTAGAGGAATATGTCCTTCCTGGGAACACTCACAGAGGCACCTCCAGACAGGCTCCACCTCTCAAGAGCTTAGCGAGCCATGAACTCATCAGGGGATTAGTCCATCAAGGAGCAGAGTCCCTCCACAAAGCAGTTACCTTCCTAACACATGAAACTTTGAGGAACACCTTAGATCTAAACTATAACAAGGTGTTCACTGGATAATGGATATTGATGAAGGGATTAAGGCACATATAAGAAAGCATCAGAGAAAATAGTTCAGGTGAAACCAGTGGACCACAAGGACAGGCACATAATAGAGTCTGAATGAATAACATAGATTCTTAAAAACCAAAAAGTATATCACACAGTTTTAGAGGTAAAATGTAAATATTTCCCCAAAATAAAAATATTTTTTATTATTTTACAGGCTGAGAAGCTTATAAGATGGCTTTTTTAAAAATTATCTATAGTCAAAAAAATAACTAAATATTGAAATAAATATTGGAAATATTACTCTAACCAATGAAATGCTATTTTTTAAAACACTATAAATTACTCAGATTTTATTCTGTTGTGTAGTCACACAAAATTCAATACGATTTTGGAAACTGAGAGGAATTTTGCAAAATAAAGTTAAAACTCTACCAAAATGTAAAGAAAATCTCTGAATTTTAAAAAATTCAAAGGTAGTAATGTACATGAAAAGTAATGTTAAAGTAAAGCATTCAAGGTGAAAACTTCATAGATGTGCTAAAGAAGCTTCCTGTTTTCTTGGAAATATGGAAATAGGAAAACACACACACAAAAAAAATTTAAAACCAAGTAGTCCTAACTTTAAATATATATTATATATAATTTTCATAAAATCATTTTACTTCTTAGCTGTTAACTTTCTTTAAACAAATACATAAAAGCCTTTAAATTGTCATCATATGTAAATTTTCAAGAAGGAATTAATTAGGTAATTCCACAAACATATATTGAGTCCTCTTAGCAATTAATGTACAACAGTGAACCAAACTCCTCACAGTTCATTTTTACACTGTAATTAGTGGAAATCTATGCCAAGCAATAAACGTAATATGTAAGAAAATCACATTTATCTTGTGCCAGATTAGAAGAAAATTAAGTGGTAGCGAGGTCAGGATAAGATGTTCAGTTACGATGTAAAATTCAGTGGCCAAGACAGGCCACACTGAAAAAGTGACACTCACAAAAGATTTAGATCTAATTTCCAGTTACATCGGCTACATAAAATCAGAATTTACAAGAACAACCCCAAATGCCTACCATTTTAGATGTTAAAAAAAGAAAAAAAATGGGAGCTGATTGGTTGTGAGGGGTCCCCAGTCTAACCCACTCTCCCAAACACCCATCTCCATGACACACAGGGCATCCGGGTGGGCAGACTGGCTGTGCTCCAACCCTGAGGACTGATCTGAACAGAAAGCCCACTACAAGCACCAGCTAGATTTAAGTCCAGGAATATGAAACTGTTCTTACCTCAGATTTCTATTTGTGCTCTTAGGACATAATTGGGGGGGAAAAAAAGACAAATTGACAGAATCTTAGATACAGAGGATAGCAAAGACATAAAAATGTGGAAAATAGACATAAAAAGTAGAAACTGAGGCACAGGCTGGCGAAGTTGAAACTGCAGCTCTTTCCGTATTACTAATTATATTGCTGTGTATCCTCCAACAGTACCACCTTCAACCAAGCTTTTGGTATTTCCCAGCTTCTGAGGGTCAGGGATCAGGTGGGCCTTAGCTGCTCTGCTGGCTAAGGGTCACACAAAACCAGAGGCGAGGAGGGCCTCAAAGGGGGCCTGGAGTTTTCTGTGGCTTCCTGGGGGGAGAATCCTCTTCCAGGCTCACTGTCACAGTCATGGCCAGCCACAGGCTTCACCAGACATTGTCAAAGACTTGTATTTCTTGCAACAGGGGCGTCTTCATAAACCCCTCACAGCATGACAGCTTACTTCTCCCAGAATAAGGTCTTTGAGAGAGGAAGAGAAGAAAGAATACCCAAGCAAGAACACATGTTTTATAATCTGATCTCAGGAATGACTTTGCATCACATTTACAATACTCTGTTGACTAGAGACACATCACTAAGTGCAGACCACTCTGCAGGCAGAGGGATTATAAGAGGCTGTAAACACCAGGAATCAGAACCTCAATAGGAGCCAAGTTGGAATCTCTTTGCTTTTCCACCTTTTACTCTGTACTCTTCACCTTTTTCCTTCCTTCCATCTCAGAAATTCAGAAATCAGCTGTGTGATCCACATGTGAAGCTAAATAAGAGTGGGTGGAGATTTGGCTATCTATGTCCCATTTTCTTAAGGTTCGTTCTCATCCAGCCACTGGATTTTTAAAAAATTTAACATTTTCCAGCATTTGTAGTGACAAGAGAGCATATGGTGCGATAGACCATTTCAAAGCCTTTTCATTTACTACCATCTAACAAACCATACGTTTTTGCAAGCCTAGTCTAAATCTAAAATTGCAATTAGATAGATACATAGGTAGATAGATAGATAGATAGATAGATAGATAGATAGATAGATGATAAACACTCAATACAGTAGGAAAGAGCTAAGCGATTCAGTAACTAATTTCAACTAAACTATTCAACCAGTTCTTCTCACTGTTTTTACAGACCGTTAAAAATAATTACTTGCTTTGAAACATGTTATAGAAAGAGCAGGTACATTTTTTGGAAGGTTTAACTTGCTTGCGTTAGTCCACATCCTATTCAAGCTAGCATTCCAGAATGCATCTCCAAAACTGTTGTATGTCACTAAAATTTACCTCAAATTAGTGCATGTTCAAATTTTTGACCATCTGCCTTCTCTCATGCCCTGGGGGTGTCATTAGTACCTTACTGCCCCAAGACCAGGTACAGTGGGAAGGAGACATCAACATAGCCAGCAGCAATTCATATTACTGGAATCCGAACAGCTAATTTGCTTTGTATTCTTGCAACTACCTCTCTGGTCGCTGTTGTCCCGTCTGGCTGTGACCTGTACTGGCATTTGGTAAGAAAATATTTCTAAATGATTTAAAATAAAGAGCTGACTAGAGAAGCTAAAGTAAAGTAAGATTTTGAGAATAAAATTTGATAAAAGTCCCTGGAATGACAATGAAGCAAAGTCACACATGTTAGCACATAGTCAAAGATTCTTAGAGATATGTTGGTGATATATTTCCAAACTTGGTAGTAAATAGATGCTGTTTATAACACTAAAACTTCATTTGGTATATCCATCCACTGAAGAATTAGTTGTCTGTTAAGTATAATTAATATGATAACAGATAAACTTGGAAAATAAGAAATGTCATTAACTACTAAGTATTTTAGCTAGAAAATACCACAAAATATCATATATCTAAAGACATTTTAGAGAAAGAAAAGTTGTAATTAGAATCGTTCTTCCCAATTAATTCTAACCAAATATTTTCCAGGGGTGACTTACCCTTCTAATCTCTTTGGTCCTTTTCCAAAGAATAGTCATAGATGGCAATAAAAAAAGCAAGAAAAATAATGTGTAGCAAAAATAATCACAGATAAATAAAAAAGAAGCATGTAAACACCAGATGTGGCTGAAGTAATCCAAACTTCTTCGGTGGGAAAGGAATTTAAAACCAAGATAATGATATGTTATTTCATTTATTCCAGTGTGGCATAATTTCACTCAGATGTTTTGAGAATGTCAAAGGCCTAATGACAATTGGATAACTTTTATCTTATGAAGGTTTTAGATCATAGATGGTCTAGTCCTCTTCCCACTGGTTACACAAACTTAAAGCCAAATATTTTGCATGTATAAGTGCATGTATTTTGTATGGTATGCATTTTATGTTTTACTTTTGCCTGTTGAATATTTTTTCATTTTAAAAAACTTTTTCATCATTTGTATCAATTAATGGTTGATGCATAACAAACTTATTCAAACTCAGTGGTTTAAAGCAATAAGCATATAACATTTCCCAGTAGCCTACAGGTCATCTGCTGATTCTTACAGTGTAGCTGATTACAACTAAACTTCACATGTTTCAGCACTTCAGTGGAATGTATGTGGCTGCTTCACACACTTCACACATGTATCTAGACACTTGATTGGCTGTTCACTGTGATAATACACCAGCTGTATTCATATTATAGTTGCTTCAAGACAGAATGCAGAATTGCAGTTTCTAGACCGAGGCTTCAAACTTCATCAGTTTTCTAGCTTTTTATTGACAAGATAAATTTCTCAAATTCAACGGTAGGGGAAATAGACTCCAATTCTTAAGACAGGAGCTGTAATACTATATTGCAAAGGGCATATATCCAAAGCGATTATGAAGAATTGAGTAATATGTATCATATATATGTGTATATTATTTGTGTGTATACATATATAAGTATTATGTACCACATTCTATATTTTAAAGCTATCTCAAAAAATTTTTTATTGTCTGGGAAAACTGAGCTTAATTGAACATAGGTAAGTACTTAAGTCTTCTTTCATGAATAGTTCTTGTCATGTTCTCAGAAAATATTTCCTTGGCCCTCTAGTACTATAATTGAATTCATTCAAATATCATGTTATGCAAGCACTTATTATTACACCAAATTAAGTGTCCTGTTCTCACACGTGCTCTGTCCCCTACTGGAAGGTAAACAAGGACCTTCTCTGCTTATTCACCAGTAGATCACTAGCAAGTGAAGTTTACACCTGCTTTACAGCAAGTGTGAAGGGGAAGGAATGAAATGCAATTTTAGCTGTTTATTTGGCTTTTCCTCTTGTTACCTGATGCCCAGCAGTAAGCCAGATCACTATACCAAGACATCTTGGAAGAGGCTTTGGGACTGCAGATAAAGGGGTCACCATTCTCAGAACTCTCAGGCTATAGACTTTGCTCCTCAATGCACACAGTTCTCAGCACTGTGCTGAGTGTGGAGGTGTTTTGTCCCATTTCTTGTTACTTAGAGAAAGGAGGGGTCCACAAACCCTTTGTTATGAACTGGATTGTGTCTCTTGCCCAAATTTATATGTGGAAGTTCTGACTGCAAGTGTGTCTGGAAATAGGATCTTAAACAGGTAAGTATGCTAAAATGAGGTCATTGGAGCGTGCCTTAATTTGCTCTTGGCTGACATTATTACAAAAAATAGAGATAGAGACAGAGACAGACAGACACACACACACACACGAGAGAGAGAAAAAATTTACAAAGAAAGTGAACTGTGAACCAAAAGTGATTTCAAAACAGAACCAGCCCTGCCAACACCTTGACCTTAGACTGTTAGCCACCAGAACTGTGAGTGAACTGCTGTCAGCCACACAGTTTATACTTCACTACAGCAATGCGAGGACATTCATACAGGTCTTTCAGACCAGCACACAAATACAAAGCTCTTTGCCACATGTTTAGCTTGATTTGCCCCAGAGTAACTACTATGAGAGATCTTCTCTTGTTCTGAGGCAACATACATAATAAACTGATTTTTTACCAGCATCATGTGTTTAGGGTCATGGATAATCTTACATTTATACAACAAGATGCTCATTAGATCTTAATTGGATGGATAGATATGCACATAGAAAGTTAATACATCTGATTTAAAAATGGATGAGGTTATACCGATATGTGCAAGATAATGGATAGAAAAACCTGTCAGCCCTGCCAAAAGTAAGTTACTTCCTTGAATTTTGATATGTTTTATCCTGCAAAAAGGACATTTTTGATTTATGTGTTTAATGAAACCTGCACTGGAGCAGAAGAGTAACATCTCTGCATGGATTTTAAAAATTGCTTCATAAGATACAATTGAAGGAGCTCAAATCTCACATTTATTAGAAAATGATAGATAATCCTAATAGATAATATAATGTTATCGTAATAAATTAGGGTTCTTCACAAAAGCACAAATAAGATAAAATGTTTCCCAAAAGATTAACCGGTGAGCTAAGGGGAAGTATTGAACCAAAAATATACAATGGAGTAAAAGACATCAATTATAGAAGAATATGCACTTTCCAAGCTTAATTTGCAATAAAAATGCATATTTTAGGATAAAATAATGATGTTTATCAGCTTTGAAATTAAATATAAATCAAAATATGGTATTACATAAAACAACCAAACAAACACAAGTAGTAGTGAGGATTGTCTTGGGGATTTCTCAGGAACAAATTCTGAAATGCAGATTTGTGTGAAATTAAGTAATGCTCTTGACAGTGACATCTCGGTGGGAATGAAAGAAAGAGAGAGTCAGAAAGAAAAATGATGATTAAGTTACAACAAAGGCCTCAACTGACCCCATTAGTTATGGAATTAACAAGCACTTTACATTTGTTTATCATCGAAAAAAAAGCTTGAATGTTGGTCTTCTCTAACCAGTTATCACACAGAGGCTTCTCTTGGAGAAGGTAAATAAACTTAGAACAGGCAGCTCCCTCTAACTGAACACCAGTCTTCAGGAGAGTCTTTTTTGAATCTTCAGCACGCATCACCTTCCACCCTGGAAGGATGGTGTGTACAGCATACAATGCCGCCCAATACAATACATCCCTTACGCTGTTAATTGCTACTTCCTTTGTAACTATGTTAGTCTTATCAGGGACTATCTCCTGCAAGATTCAGATTTGTCTCTTTTCCTAGAGAAAATTATAACAATATTATGATTTGTGTCCAAATGTCTCCCCAAAGCCTCTTGCGGTCTTGGGGGCAGGCTTCTAAATTTGTTATTGATTCCTCTTCTATGCTGAGGGTATGGCTGTAAGTGCTATAATAACCCTAGGGCGGGTAGTCTACATAAAGGACATAGGGCGGGTAGTCTACATAAAGGACATAGGGCGGGTAGTCTACATAAAGGACATAGGGCGGGTAGTCTACATAAAGGACATAGGGCGGGTAGTCTACATAAAGGACATAGGGCGGGTAGTCTACATAAAGGACATAGGGCGGGTAGTCTACATAAAGGACATAGGGCGGGTAGTCTACATAAAGGACATAGGGCCGGTAGTCTATATAAGGGACAAAAGAGTCCTCTCTGTGCTCCTCTTGTTGCTCTTGCTGATTTTGCTGTCCTCCACCATCATGAACAGTTGCTCTCTGCCATGGGCCACCCTACTTTGGACCCAGCAGATTATGAACTGAAACCTCCACAAGCTGTGAGATAAATAAATCTTTCTTTCCTTAATTTTGAGTGTTGGGTATTTTGTCTCATCAATGAAAGAAAAGTAACCAACATAAACAGAAAGGATAGTAAAGCAGACTCCGCAACCTGCAGCAGCAGGTTACAAGGGTGCGACAATACTCAGCACCTTTCGCTTCTATCATTATAGTTTCACCCTCCTCCATGACCACCTTTATGCTTTGTCTACACACCCTGCCTAGCACTGTTGTTGCTGCCTTTATGTCATGAATTAATGCAGAAGTTTACTTTTCATAGTCATTTTGACTTTGTGAAAGAACCAGAAGTTACATGGTGCCAGATTCAGTGCATATTGTTTATGAGGACACACCTAATGTATTTGACAGAAATTTCCATAAATGATTGATCATCACAGAGTGATCAAAAACTTCAGTGAATGTTCAAATTAAAAAATCTATTCCAATACAAGACACATGGCTATTAATTCCCCTCAATGTACTCAAAATATTCCACTAAATTATGCACATCCTTCTCCCTTCTTGGCAATATATCTCTTACTGTAACAACGTTTCATTAAACAATTTTGATGGGAGCAAAATTCACAATGAGACTAAACTGGTCTAGCACTATATGATGATGAGTCGATTTGTTTCCAATTTTTAAAAAAAAACTGTCATAAAAGCAGTTTTGAACAATGGCCATGGTACTAGTAACCTGATGTTGCACAAAATTGGTTTCCACAAAGTTTTAGAAGATGTTTAAACAGACTGATTAGATCTTATTAAACATTCACTTGGGAGAAAACCTGTAGATTAAAAAGAATTCAACAACCTTATAGAAGAAATTATGGAGTAAAGAAGTCTTTAAAATATTGTGTAACTAATATCTATCAACTTATCTAAGTTCTACACTGGAATGGAGTTTCAAAAGGAGTGGATTAATCCTGCTTTATGTCTAAGGGGTCATTAGTTTTCCTATGGTTATAATGAAAGGAAATCATTACAGAAGCAAATTATTCACATCAGAATGGATGGTATTAAAAACCCTATGCCATACATACAAGTGTTTAACAGGCAATGGCATTTGTACCTGCAATAGATGACCACCAGATTGTGAATTATTTGAGACTGAAGATCACAACTGATTCATCTGTATGGACTAAATACCTGCCACACTGCCTTCCAAGTAAAATTTTTTGATAAATATTTTATGAGTGAGTTAGTTTATCAGGGGTACATTAATATAAATCTATGCCTATACTCAAAATTCACTAAAATCATCTAATAAATCATTTTTCTGAAGATTAACAGGTTATGTTTTAAATAGAAATTTGAACACTAAAAGTATTCTAATAGACTTTATCATGGGAATTATACAGTTTACTAGTGATAATATAAATTTATTTTCTAAAATGAAAGGTTACTCAGTAAGTACAGTGCTACCAAAATCAGCATCTATTGACAGGGGATACATTATATGACAGATGCTGCTACAGTTTGGGAAGTAGGATTAATAACACACAATTTTTCTCCAAGAAAACTTCACCTTTTAGTGATGGTAGTAGTTATATGAAAATTATGTTAATATAAAAATCCAGTATAAGTATGTAGTAGCGATGCTAGATTGCCCTTCTTAACAGAATGTGAAATTTAGCTTGATACATAGCCCCCAGAACAACTGCTTCCCAAAACTTTTTGTAGCTCTAGTAACCATGTAATCAGTCTCTTAGATGGAGAATAATTAAGTGTTCTATAAAAATTTCAGTGCATAGCTATTGCTGGGGATTTAGCTTAGTGGCTCAAGCACTTGCCTATTAAGCGCAAGGTTGTGAGTTCAATCCCCAGTACCCCCCACCCCCCAAAAATAAAGAATTTCAAGACCCTCTCTCTTTTAAAAGCAGAATATATATATTTTTGAGAGAAAGAAAGTTTCTATCTGAGAGAAAGATGGAAGGGGTCCTGAGTGGGTTGCCAAAGATTCTGTCTTTTCCAGGGACTTTTATATAGCAAAACCACAAAGTGAGGCAGGTTCAAAGTGGGGAACACATGTAAATGCTCAAGGTGAGCATGAGGGACAGCATTATGGTCAACCAATGAGATTAACTGTTCAGGTAAAATTGATTAAATCAGAATCAAACAGGGAGGCAAGTCTCATAGCAAGCAGGCATGAATACAGAATAGGTCTTTGCGGGTAAGGAGTTGGGTTAGTGGCTCCTTCTGGCTTCCTCAAAGTGACTGACACCTAGAATATCAACCTCTGATGTTTATATTTAAGATGTAGCTGTATTTCTTTTGTCTTTTGTCTTGAGATCTGGCCTGCAGTAGAGGTGTCTGTCTTCTCCAAGGTTGCAAGATATCTAGTGTTTTGCACTGGCTTGAGGGCCTAGCCCTGTCTGACTACCTTTAAGATTTCTAATTAACTCAGATGCCTACAGAGTTCACCCTCTGAAAAAGTACACTGAACTGCCATGAGAGAAAAATGGGTGATGACCGATCTAGCTTCTTCAGACTTAAGTGTTGTAGTTGTTGACTGGCGGTCAGAGATATTCTGCAGAGGTTCTATCTAGAGGCTCTCAATAGACACCAGGCATTTTCATATTGGGTCTGCAAACAGCTTTAATTCTGGAGGAGACAAAAACAAAGAAACAATTAAGTATGCATGGGCCAAATAATAGAATCAGTAGGATAATTATGAGTATAGTTAACAAAGATTTCTAGTAAGAGTAGTTAGTAATGGCTTCCTGTATGGAAGAAAAGGATAAGGTCCAGGGCATTTTAGATTCTGACATGACTTTCATTTGTCATCTAATATCTTGAAAAGCTAGTGAGACATTAGTAGAAGGACTCGGAATGTACACATTTTTTACAACTGCCTACCACCCTGTGCTGCTGTTAATGTGCCTACTGTCACCCGATTTTGTAGGCAGGCCTATCTCAACAACTTTACTTTTTATTTAGGAGAGATGAGCTGTAGTATCCTTTAAGGTCTTCTATCTTTCCTAACCCATTTTATCCTATTCGTGTTTATTTATATATGTTAGAAAATAAAAGCAAAGCTGAACCTACAGGATATTAATAGGAATGAAAAAGCAGTCATTTATTCTTCTAGAAAAAAATGGGAGTTCTGAGGGTGGGTGTTTTGAGATACACATGGGAAAATGAAGACATTTTGAACCTCTATATCCATCATCAGCCTGCAAAGAAGATGCATGATAAAATGCTTGTGTATAGTTAATTGCAAAAGAATAATTGCTAATGAGGACTGTATTTATTAAGGTCATTCCAGGCTTCTATTTAGTTTTGATTATATGTAGGAGTATTCACTGAATCCCCTAAATAACAGTCATAAGTGATTTACATGAGAAAATTCAATATTTTAAAAATTATGATTTTAAAATCCCAATTGAAAAAAAAATATATAAGCCAATTGTGCTTTCAAAAAACCTAATTTTTAAAGGAAAGCATATGTGTATGTATTTTTGCTTATGTATGAAAATTATCTGCTTGATACCTTTAAATGCAGAGCACATTAATTTTCTCAAACAAGACCCTCTTTTGAAGGTATCACTGCAAAATCAGTAGAAAAGATATGAAAAACTTTTTCACTTTGATTGTTATTTTTAAGCTGCAGCATTTTTCACAGTAAATTTATATCTTCCTTGACATATATTCCTACATACATGAATGTATAAGTTGGCAAGCATTCTTGAAAAGACAGCATTTGAGGTTTGGAAGAAAGAGTAGAATAATTGACAGCTTTTGCAAATCACATAAGATTATAACTAACTTAAATGTGTTATTGAAGAAAACCAGAAATGAATACTTTAACAAAGCAAATACTGTTTCTGTACCTTTTAGAAGTTGCTACCAATCCCAATTTGACACACTGAAACATCTGAGAATTATCCTACTTATAGACTAAAATGTTTCAGTGGTGCAGCCAGAAGACTCAAAACTTCTGGGTCAGAGACAAAGGGTTTTATTGCTCACAGCTCTATCAGCAACACATGCTTCATGTTCAGATGTGTTCTTTTTGCCTCTCAAATTCCATGGAGGCACTGAAAGATGCATAGGCAGACACTACACATAAAATATGCTGTTCTCACAGAACCCAGATCATCTATAATGGGCCGTGAGGATCTTTCTTGACTTTTCCCAAGAAGGATAGATTATCTTTCTTACAATAGATAGTAAACAAATCTGTTGTTTGCTATGAAGAGAGGCATTATCTCTACCTTATAAAGCTTTTGCTGTGTTAGTTTCGTGCCTCTGGGACAAAATACCTGATACCCACAAATTAAAAGAATAGAGGTTTGTTTTGAATTATGATTGTCAGAGGACTCAGTCCATAATAGGCTGCTCCAAGGCAGAAGTGACAGAGCCAAAAGGTATGGCAAAGGAAAGCTTCTCAATCCATGACAATAGGGAGCAGAAAGAGGAAAGGAAAGACCTGTGATGAGAATATACTCTTCCAGGTCACACTTCTAGCATCCCACACCTCCACCTGCATCTCCACCTCCTAACTGCTCCAGAACTACCGAACTCACCAATGGCTGCATCCACCAGTGAGTATGGCTTCCCAGCATTCAAACATGTTCCAAACACTTTAGAGGGACAGTGTAGATCTGAACCATAACGTTTACTGTACGAACACCTTCAAAAATTTAGGAATAGCTTTGGGTCACAGGAAATACAGAAACATGAGAAATTCATGGATTCTCAAAAATCTACTTCTGCTCTCTCTACCAGTGTTGACAGGATGATTTTGATGATGGGAATGTGCAAAGTTTGCATTGGCCAGTTGGCAGCCACTAGCTACGTGGAGTACTGAGCAGTTGAAATGTGGCTACTGCAATAATAAATTTAACTTTAGTGATATAAATTTAAGCTGATGCAAGTGGATAGTGGCTGTATTTTAATCAGTAGAGACCTTAAGAGAATGCTCCACAATGGTGGAGCTTTTACCATACTAGAGAGTTCCATAATCTCTATAATTTCAAGTCAGGAATTGTGATGTCCCCTGCCTAGCCTTTGCTGCCCAGGATTGCTTTTATTTCTAGGTCTATTTTGTTTCCAAATGAATTTTAGGAATACTTTCTGCAGATCTGTGAAATATGCTAATGGTATTTTGACGAGGATCACATTAAATCCGTATAATAGCTTTGGGAATATGGCCATTTTCATAATGCTGGTTCCTCCTATCTATGAGCAGGGATATCTTTCCATTTTCTAATAAGTTCTTCAATCTCCTTTATCAGAATACTGTAATGTTCAATATACAAATATTTTACTTCCTTTGTTAGATTGATTCCTATTTCATTTTTCTGTATGTTATTGTGAATGGTGTTGTTTCCCTAATTTCTCTCTCAGTGAGCTTGTTGATTGTGTGCAGGAAGGCTATTGACTTTTGAGTATTGACTTTGTTTCCAGCTAAGCTGCTGAATTTGCTTATTAAATCTAATAGCATTTCAGTGGAGTTTTTGGAGTCTTCTATGTAGAATATCATGTCATCTGCAAGTAATGATAATTGAATTTCTTCCTTTCCCTAGTGTAAAATACTGAAATAATAAACAAGATCCAAAATGTACAATAGATATTATGAAACTTAAAGGTGAAGAAACTGCTCAAAAAGAAAGAAAAACTGGGATTGGGGAAAGGAGAAAAGAAGGAAGGAATATATATATATATATATATATATATATATATATATATATGATATACAAGATAATTATACTACTAATCTAATCTCTATTAGTTCATTGAAAAGGACAGTTTGTGCTTACATTGTTTGACCAATTTTTCATGTCTATATCTTATAATCTAAGCAACTACTATGAAGACAACAATATGCAATGTATTTGCCATCGTTAATGTGCTATTATATTGTTTCAAAATTCTACATCATTGTTTTTTTTCTTTTTAAAATAAAAAAGAATTTTACAATCAGAGGTACATTGAAGAGACTTTAAATGATCTCCCTCACATGCAGCATCTGAAGTAGTTGGTCTCATAGAAATGGACAGTGTTATGTTAGTTACCCAAGGCCTGGGAGAATGGAGCTAGGAATGGGAAAGGGTGATCAATGGGTATGTTACTCTCAGATAGGAACAAGAAGTGGTTGCATGGTAGCATGACCAGCAAGAACAATAATGTACCATACATTTGAAAAAAACTAAACAACTAGAATTTTCAATGTTTTCTCCATAAATTATACATGTTTGAAGGGATTAGTGTGCTCACGTTGATGTGAACAATCAGTAATTCAGAGTTGCAGCCATTATAGGATATTTTCCATCCAAGCTATAGCATTAGTTTTTAAATAATAAAAATTGTACAATTCTAAGATTGTAATTAGACAACATTGTTCAAAGTGAGAAGTAATTTTTAAAAACTTGACAGCATATCTCATCCAGGGATTTAATGCATATAGTTTTAAACCCCCCAAATCATGATTAGGGTTTGATTTCTCTCATTTCACAGTCAAGATGTTCAGGTTTCCATAATATAAATTAGAATTGACATTCGAGATCAAGTTCTAGCCTGACTCAATAGCCCTTACTGTTTTCTTACCACAGGAACTTATCAGAGATCTTAATTCAAGGGAAGTGTGTCAAGAGACCACCTTCAATGAGATAATTCTGATAAAGATGTAGATTACATTTGAGGAGCAGAAATAAGAGCAAAAAACCGCTTTTGAGAATGTCGTGGTTGACCAGGTTCTTGATAAAGTAAGACAGTAGGAGGGACTCAGACCAGAGGACTGTAGATACACTAAATGGATATTGAAGTTGGCTCGACATCTAGGTTATCACTCCCTCTCTGCTGTTTCCAATTACAGCTATTCTTTTATGAACTCATTTAAAAAAGAGAAGCCAGTGTCATTTCTCTCTCCATTGGTTTTTCACCTTAAGAGTAAGGGAAGAAATGGTGAGGGAAGGAAGTGATTGCAATAACAGAACCTCTAAGGCAAACTCAGCTGCTTTCTCTGGAGAAGACTGAGGAATAGGTTAGCATGAGCTACCCGCAGCCCTGGATTACTAACAGTGAGCCTGCTAGTGCCCGGGGACTCTAACAGGGCAACTCTTCTCCAAAACAAACCTCCTCATGGGTGTGTGTGGCTTTGAAATCACATTGCCCTTTCATTGTATGTAAAGACAATGAAAACCCAAACAGGGGAATATTTGAAGGCACGTGATCCGGTATTAATTTAGAAACCGTTGCCTTCTGTGGACATGGCCCCGTTTACCGCATGTTTGTAATAAGCAGAAACATTCTCCTGACAAGTGTAGTTGCCAAAATGAATCACAGCAGCCACACACGGCATCTTATGTACAGTTGGGTCATTGGAACAAAGTGAAGAATAATGAAAATATATGACTGCTCAGATGTCTTTGGGAGAAAGTCATTTGCCCAGTGGTTATTGATGCTTATCCGGGACAGGGTAGCATAGAGTCGCCCCATATTTCTGGTATCACGAATCGCACCATATTTCTGGTGCCACCTGGGTATAACCACTCAACAGGCAGAACATAATAAAATGTGAATTTGTCTTTGGGGAGGTATATAATTTCATGTATTTTTTTGTCTTGGGGATCATTTTATTGACACAGCAGCTTTCTTTGACTTTTTTTAAATATGCCTTGTAGTGTACACTTCCTTCTTTCTTTTTTTTCCCTCCTTCATGGTGTGTGCGGGAGAACTCCCTGAACAGATGTTGTGTGAAGATTGCCAAACTCATTTTGCTTTTGATGTTCCATGCTCAAAGCTACGTTGTGGAGAACACATTGATGGAATGTATTCCTCATTGTGTACTGTACATTAAATAGCAGGAAGGCAGTTGGAAAACGAGCATAGCACATCTCCTAAAAATGCTAGTGTGCTTTCAAAGATAAGTATAAAGAAAAGTCTGGCAAGAGAAACACATGATGAAACAAGAAGTTTGCATTTACATTATTCTTAATCTGTTAGCTATTAAAAACACTTTTTTTGTAACGATATCAATAGTGATGAGATACTCAAAGAAGGGAAGAATTTAACAACAGCCCAAAGATATAGCTCTGTAGATATTAAAGGTTAAAATAAAATGCACACAAAACTATCAAAATAACAAATAATCAGCAGGAAATTTGCCTGTAAGACCAGTCAGCCATGAAACTGTTTAGGTTAGGCCAACTTTCTCCTAAACACACCTGCTTTCTGCTTTGCCAGTAGCTTCTGTAGGGAAAACTGGGAAAGTACAACTGAAACAGTCTCTCCTTAGAAAGAGCTTCTTTCATCTTGGCATTGTTAACTGAGGACAGAGAGATGAATGCTAAAGTGTTAAAGTGATGGATAGAGACCAGTGATAGAACCAGGTTAAGGGCCCCACCAGGTATCACAAGGAAGAATACATCACAGAAAACACAAAGCCCTGAGAGGAGATGATTGTGGAATACAGATCCTTTGCATGCTTTTGAGGAGAACCAGTGATATTCCAAAGGTGTAGACAGAGTATAAATGTGTTCTGTGTTAGTCTCTTGGGGCTATCATGCCAAGTACTGCAGATCAGGTGGCTCAAACACAGATCTGCTTTTCCTACCATTTTAGAGGTCATAAGTCATAGATGAAGCTATCAGCAGGATTGGTTTTATTCCAAGGTCTCAGTTCTTGGATCATACATGTCCATCTTCTTCCTGTGTTCTTTCATGTTGTGCATGCCCATGACCTGATCTCTTTTTTATGGACATCAGTCATACTAGACTGTGGTGGGACTGACATCATTCAGCCTAAAGGCCCTGTCTCCAAATACAGCCACCCTTAAGGGGCTTAGGACTAAACAGAAGCAGTCTCTAGTCCTTGTCTCCAGGGAGTTTACAAACATGACAGACTGGTTGTACATAGAGGACCCTGTAATAAATAATTTAAAATATTCTTCACAGACCATAGGACATAACTGTCAAAGAACTATAAATGACTGAATAGCTAAGTTGACTGATGAAATAGAGGGGGGAACATAGAACATGCAACATTGGAACTATGACTTGAAAAGTGCACAGGAACTCACTAGACAGACTATAATGACCATGACAAGGAAGGACCAGGACAGCAAGATTAAGGCACAGACATTCCAGAGCAACTTGGTCAAAGTCTATGATGCCCCTAAGAAGCCATGAAAGCACAACTCAAGGCATCACTTCAAAATTTATTAAAACACTTTCTCAAAGAGCTGGACATCTTTAATTTTTATTTTTTATTAGACATGTTTGTAGTTTATACTTATTGTATTCACTACAGGGAGTTGGCAAATGTACATAACACATATTAATTTTTTTCTCTTGGTTCTCTTCCACTTTACAAAAGATCTATACCAAAGATTTCTGTCTATATTTTGCTGTTTTTTTGCTTTATTTATGCCTTGTATTTCTCAAATAAGAAAAAATATAGAATATTTAAGATGCATGTATTTTAATATCGAAATCTTAAATTAACCTTAAGAACCAAAAGCACTATTCCAAATGCTACATCAGGAAGTCTTGATCTTCTGAGAATTTGGAAGAGATACACTGAAGTCAGAACTAGGACCAAGCTACCACAGTTTTATATATATATATATATATATATATATATATATATATATATATATAGAGAGAGAGAGAGAGAGAGAGAGAGAGGATTTTATGCACATAATACGTTCATCAGGGGCTCTGTATACACTTTGATATGCTTAAGAATATTTATATTGTTGTTTTCCTCATTCATTTTAGAAAATAAAACACAAGGTTTTACTGAATTAGCTAACCAAAATGATTTTTAAAAGATTAAGATGTGCTATGTACATGTACCAAATCCCCACAATGAATGCATTGATTATATATTATAAATATGTACTGTATTAATAAAGACACTGTAAAAATAGTGAACAATATCACTTTATGAGATTGCAAATTTTGTATAATTATCAGCTGAGCACATATTTATCCTTAGGTTGATATATCCCAAGTCTATTTCTCTGATCAAGGTGAATCACATAGTTTGTGAATTGTTTAAATGGAATTCAGAGAAGTAAAAAAGAATGAGACTTCACATTAAGGTATTTACATCTGATTCTTAAGTATACTCATAAATTCCCATATTATAGCTCAACCTCTCAAATATTACCATATGTATTTGTAGCACACCTTGCATTGAAGGAAAAAAGCCTTGTTAACTAATTCCAAACAAGGAGATACCTAATTATTTGTCTACCTCAAGGCATATAGTTCCTTATTTATGTGCCTAGATTTATCTCCATTCAATCTGTGATAGTAACAACTACAAAGATCTTGCAACCAGGTATCTAAGACATAACAAATACAGGTTGAAAATAAGTGCAATCATGAAGATTGAAGCACAGAGGACCATTGATCACTGATTATCTTATGCATCTCCAAATTTTGCTTATTTAAAAAAAATTGAGTTGAGGAGCTAAAGATGGACAATCAGTGAGCAACAAAATACAAAGCCTCCTGGGAGAAATAACTCATCTGCCAGAGTAAAACATCCTGGAGAGATCCAGACAGAGGGAGATGGATCCTCTCGACACAGGAAGAGGTTAGAGCAAAGAAAGCTTGTCAAACACACAGTCTCGGGGCTACAATTGGAACAGCTGAAATTACCAGACACAGTACTTTCCTGCAACCCTTCAAGTTCACGCCAGCCAGCCTGAATTCATGCCAGCCTAAATTCACGCTAGCCGGCAAAACCACCCAAACTTGTTCCCACCACCACTTACAGGAGATACAGCCATGCTGAAGTCAGGGATTGGTGAGCACAACGGAGAATGGAGCCGGTGAGGGGACCTTCATTAATCCACAGTCAGTTCTGAGAATAAGACCCCCCAATGGGAAGGGTGCAATCAAGTGGGAGGCATGTTGGAGTAGGGCAGGAGTAGCCTGAACTAGGGACAATAGTGATTTCAGTTGGTTGCTCACTCCCTAGAGCAGATTCATGGGATTTGCTTGGACTGGGTGATGCTGCTGTCCAGGAACCAATATGGATTCCCTATGCCTAGCACACACTAACCTGGTAAAGGCCCCTGAAGTTTGACTGTCCCAGTGGGGAGAGGCCAGCATACACAGCCCCTGCTTACACCTCAGTGACAAGAGCAAACAGGAGAGGTCGGAAATCCCTCGCCAGCATGCTTCAGAAGAACCATAACTAACAAGGAAAAGGGCTGAGACCTCCACTATACACCTGTATGGAAGAAACCAAAACCATGACAAGAGAGAAAAACAAGAAAAAGCCCCCAACCCAAAACCCTGAGAACACTAATCCAGGAGAGGAAAAAACAAAAGAGACTGAGAGCAGCAAGCATGCAACATCAGACATGACTTCAATGGACATTAAGAGATATCTTTGGGACCTTGTAGACAAGCTCAGAACTGAAATATTAAATCAAGTAAAGCAAAATATAAGTAGATTAATAAAAGAAATGCTAAGCATCTCTTAGGAAGACACAGATGGAAGAAGGGAAGAACACAAAAAAGGAGAAAAACATTCATTAAAGAATATAAAGAAAATATAGAATACATGAAGCAGATTCAAAGAGACTACCAGGAAATTAAAAACTCCATTGAAAGCTGGCAAAACTCCTTAAAAGAAACTAAGGATACACTATCAAAACTTGAAGACAAGTTTGCAATGTGTGATCATGAAAGGAAAGATCTCTTAAAAATAACAAGGAAACAGGCAGTAACAATACAAAGGCTAGAAGATGACAAGAGAATCTACAATTTAAGAATAAGAAACATGAATGAAGAAGCAGGAATACATACAGACAAATTACAAAGGCTATTCATGGAAATAATTAAGGAAAACTTCCCAAGCATGGGAAAAGAAAATGACATTTGGTTGTGTGAGGCATACAGAACTCCAGCCACCTACAACCAAAGCAGAGCTACACCCAGACATATAATAATCAAGATGCCAGAAATTCAATATAAAAACAGAATATTAAAAGCTGTCAGAGAAAAGAAACAGATTACCTATAAAGGTAAGCCCATCAGGATCATGGCTGACTTCTCAACACAGACCATCAGATCAAGAAGAGCTTGGAGCAAAGTTTTCCAAAACCTGAAAGAAAATAACCTCCAGCCCAGATTGATGTACCCTGCAAAACTGTCACTAGAAATTAATTGAGAAACAAGATGCTTCCAATGACAAAGAGGAACTGGGGGAGTTTGTGACCACCAATCCAACTCTACAGAAAATACTGAAGGACATTCTAGAGAGAGAGGAAAAAAATACCAGGATTTTAGGAACAGTGGCAGAAAGGCCTCAATGAGTGGGGCAGGCAGTAGAATGAAGGAAAAAACTAGACAAACAAAGGCAGAAAAACAGCATAGCAGAAATGAGGCAGAGAAGGATGGCTAGAATCTCTAACATAGATGGCCTTGATACACTATATTGTTAATAGTATACCAGGATTTAAAACCTACATTACTCACAGTGCTCTTCTTAGATGTATTATATATATTCTGTTCCAGTCATTTTACCTGTACTAGATTTGAGGGCACAGACAGTAATCCCCAAAATAACCAGATATACTATGGTAATCATCCTTAATTTCCTATTAACTTAATCTAATGCTCTGTGTAACCTACACTGTTTTATCATGACTAATTGTAATCGAATCTGGTGTGTTAGATAGCTGTTTTTTATTGATAGATTTTATTCAAAGCTGTTATGATTGATAGTGTCAAGTCTGAGAGTATAGGCGACTGCACTGAAGATGACAAGATCCACTAGAATATCCACTCTGGTTTGATTATTACCTGACTTTGAAGTTTTATACTGTCTACAATGTTTTATCTTTACTAATATTTTGTACTGCTATATTCAATTATACTGCTATATTCAATTATGCCTGATGATATAGACAATTTTATTGAAGATAATAAGAGACAACACAGTAACCATTGTAGATCACCTTGTACTGTGGTTTTATACGACTTTTTGGTTTCATGTTTTTATAGGAATTTGTTTTATTTTGTTTTGCTGTGTTTTGTTTTTCCCTCTAATACAGAAAGGATAGAAATACATGTAGAGACTCATGCATGCATAGCTGTTTACACTCTCACTCTTTGAATATCTACTTTGTATGCTTTAATTTTGTAACTTGAACAACTATTTCTAAGAGGACAATATGCAATTTATCAACTAGTGATTTCTTACTATTTATTTTTTTTAATTCTGTAATATTTCTACCCTTTACATTTTTTCTCTTTAAATAAAAGAAAAAGAAAAAAATTGAGTCTATGGAAAAAGTTTTAAAGCTGGGTGTTTTCAGGTATCCACATGAAACACAAACTTCTTTCCAGAGGTTTTATTATACTCACAGATTTTGAAGATGCACTTGATCAAATTGGAAACTTTTCACTACTGGATGTTTATAACTTCTCCAGGATAACTTGCTATCATTTAATAAACTGCAAGTTAGTGCATCTCATAGTATAATATCACAGTACTCTCTCTTCCTCAGACCACTAGGTCTGGTCCTCCAGAATCCATATGAAAAGGAAAGAGAGATAGGTAGTAATGAGGCCAGAAGGGGACAGTTGCTATAAACCATCTTTAGGGTGTCTGTTATTTTCTGTGCTTCATTAAACATGTCACCTACAAGACTACAACAAGGACTTTGATTATCTTGGCCAAAGTCAAGCAGGAAGGCTTAGTTGATTGTGTTCAGTAAGGAAGAGACTGATTTGTTTTAACCTTGGTTACAAGTCTTGATACACCTCATTAACAAAGCCCAGATATTTTTTTGTGGTAACTCAGCAACTCACCACTGCTAAGGCATCTCTCTGATTTATCCAAACAAAGGCATTTAAAAATACCACCAAAATGTTTCTTTACATTTTGCATGCCATATATCTATGCACACAGATAATTATGTACCTTTCAAATGTGAGAGTGGTTTTATTAATCAGAAAAACAATGCTATCTTGCTAATCAACCAAATTTTATTTGTACAAATTTCAGTTGCTAAAATTTCACAAAGTTAATAGAAATAATTAGAGATAAGTGCTAAGTAGCCATTAAGTATTTCAAATGACTATTTGAGAACATGGAAAAGAAAATGTAGTATCATCCCAACTGCCAATGTAAATAGCCTTCTGATTCATGCTATTACCCATTTTGGGCAACCATTATTCTAAACCGTTACTGCATTCCCACTTAAGAAATAAAGGACGAAAATTGTGCAGACACTAAGCCGAGTTAAAAGAATTCAGTAACGGGAGTGCTTCCAGTTGCTAGAGAAGGCAGAACCTTTGTGTTCCATGATTAAATACTTTTTACCTTGGAAAACACAGCGTGGCCACATGATCAAGAAAAAGTAAAAGTTAAAAGTATAACATATACAAGAATGTACATTAAATGAGCAGTGAAAATTTATAATTACAAACTATGATGTGAACTTAGCCAGCACATTGATTGAAATGTCTTGGTATTATTGTTCATCAGGATAATACTGGTAGACATAGTAGGTAAGACTAGTGAACAAAAACAATATCATGTAGCCTGAGATAGTACTATGAAAGCAAAGCTGAAAACATCAAAACCTTCTTTGATGCCGTTTTTATACTGCGAATGGATAGAATATGTTTTGAACAAAAAATATTTCTGAGTACCTACCCTATGTAAACCCAAAATGAATAGTTAATAATGCACTTTGGGAATTATATATACCAATTTCTGTCTATCAAATAAAATATGGCATAGAACAACCCAGGGCCATAAAAGTCATCATAAGCACCAACCAGTAAGCCACAGTGAGCTATTATCACGTTTCTTTTAAAAGTCAGGGAAGGAAATTCCCAGAGGGACTAACTAACCGGATTGCTGCATTACATTTTTCATGTATATTAGATAATGTTCCAACTACACCATGTGATTTTGAAAATTATAAACAATGAACTGTCTCAAAATGGAAAATGACACCAAAACACATCATGATAGCACTCAACAAACTGATTTGATGATGACCCATACTATCTGATGATGTCTCATCTGATAATTGGGTCATGCTCCTCCACTCAGGACTGAATCTAGTCTCACCTTAACCTTTTCTCCTCCTAGAAGTTCCTTTTCATGTGCTTTATCCATTTTGTCTAGCCCATATCATTTGAATGGAATATATAAGTCATCCTTGCCTGTACGTCACCTATGAGAGTGTAAGCCCAAATGGAGTTTCGCACCACCTACGTCCACTTGCTGAGGTTTCCAGCACTCAATCCTTCCCTCTGGTGATGTCTCCCGAAATGATTTAACAGTCTTCATTCTCAAGGGAGTGCTACTTCTGGCGATTGCACAAAATATTGTCTACATCAAAAACAAGTTTCAGTTGAATTCCTCCCTTGAGAACACTGCTGTTCTCACAATTTGTTTTCTTGTCCAGAAAAAAAATTGTTATATAGTTTAAGGTTATCATTTTGGTAACATTTTAGTTAAATGAAGTTTTACAATTGATCCTCTGTGGTGGAGAGAGAGCCATGGTTCATCTAAAACAGTATTTCAGATTATTTTCAAAACCTACATCAAGGAAGGTTCAAAGATGTAATTCAAATGAACTCCCCTTGTCAGTTGTGAAATCTCTGTCTATGGACAAAAGAATGGAAACAAAAGGGAACACAGTGACGAATAAGAAGCAAATAATAGAGAAAGACATTATGATGGGTGCATCGTGGAGTTCCTTGTGACATCCTGTGTGTTAGTGGCTCCTCAGGTTGACTTGGGCAGAAGAGGACTACCTTGGAGGAGCTGAGACATCTTGAAGACACCACGTTTTGCCAACTCGAGTGGAGATGGGCCTTATGGGGAAAACGAGGAAACTCCCTGGGACAATCGGATAACCATTAATAATTCACCCCGCTGTCACCATGCCTTGCTAATCTCTGCACTCAGCAGAATGCTGTGCCTTTGTTGTTCTGTGATAAATCTGGGTGTCTGAATCAGTTTGGGCTTTGGTCAGGTGAAGTCTCCTGACCTTCCAACATAGATACTCTCTCTTTCTCATCTTTCATTCATGCCTCTATCAGGATTTACTGGCCTGAACCCAGAAAAGTATCATTCATTCAAGGAAGAACTCAGTGTTAGTGGAGAGTTACTTTTCTGATTTTGCTCTGTGACTTTGCAAGAACAGAAGGAAATGTGAACTAAACATCTGAAGAAAAAAGAAAAACCTTCTATGGATAACTTACGTTCAGGAAATTTTTATACTTTTCTTTATGAATGGAAAAGGCTGTTACACTGAAATATTACTTATGCATGAAAAAGGATTTAAGCTGAAATGCAAAATATCAAAGTGAGCTGTGGCTTTCAAATCTGGAAGAGAATTTAGAAAATTAAATTATGTGGAGCAGCAATTAATTGAGGTATAATTTGTAATAGCAATGGATTTAATATGTTGGCCTTTTTGTATAATTTTCTGTAATTATTTCACTGTTCCTATAATACAGTATTTAATACTTTTTTCCTTAAAGAATTATGTTTTTATAAATAATAATTAACTAGTTAATTAGTACTTTTTAGTCAGATTTACAATGGGAATACAGGATGCTATAGTGAAAATAGAGTGTCCAATTTTTGACAGAAAATACTAATTATTAAATAATCAAAGTAACATTAAACTGCCTCAAAGGTACAAATTATTCAAATATGAGACTATGTAGGTAGAACAAATGCTGTGCAGATCAAGTTCTGCTCGAAAACTGAACATATGTACTCATAATAATTCTGCATGCGATACGTAGCAGCAACAAGAACTGCAGAGCACACTTGGCCTCTAGAGATACCATATCACTTCGCTCAGAGCAGTTAACCTTTCAGAGAATTAAAGAACCTCAAGGTCAAGCTATCAGAGATGTATCTCTACAGCTTTAGCACCTAGTAAATATCCAATCAACTTTGACTTACTTGTAGAAAACGTTCCTCATGATAAGAGTTACTACTGTGAACCATGACACATCTTACACTTCAATTACAATAAGCAGTGTGACCATGAATTGTGATGCATCAACTTAAGTAGAGTAAGAAATGTCCAGCTCATTGACAAGGCACCATACTCGGTGTGTCAGTGATGATTGACATGTAGACCAGCAAATCAAGGGAGAAAGACCTACTCTGGTTGTGGGTGGTACCAAACAATAGGTTGGTAGTCTGTGTAGAATACAAAAGAGAAAGAAGCAAGCAGTGTGCCCACTTTCATGAGCTTTACTGTCCTCCAGTGGGTGCACCCTTTGTAGCAGCACTGTTTTTGGACGTCAGTCTTCACTTCTCCAGTTTCTAACACAGAGACACCCCAGCAACTCTCCACGGAACTTCCAGCCCTTAAACCCTAGACTTGTTCTGCATCCTTCCTGTTCCCCATCTCCAGGAGTAGCTTCCATCTTCTCAGGCCGAAATTACTAAATCCTCCAGCTGCCCAGCAAGTCAGTGCCCACTGTGGTATCTCTGGACTCTGATCTTACAAACCTACCTAATAAATCCCCTTGGACTACTATACATACACTTTCCATAATTCTGTCCCTTTAGAGAACCATAATTAATACAAGTAGCAAAGCACTAAAAGTATACACATCTTTATGTTACACATGTAGAAAACTCCCTGGATTTTATGATTCTAGGAATGTGGCAGGTTGCTAGTAACAGGGATCAGCTGTGTATTGTTTCTCCTGAAGTCGTGAATGGTAAAATCAGGCAGGTCTCACATGACACAAACCCTTAGCTGTAATTTTGTTTTACAGGGTCCCCCACTGTGCCCAGGAACTGGAGAAAGTTGCCAAGATCCAGACAGGGAGAAACAAGGCTTGTAAAGGCAGATGCTAAGGGGAAGGTATGGCTATTTGATAGTAACAGGGAAGAGTCTACATGAAACACCCAAGAGTCCAACAGTATTACTGAGAAGGCCCTCTAAAGGCGTGTGCTCTTCCAAAGCTCCACTTGACAAAACCACGAGGAGTACTACTGGATAACATTGGTCAGGAGGCCCAGAGGTGATTGAATGGACAAGTGTTTCTCACACTATCCACTGGAGGCCAGCTGAACAGTAGCTACCCACAGTGCTGTTCCTTCAGCTACCACAGGGAGGAAATTTTACACAGTACCCAGAAATGCCAACGTTAGCTTGCTTTGTCTCATTGTGTAGCCAGCACTCCAAGAGGGTGCTGGTGTGACACCCAGGCAGGAAGGCAGCTCCTCCAAGCAACACTAGCTTGTCCAGTTCTAATGTCCTTTAGGATAATACTTATGCAGACAGTTTGGTCTGGGCATGTTTACTGTGTCCTCTCTATTTGGCAAGAGTCTTGGAAGGGAGTACTTCAGGGGCATGTTTACCGAATTCTCTTATGTTTCTGATGGACAATACAGATGGTATCAGTGTTCACTATGCATCAGAATAATCCAGGTTTTTCAGAGTTCCCTTATTCATTGCTCAGCAATACTCTTCTGATCGCTTGGTCGATGTTTTTACCTTGAAGTCTGTACCTTTGATAAAGCCCTGAAGTTGGTCAGGTCTTGGGGCTCAATCAACCTCTATATAGGAGAAACTCAGTGGATACAAGGGATGTTGTAACTCCACATCCTCGGAAGTGCTCCAGGCTCTAACTGTTGTGTCTACATGCTCTACTCTGCAGCATGTAAATGTTTTGGAATTCAATTAGACTTCCTAATTTCTGGTTAACCACCTGAAAAATCAGAGAATTAGCTACTGAGGGTAGAGAGTCACAAGAGTTTCTTAATTTTAATCATCTGAAAATTAAGTATCTTGAATAATAACTTCCATTGCATGGAATTCTTGAGCTGTCAGCAACAGCCTGTAGAATTCATTAGTATTACAACTGAGAAATATTGTTTTGCTCCTGAAATTTTACCAGTAATTTTATCACTAATGGAAAAAAATGAGTCTAGGCTTATACAGATGTGTTCACTCTCTGGATCACTCTATTTATTACTTGACTGAAGTATGGAAGGTTCTCCAGTGCATCTCAGGTTCAGTATCAGCATTTCTAAAATGCTTCCTCACTCATATGATTCATGAACAGTAAATGACAGATATAGAAACTGTTGTACCCTTTTGATACACAATATAGCTTTATAATGATATTTTATTATATGTTGTTCACCTTTTGGTGTCAAATAGATCATGGAGAGCTCACATCTTAACACTCTTTAAGATTTCATGGGACATATGTGATAACATTGGCTATAATGCAAACACTGGTAAACTCCCAGTATTGGCAAGTTGAATAAAAGATATTTCAAGAACTCAAAATCTTCAACAAAGTAATCACAATATGTTCCTTCTGATGAATGAACAGAGTTTAGTAGTATAGTTATCTATCTTGTATATATATATATATATATATACAAACACACATATATATGTATGCATACCTAAATCTTGTAATCTGAACACTACTTTTAAGATAACAATATGCAATATGTTAACTAGTGTTGATTCCCTACTATTTTAAAATTCTGTATTGTTTTTATCCTTTTTTAAAAAAAGATGAATAAAATAAAAAAAGAACTCAGAAGCTTTCCCACTAAATCATATATGCTACATTCTTGCTACAATCTTTCTTGAGGAAATAACTGAAGTTACAAGGAAAAGGAGAATTATTTAGAGTTCCAGTTTTTATCAAGCCAAGTGAATGTGTTCATCTACTAGAGCAGTAACCAAGAGGAGTCAGGTGTCTCCAGGATTCCAGAAGCTGGGTAAGCATGGTAGATGGCTCCCTTCGGTCAGACTCTGACGTGCAGCGTGCATGTGCTTGGGGCAACCTAAGCCTTCAAGGAGAAGACTTCTAGAAGCACAGGATGCTAGTCTCTTGCCTCAAAAAAAGCCCCTTTCTTCATATGTATCACCTTCACCAATTATCTTAATAAAACCAAAATATAAGTCAGTTCCAATATATAGTTATAATATAGTTATATATTAACTATATAAGTATAGTTAATATTAATGGCGAGAAATGAAGAGCTTGAAACACTGTTACTGCTTTCGTTCTTAAGGTCAGGGAAAAGTTGGAACCAGAATCCCGATGGTTTGAGCTTTCCAGGTCATATTTCTCTTCCTTACTCTAATTATAATCCTTTAATTGAGTAACATTAGTACAAGAAACACAATGGCAAGATTTTCAAAATCCCTCAAGTTTTGAATATGTATCTATTATATATGAATATACATATTTATACATACACATGTAAGTACATATGTACACATATACATTAGTGTGTATATTATGCACACGTATTTTGGGCACACACACATGCATACAGATACACATACAATTTGAATATCCCTAATCCAAAAAATCCAAAATCCAAAACTTTTTCTCATATAATTCTACAATTGCACATCATGGCAACATTATATAAAATTGTTGTATAAAATGATTGCCTGGCTATGTATAAGGTATATATGACACAAACAAATTTTATGTTTCCAGCCATGAAGGTAAAGAGCAGACTGGATTATTTAATCCATAAACTTTTGTCAAACCTTTTAATAGCTACTGTGCTTACCTGAACGAGTAGATCTTTGTATAAAACCATTTGCTTTCTGACTCAGGGAAATATAAGGAGAAACATTCCATTAGCAGATGTTCTACTCTTGGCATTTCATTGCAAAGATAACTAAAATCCTGAAAAAAATTGCAGGAAACCTAGCTTCCAAGGAGACATGTGAAGAAAAAAATAACTCTTCTTTCATCAAGAAAAATTTCCAACACTGAGATATTCATATTACTGCTTTGTCACAGGGTGTTCAGAGATACAGAGATGTGTGTATTGTCAAAATTTGCCTTTCCGTCTCCATACATTTTCCTTTTTCCAGAGCCTCCACTGAGGGTGGAGCTCTTTATTTTGTCACTGTTGCTCTTGACTTTGTATTGTTAAGAACAGAAAAAAAAATAAAGAAAAAACACACTCCAATGAAGAAAAAAAGTACAGCCTGTGAAAATGTATCTTAGTTACAACAATCTTAGATTCCTGTTTCACTGTAATTTAGCACTAAATTTATGTCTGTCCTTTTCTTTCATGCCCTGAAATATAAATGGTATAATTACCCTGTTCCCTGTGTGAAACACGAGACTATTGATTAATCTCCAAGTGAAAGTGATTAATTCCTGCAATTAGTTTGAATTTTATCATTTCATTCCCAGTGTTGGCTCTTTTAACGTTTTCAACATATATGTGTTAAATCCTCAATGTGTAAAGTGTCACACCGGAGTTAGAGAGACCTTGGAGGAAGACCAATCCTGGGGACCTAAGGCAAGCAAATCCCAGAGCACAAAAGAGACCCACGTGCGTGCGGACCCAAATGCTTCCCTCGCTTCCTCAGTCAGCTTACTCTCTTTTAACCCTCACCTGTTCTCTCCCAGGTTGTGTCTCTAACCAAGTGGAACAACCCAACTGTGTGCTTTATCTGTATCCATTTCAGTCGTCAATGGAGATCCATGACTCCATGCTGTTTCTCCAGTCTTTACACACTAATCTTCAACTCGCTTTCTGGGCTGCTTTTCTGTCCTCATTTCTTTGTATCTTCTCTCATGTGTCCCACAAAACCTTAAGTCAATCACCAGTCCTATCTCTAAGCCTCAACATCCTTGAAAATTCTCATCATTTTGTTGACTAAAACCTGCTTCCCTGAACAGTTTGGTCTCCAAATAGCTATCTTGTGCAAAATGGTACCTGGAGTCACAGTGATTGTTCCCTTTTGTTCCTTATCATCATTTCTAGAACATTCTCTGTCTCTTGCAATCAAAATTCTCAGGGTTGAATGACCTCATGAGATTTTTGGCCTCTTGTAGCCATCTATCAATTCTCTTTTCCTAGAAGAGTTTAACTTCTGGCTATTGTCGCTCTTTACCAACACCTTCTTGTAATTCAAAACCACACTGGATTTCCTTCAAGCAACCTGGTCTCTCAATTTCTTAGCTATTTTTTCATCAAAAGATCTTCCCTTTAAGCCTACCTTACTGTCATGGTATTTTATACCTAGTTAGTGTTATGCTGCACATCAATCACTATCTCTCTTTTTCATTTTAAAATTAATTTATGTTTAACTGATACATAAATATATACATATTGGTGGGGTACATATGATGTTTTGCAATGTATGTATATTGTATGTATTACTCATGGTTCTCTTGAGGAACGATATTGGTGAAAAAATATTTGTCTGATTATGCAAAGGTATTTATTAGGAAGCCTCACAAGATGAGAGGACACAAGGGCAGTCTGTGCACTCAAGAGATGGAGGACCCAGGAGTTGCTCTGCATGAAAAGATGGAAGCCACAGAACAGGTATGATCAAGTACACAGCCCCAGTCCAAGGCCAAAGGCCTGGAAGCTCCCTGGAGAGCTGCTGGCAGGAGTCTGGTGGAGATGAATATCTAAAGGCCATGGTGAAGACCAGAGCTATTCTGAAAAAGGGAACTTTGCCTTCTTTCTCTTTTTATTCTACTCAGGTTATGAACCTATTAATTACTTCCACCCACAATTGGGGTGTTTCTCCCCACTTCAGTTTGCTGGACTGCATGTCCACCATGCACACAACTACTCAGAGCTTTACTAATCTGCCAGCAGGTTCTGATTCAAGTTGACATAGCATAATTAACTATCACATTATACAATATTAAACTTATCTACATCCTCAAACATTTGTCATTTCTTTGTCATGAAAATTCAAAATCCTTCCTTCTAGTTTTTGGAATGTAGACTGTTTTTATCTAGAATCACTATACTGGGCAATAGTACACCGAAAGTATTTTCTCCTGATTATAACTGAGTACACTATGATCAGTAATTGTGATGTGTCAACTTGACTTGAGATTTAAACTGCTATGAATGATGAAATAATTTTAACTCATTGGCAAAAGCATACTTTGCAAATATTCTCTCCTGCCCTGTCATTCATTTCTCTGGCTCAGTTGATTCCTTTGTGTGCTGTGTGTGTGTGTGTGTGTGCGTGTGTGTGTGTGTGTGTGTGTGTGTGTATACTGGGAATCTGATTCAGAACCTAACATGTACCAGGCAGGTGCTATATCTCTGAGCTAAATCCCTGGCCCTCTCAACTGTTCCCTTTTTGTGCAGATGTTTTTTTTTTTTAATTCAATTTAATCTTGCTTTTCCATACATTCTTATTTGTTTCCTGTGCTGTTGTGGTCTTCTCCAAATATGCTTTGATTATTCTAAACTCCTGAGTGTCTTCATGGTTTTCTTCCAAGAATTTCATGGTTTTAGGTTTTACATTGAAGTTTACAATATAAAATCAGTTTAGTGCTGATTTTTATAACTAGTGAGAGAAGGTAGACTAGCTTCCTTGATGTGCATGTGAATATCCAATTTTCTCAGGAACATTTATTTAAAAGATTGTACCCTAGTTACTGTATGTTCTTGGAACTTGAAATGCAGTTGTCTACAGATGCATGGGTTGATTTGTAAGTTTCTATTCTGTTACATCATTCTGTGTGTTTATTTTTATGCATATACTATATTGTTTTGAATGCTACAGCTTTGTAACATGTTTCAAAGTCAGAAAGGCAATTCTGGCTTTGTTCTTTTTGTTCAAAACATCTTTGGATTTTTAGGATTTTGTGGTTCCACGTATATTCTAATAATTGTTGTCTAGTTATGTCAACAGCATCATTGGTATTTTGATAGAGATTAAATTAAATTGCTTATCATAGTGTGAACATTTTAGCTATATTGGCTCATCCAATGTATGAACATGGAATATCTTTTCAAATTTTGTTTTCCTTAATATCTTTCATCAATATTTTATATTTTCATTGAAAAAGTTACTTCAAAATTTTAATTAAAATTATTCCTACTTATTTATAGCAAATGTAAATAGAATTCCTCTCCTGATTTTCACTTCAAGTAGTGTGACATTAACAAAAAGCAATGCTACTTATTTTTGCACATTTATTTCATATCCTACAAATCTGCCAAATTCATTTTCTAGCTATAACAGCATTTTGGTGCCATCTTTGGAGTTTTCTATGTGTAAGATCATGTAATCTGTAGGCAGTAGAAATTTGTATTCTCTAATTTGAAGGCTCTTTCTTTCTCTTCCCTAACTGATTAGCCTATGACTTCCAGAGCTATGTTAAATAAAAGTGGAAAAGTGGGAGTCCTTACCTTGCAAGATATCTGAGACGGATTTGTTCAGCTTTTTCTCATTCAGCATAATGCTACATGTGGCTAACTGGGAATGGATTTTAATATATGTAGATAAATATTTTATGCCTAATTTGTTCAACATTTTTACCATTAAAGGATACTAAATCTTATTAAATGCCTTTTCTTCATATATTGAGATGAACCAATAAACTTGATCCTTTACTATGGATGTGACAGATTTGACATTGATCTGATTATGTTGAATCATCCTTGCATTTCTGTAATTTATCTCACTTTACCATGGTAATTAGTCTATTTAAATGTTGTGTACAGTTGAATGATGTTTTGCTGAACATTTTTACTTTAATATTTACCAGAGATATTGTCATATATTCTTTTTTCTTGGGTCATTATCTGAATTTGGTATCACAACAATTCTGCCTCAGAGAATGTGCTTAGGAAAATTTATTTATGTCTTATTTTTGTAATTATTTAAGAAGAATTTATATTATTTCTCCTTCAAATGTTTCATAGAATTTAGCAGTAAAACTGTCCAGTCCTGGGTTTTTCTTTCATTGAACACTTGATTACTGGTTCAACGGCACTTCTTACTGGTATATTCAAGCTTCATCTCTGCATAATTCAATCACGGTAGAGTGTATGTGTCCATGGATTTGTCCATCTCTTCTCGTCTCGGCTTTCTGGCTGCCGTACTGTGGACAGCTTTCCTTCACCTTGCTGTTCTGCCTTGCTGTTCTGGCTTTAAGCCAGCTCGATATAGACTGAATACTCTGAAACTGTGAACCAAAATAAACTTCCCCTCCTTTAGGTTGTAATTATCAAATATTTTGTGCCAACAATGAGAAAGTGATTAATACAGTCATTAAACCATCACCATCACCAGATTATTGAATCTAATAATCATTCCTGGTCCCTTAACCACCTTAATCTATAATCATTTCATAAAACTGATTATCACATCCTCTAAGCACTTTCTCATGACTTCTAGGACACTTAGTTATTATTATGTTGTCCTCATATCTTTCTCAGGTTCCTTTGCTAGTTTTCCCAATTCTCAATTTCAAATATAAGAGTTTCCTAGAGTTTTTCTTTCTGAGATAATCTTCCCCTATTTTATTTCCCTTGTTGATTTTATCTATTCCCATAGATTTACTTAACACAATCTGCATGCTAATATTTCCTAAATTTATGTTTCCAGTTTCTCAAACCCACATCCCTAACTATCTCCCTCATATCTTCAATAGGACACTTACTAGATGTATAACAATTAACACTCTAAACTTGGCTTTCAATATCTTTCCAAAATCAGTGCCTCTTGTACTCTTCTCATGGTCAGTTAATAACTCTCCATTCTTACTTTACAAAGAACTTCAACAAACACTTCATTCTATTTGATAACAAACACTTCATTCTATTTAATAATTTTTTGCCTCCACATCCCAGGTCCATTCTGTCTGAAATTTCTTTTTAAGGAAACTCAAATTTATATCCAGAGGTTTTAAATCTTATTACCCTCTTCATTCAAGCTACCATAATTTCAAACCCGGTTTATTTCAATAGTCTCCAGTTTAACTTCTTCCAGCAAGGATTTCATGCTTGCTTTTCATCTGTTTAAAACTTCTGATCCTAAATATCTTCTTGGATTACTCTCATCAATCATATATAATAAATACATATATGTAATAATATTATCGCCCATATATGATTGCATTGAGGATTGCTTAACTTTTAAAGTATCTGGTTCACCACACAAAACCTTATGCCTTGGCCTATATTCCAACCCTCAGAGGCTACAGGTGCCCCTGAGTTACCATAAAGGTAGCAGTCCTAGGTCTCAGGTCACAAGGGTTATGGTATGTAACCTGCTTATGAGGCTTCACGCCCTGTCTCCCCCACACCCACAAAAGCCTCACACCAAAGCATTTGCAAGTTGCACCAGAGGATGACTAGGTCATGAAAAGCCCTCTTATCCTCACTGATTTCTACCTGGAAAGATGATGTCATAAGACACTTAGAGCTTTCAAAAGATAATATGCCTTTTTAGGGAATTCATTTAGTAAGGAGTGCAAAATATAGACTCTCAAAAAGCTTCCATAGTGTTTTCTATTTCTTTCATAATCTTGTACGGAACCATACAAGATTTCTCAGATATGAAAAAGAAACTGAATCAATCTAGTTCAGAGCACAAAGTGGGCTTACAGGAGGAAGGAGTTATTTCCTTATGTGTAAGAACCATATTAGAACTGCTTTTACCTTCAACAATAGTGTTAACATGCTAATATAAATGCATCTTGTCTTCAAGCTTGAGATTTCATGTCATAGTAATAGAGGTGTAGGTGGTGTTTATAACTATATAAAATTGTATGGTTGGAAGTATAAAGAACTTAAGCAGATTTCACCAACAATATAGAAAAGGAGGAAGCTCAGATAGAACATGCTAGCAATCATTTAAATCCCTTGTGACATGTGCTATTTCACACACTGGGACCCAGGAACCCAGCCTACTGAGGATACGGGTTATTAATGTCATGGGAAAGAAACCTCATAATTTTATTTTGAATTTTAAACAATTGCTATGTAAGATGTCATTTTGAATGATAACACTGAATTTAAGAAATAGCTAACCCTAAAATTTGCTTTCCCAAGCAAGGATTTTTTTTCTGAAAGCAATTCATAACATATTCCCCAAATTATTTTTCTTTGCAATAAACTTGCTCACATATTGAATTATGCTTTCCATACTTAAAACAAAGTGAAGTTGTTGCCTAAATATACTATGTCACTAGATAAACAAATAGTATTTTATTATATTATATATAAACACATTTATGTATACATACATGTTTCTACATAGATAAATGTATTTGTCTTATGTAGATATGTAGCTATATTAATACTCAAGATTTTCCATTTATTGACTGATATAAACAAAACTTTGGTCTTCTTTGTCCTGGTACCCTAACATTCATCATAGATTCTAGGACATAGTGAATGACCCATAAATCTCTTCTGTTGATCTGAGGCTATATTTATACATAGGGTAGCATTTGTGAATTTAACAGATTCAAGTAATAAATCTAATTAATTAAGGTAAAATATTTACAACACTGATCACATCAAAGAGTAACGATTTATATTATTTTAAAAACAAAAGAGAAATTTGTCTCAAAGGAAAAATGTAAACAAATACCTGGAGTCAGAGGTCCAGGGATAAGTAGTGCACTAGTACTAGTACTGTACCCACAGATACAGTAAACTGCAAGATCAGCACGAGGATTTATGCCAAAAGTGACTACTACCACAACACAGACTGCAATTGGAGTAGAAATTCAGGGCAGCAACTCCAGCATCTGCCACATCACCAGAGTGTTTAATCAGGTGTCATTAATGGAAGGGTTTGATATTTCAGACTGAGCCACAGAGCAACAACAAAACAACTTCACTTCAGAACTCCCAGTATTGCCTTCACATAATGACTGGTGAGAAGCAGCCAAGGGGAACAGGTGTAGTGATGTACAGGCTAGACAAAAACTCTCTGAGAAGTTTAAACTCAGACAAGGAAGGACACAGGGCACACTCTCCGTGGGAAGACACCGGCCTGGCTTAATGTGGCTTTACGAGGTGACTGGATTCGAAAGTTCTGGCAGTAAGCGCAGTTCTCTGCTTGAACCCTCACCCTGCTGCCGAATCCAGCATGTGGCAGAATTCTGACTGCTTTCCCCGCGTGTCAACATGCGCACAGTCACGCCTTGTGTCGGGTAGTTGCCACAACCGAGTGAACAGACAGAGGGGCTTCTGAAATAGGAGGGCAGCTCACAAAACCAAAGGCTAGGAAGTTAGGCAAAGCAAATTAGGACTTGCTAAAATCAAAACTTTAGATCCCAGAAAGAAAATCACTCATTCAGAATCACAGAATTTTTTTTGGCTTTGTTTTCTTCTTTTGTTTTCATTGGTGTTTTCTAGATTGAGATTTTTATCTTTTTTCTTTCTTTTTTTCAGCTTTTTGTTTTTTATTATTTTTTCACTTTGCCTTCTTTCTTCTCATTCTTAGAGTGTTTCTTTTTATCTAAGTCTATTAATTTATTTTTGCTCCTTAATAGAGCCCTTCATCTCAATTTTCTCCATCTTTCTCATCTTCCACTGACTAATGTTTCAAATTTCCCCCCCTTCAGTCTTCCATTCTCCACTCCTTCCATCACTATTAGCATAAATTAAGCTTTATGTATCTTCAGATAGTTAACTCTATGCTATTGCTGTTTTTTTTATTAGTGGAGATATAGTTATTACATTTAGTAAATTTTACTCTATGCCATGTTTGCTTTTTCTTAGTGTTCATTTTATATAATCATAGCTGTCGTTTCTATGGTTAAGAATCATACATTATTGCTTCTCATAGGATGTCAGTATCCAGCTTGTCATTTACATCATTATTGTTGCTGATTTGCTGATATCGCCAGGGTGACATGATTGCCATGATTAAAAGTCTTCCCTGGATGATATATCTGTGTCATTATTGTATAATTTACAGTATCACAGTTCATTTTCAGAGAACTGGATATTGGATCAATTACAATGCATCCTTTTCTCCCAAATTAACACAAATGGTTGGATCTTGGGAAAAAGGCAAAGCCATTGCCAAGAGTACATGGAAGAACTGTAGCTACTAAGTAAAGCAGTCTCTGTTCAGTAACAAAATCTTTCCAGTGCAACAGCCTCCAAAAAGCAGCACAAACAACAGCAGTATAAGTATGAGAA
This sequence comes from Hydrochoerus hydrochaeris, assembly GCA_004027455.1. Classification (NCBI taxonomy): domain Eukaryota; kingdom Metazoa; phylum Chordata; class Mammalia; order Rodentia; family Hydrochaeridae; genus Hydrochoerus; species Hydrochoerus hydrochaeris. Next base: position 61,613 of record PVLA01004273.1, on the reverse strand, counting down.
GAAATGACAACAAAACTCTATACTTACCTCCACTTTTCCCAAAGTTGAACCCTGAGGCATTGAGAGGAAGAAATCAAAATCCATACTGCCTAATTATTCAAAACAAAGAGGAGACTTTGTTTTTTTTAAAAAAGATAATTTAAAAAAAGAAAAATAATGTGCACTCTGTGAGTTCAAAGGAGATATAACTAAATAGATAATGGACTTAACAAGCAAAAACAATCAATGAGTGTACAAAAGACACTAATAAAAATCTAGGTGAACTTGTCATAACAATGCAAAATATCAATGACCAGTTTAGCAAAAGCACTGGAGCCCATGCAAAGGTACCAATCACAACTCTTGTGATGAAAACTTTACTGAAAGCATGGGCAGAGATTTGACAATGTTAGGACAGAGTGTCAGAGTTAGAAAATAGGACTGATTTTGGTAAGCAAATGCATCATAGAGATATCTTGAAAACAGCAAAAGAACTTGAAAAAGGGATCCAACACCCACTGAATCACATGAAGAAAACTAACACAAGATTAACTGAAATTAGAGAAAAATCAAAAGACAGTACAAGTACTATAAAAATCATTTCCAGAAATAATGGCAGAAAATGTCAATATTTGATCTCAAATATGGAGGAAATTAGATCAATGACAGATGATAGATAGATAAATAGATAGATAGATAGATCAACAGATGTAGATAGATAGATGGAAGCAAGGATAAAAACCACATGACTATTACATTTAATTCAGCTGTTCCCCTCACAGATATCGTCCCAAAAGTACTGAAGCTGTCATTTACAGTGATACATGAATGCCCATGTTTATATCAGCACAACTTATAATAGCTAAATCTTGGAAGCAGCCTAGCCTAAATGTCCACCAACAGATAAGTGGATAAAGAAAATGTGGCATTTATACACAATGGAGCACTTCTATGACATAAAGAAGGATCAATCTGAGTAATTTGTAGGAAAATGGATGCACTTTCTTAAGTGAAATATATCAGACATGGAAGTCTGTCATGTAGTTTCTTCGTATGAGAAACCCAAAATACAACCAAAGAGCAAAATAATAGATAAAAACCAGAAAGTAGATCTTTTGCAAAAGATAAAGTGCTAAAAAAAATAGGTGGATGGGACAGGGAAGGGAGGGAAAGGGTAAAAAAAGAATGTTAGCAATAAAAATAAAAACTATAAATATTATTTCTGAGTGTATTTAAGTAATTTCTAATCTACAAGTTTTAGGTCGACAGCCACACAATTGAATGTACCCAGGTTTTGTTTCAGTGAAAGCTATATCCTGTAAGTATGATTTTTCCTCTCTGTGAAGATTACTTCCTGAGGGACCAAAGAAACAAAAGTCATATACTAAGATCCTTGGTTGGTCAGCTGAACCCCAGATCAAGCTATGAATAGCTGTGAAAGCAAAATGTTTGTTCACTTGCTCGACTTTCTATATCTACTACATTCCAGATATGATATGGTAAAATATATAAATATAAATGATAAAAATTAGTACAGGAAAAATCTATCATTAGATTCTACTGGGGCAAACAGATTATGCAATATCAAAATAATAAATGGTTGAATCATACAGTGGACTATAAAATGCTAATTTCTCCATGGAATGTAAGTGGGTAAGTAGAACCAGAAAGATGGAAGGTGACTGCAAATATAGATTGTGAGATCCAGTGCTATTCAGCTTTCTGTCACTATCACAAAAGACCTAAGACAATTAAGTTAAAGTCTGGCTCACAGTTTGTATGGTTCCAGTCCAGGATCCATTAACTCTGCTGTTCAGGGCCTGAGTGAGGCAGCCCAGCATGCTGGGAGCACCTGGCAAAGCAACATCACTCACTACATGACCAAGAAGCAAACAAAGAGGAAGGTTCTAGGGTTTCACACCCCTCTCTGAGGACAAACCCTCAAGAACCAAGTACTCCACACTACACCCCTAAAGATTCCACCACCTGTCGTGCCAAGCAGGGACAAACCCTGCACACACAGGCCCACAGATGACAGGCCACACTGAAACTACAGGCCTCTGCCCTCGTTTTTGTAGTTTATGCCCATCTCAGAATGCAAAATGCATGTAGTCCATCTCCCAGGATCCCAAAGTCTTAACTGTCCCTGTATTGCTCAACAGTTCAATTCCAGTGTCTCCTCTGACACCTAAAGCAAACTCAGATGTATGTACTTGTGAAAGTAAAATATTGCAGAAGACAGTGGAGATGGAGGCACAGGTTAAACAGCTCTATTTGAAAAGGGAGATACAGGAAAATAGTGAGAGAGAATCAGCCCAGAGCAAGAGTAAAATCCAGCAGGATAAGCATTTATTCTGAAAATTCCATGTCCAGTATCAAGGGTACACTGTGGCAGGAGGTGGACTCCTTGGGGCTGGGGTCACTCCACCCCTACAGCTTTGCTTGTTGTAACCCACAGGACCCTTGTCTTAGGTAGATTTCACACCCTGAAACCAGCTTCCTTTGGCAAACACTGTAAGTTGTTGAGACCTCATCTCAACTGCAGATCTTGATTCACTTCCATAGTTTTATACATTGGCATATGGGCTACTGCATGCAGGGACACAAACCCTGCCACATGCTACTTGGAATCTCAGAATTTGCTTTGAAATTTCCATGGAAGCTGCCATGATACCACAACTACTGAATTCTGCATACGTGAAAATCCAGCATCACAGGGATAATGCTAAGATGTGCTGGTGGTTGGAGCGCTGCTAGATTCATACCTGCAGTGGCTCCTGATTACAACGTGAGCTGAGCATAGAAAACTGGGGGGCTCTGGATGGTGCACAGAGCTCTTTTCCAAAAATATTCTGCCACAGAAAAGATAAATTCAGCTGTGAGCACCTGTAAAACGCTCAACTTTTTAAAATAAGTTTGCATTTTTACATCTCTGGGGCTATCATAACTATAGTTGGCTGATTTCCTGCAAGCATCTTTCCTGCTGGCCCAGTGCAAAGCACCTGCCTTCTTTTCATCCATGCTGGCAACCATGCCCTGCTTGGCTGTACCTTACATGTGTTCCTTTTCTGGCCAAGCTGCAAACTTTCCAAACCTTTCTACTCTGCTCTTTTTTACCCCTCATTCCCACTGAAAATTGGCACAAAAAAAATCAGTTAGTAATACCAAGTCACAGTCAGAATGCTATGTCACCTTACTACTTTTCTTGCAGGTAAATTAGGCCTTCATCTTTAAGTTTGGCCTTCCATAAAATAAAGGGACACTGAAAAAAAGGAATTCAAATTTTTGCTGTTGCTTAACAAAGGTGGGCTGAGGTCTAATTCCCAACAGAATCTTCATTCCCACTTGAAAACTCATCAGCACTGTCTTTATTGTCTATATTTCTATCAGCATGCTAGTCTTCTGAGCTGCTACAACAATTACTCAATTTACAGGATTCTGGGCTTTATCTACTCTGATTCTCCAAACTTTTCTAAGCTCCTCCTGTAAGCCAATTCCAAAATCTCTGTTCCATTATCATTGATAATAATGCAAAGATCAGCTACTCCTTGATATGATTTTTTTTGTGTTAGATTTCCATCACTATAACAAAACACCTGATACAATCAACTTACAAAGAGAAGAAATATGTGACATAGTACAACTCTTTACCTCAAGGTAAGAAAGCAAAGAGACTAAAGGAAGGAGATGGGAGTACCCCATTTCTCTTCGAGGCCATGCTCCCAAATTAAATATCTCTCACTAGGTCATGCTTTTTAAAGGTTCCACCAACTCTCAAACTGCCACCACATGGGCCACATGTTTGATACATGGATCTGTCGGATACATTCATCATCCAAACTATAGCAGAAAGGGGATCTCTTAAAGAATGAAACCTTGGGGAAAGCACATAAAATAGAGCCTTTAGCAGATCTAGGGATGATTAGCAGAAAGAGAAGACAGCATTTGAATTCAGACACAAATATAGCTGCATGAATTAAAGATAGAAGAAATTGTCCAAGATGAAAATGAAGATTGTTATAATAATGATGTCACCACTAACACATTCTAGAGAAAAAAATTATCTATGCTGGATGTCATGATGAGATGGTGACATACTTCTTCATTTTATTTCCTGTCCTCAGGACTCTAGGACAGGGGCCAAGGTGTTATATAAGGCTACTTGGAACTTTAATTTGCTGTGTATTTATAATAGTAATTGAGCATTTGGAAAAAAATTTCTTACCGACTTCTGAATATTCCTAAATGTGCAGATATGTCTACTCTGCATGGTAATTAAAAGAATAGAAATAAAGGCACTACATTCTTAGGAAAACTAGAATTTCCAGACTGACTGTGCTAAGAAAGTGTGAGCTGACTTTGGGGAGTAACATCAGTGTATCTCAGAGTCCTGGGATTCAGTGGACTTTTCATGAATCTCTATCTGTGTCCTTCTTAGCAATACTAGAGCTCACCTACCCCCAGCTCTGAAGTCTTTCAGCATTATTCTGTCAGCATTCTACCTTCATTTTTGTGCCTAACATTCTGAGGCTCAAAGACACTACAAAGAAGTTAGCTGCTTTCTGCATAAATGTAATTATGGGGAAGGATAGAAAATGAGTCTAAGGGAAACTTGAATTAAATTCTTGTTAGTGTGACTCACTTGAGACTAGCTACAAAACCGTAACAGCTGAGTGGTCCAGTGAAGGAAGAGTATATGCTGAATTTGCTCTTAGTTTTTGAGTAGCCACATTTGGGGAAAGGTGTACAATAGCAATAGGTTCATCAGGGCAGCTTAATTATAGACAGTGAGTTTGAAAAGGTGCTAATTATGTAAAAAGCTAAATGTAGACACATCCTAGATATGTCATAGCCCAATCAAAGAGTCAGAGGAAATATGTACATATAAATGCAAAATGATTCAAAAGCCACTGAAGAACATCACAAGAATGATGTACAAAGCATCTTTGAATAAAAAATGCATAGTGATCATCTTATGAAAGGACTGGGGAGAGAAAATGATCCAGTATAGGTCTCTTTAGGGCTCTAAGAATAATTAGTTCACAAGGAAATTAAAGAATAATATTCTAGATTTAATTTGTATTTGTGTGTGTTTGTACACATGCATGCACACACATACACGCTTGTTTTGAATAGTGGAGGGAGGCTGTATAAAAAAGCGCCAGAAAATTCCTGACCAAAAAAGTTAGAGTTTAGTAAAACTATTTCCCATATTTAAAGTCATGTCAAAGAATTTACATAAAGAAATTAATATACATAGATGTTTGATTTTATCTTAAATTGTTAAAATATTTCATATGTGTTCAAATATACTTCATGCATGTATTAGCAATGCATTTCTCAGAAGTGAGTAGACTAACAAAATACAGAATATTTTTTTGCACTGAAGGTTTATATTTCACTGAGCACCCGTTAGTGTGAGCATGAACTTGGCTCCAATCTATCTTGTCTTCCACTTTGTCTGGTTGATAAAAGGCAAGATATCAATCAGGAAAGACCAGAGCTATCTAGTGCTTTAGGGGGAAATATGGACACCTTAGCGAGAACATAAAACCAATATGAAATAATTGCAGTTTGGATGAGCATAGATCAAAAATATAACTTCTTGAAAAATGTCATTTCCATAGAAAGCAGATTCTTTCCTGAATACACTGAATGAACAAAATTCCCTGAAGTTTTTCAAATTTTGTTTCTTCTAGTGAAGACTAAAATGCTATGTACACTCTTAAAAGCTATATTTTTTTGATGCACAAAATCAAAATATTCAGTAAAAGCCAACTTCAGCTGCATACACGTTTATAATCAACTCACCCACCTCTTTTCTTTGTAAATGGTATCAGAATTAATCCAGTTCCTCAAGGTGACCTCCAATATTGTGGAATCTCATTTTCCTCATATAGCACCTCATATGCCAGCGGGAGTCTCTCTTCCTCTCCATTCCTTTCGGTGGTCTCTCCTGCAGTGAGTAAATTGTACAGATTATACAGAAAATAGAGGGATAAGGTGCCTAACAGCTGCTCTTTCTAGTTTCTGTGAATGAAAGTTTGAATCTTAATTTGGTATAAACCTGCCACATGATCTTGAAAATTATCTCAATTTTTAAAAAATTTTTAATGTCCTCATCTGAAAACAGACAAAATGAAACCTACCTCATAATGTTGCAGAAATTAACTTAAGCAACATACTTCAGATATATGATACATATTATGCATTTAATTAAATTTAAATAGTATTCTTGAACTTATTTCTCTTAGACAAAAATCTAACATGAAATAAAAAAATAGCACATAAGAATTCTTGTAAAAAAAGTATTAAATATGCATTGTAATACCTAAAACTATAGCTAAAATGCATGGTTATATTTTCTCACCTTCTACAAAACAAAAATATTTTGCATCTAAAATTCACAAGTGACATTTTTAGGCTTGGGGACGCAAGTGAACACTAATTGACTATGCATCCAGTTCTTGTCATTTTGCTTCATAATTCAGCAAACTTTCATTGGATGAGAGGATAGATAAAAAGGATACACCAGCCATTTCCATTTGCATAACTCAGTGTTGCTCAGCCCTCATTTCTTACCTGACAAAAAATCCCAGTAATGTAAACTGTCACTGTACATTCTTATTCCCAGGCGGAAACTCCCTACACCTCCATCAGAGTCATCTCTTTGAAATGCACAAATAATTGTGCTCCTCGGCTGCAGATTCATTCTCTGATTCTGCAGAACTAAGCTGAAATCCAAGCACAGAATCTAAAGACATTTAGACGCTAGTAGTAGGTCAGGCTTATTTCTAGTACAAATCAAAATTGTTAACTGCTCCTTATTAATTAACTCCCTCTGGAGATGTGAACTATCTTTGTATCATGGCCTATGTCTGTGATGGCTCATCTTTTAGAGCTTTCAGTAATATCAAACAGATGGCTGCAAAATGCATGTCTTGGATTCACCACCACTGGTCTGAGTTTTTATCCTATAGCAAATCTCTGAAAAGATCATTCCTTGATGTGGTAAAATCTACATTCTGTGTCTTCCTCTGTGACTCTGTCAATTTAGCTTGCATCTGATTTTTTGTCCCCTGCTGTATGACATAGCTAAAAAGAAAAAAGAAAAAAGCCCAGCATTTGAGGATGGAAAACATAGTCACATTTTTCTTGGTTTTGTACTTACTCCTGGAGCTCAAAAGGGAAAATATCAAAAAAAAAAAATAATATCTTAGAATGAGAATTAAGCTCACATTTGGGCAGTATAATAGGCTCTGTGTGCACCAATAAACATGCCACACACAAACATGCAGAGCAGGGAAAAGACGAGGAAACGCGGTGGTAAAAGCCACAGAGCTGATTGCACAGAGCAGACGCCAGCTGTAAGAGAGGTCTTTGGGTTGAGTCTTGGAGACAGTGTTGAGATGAACAGCAGGACGTGCTGTCCAGACTTGCCTTCCAGGAAGGAGTCATTGCTAATGATTAGCACAAAGTCTAAGCTGCCAGCTCTTTGAGGGTTTCTCTCAAACGCAAAGAGTCCCTTCCCCTAAAGAGCCTGGGATTCATCCTTCACTCTCTCCTGCTCATTACACCCACATTTGATGGACAGAGAAATTCAGTCAGTTTGGCCCTATACCCTCTCTCACCCTCTGTACTGCTGCCACTTTAGTTGAAGCCTGTAGTTCTCAACTCAGTCAGACTTCGCCTTTCAGTGGTTATCTGGCAGGTCTACAGACCGTTTTCATACCCCAAACTGCGGGGATGCTATTGGCATCGGTGAGCAGAAGCCACTGAAGCTGCTAAGTTCTTATAAGGCGCAGGAAAGTCTCCCATAGAAAGAATGGTCATCCCTGAAACGCCCCTAATGCTAGGGTTAAGAAATACTATTCTGAGCCACCACCTTCCTATAAAATGCCGAGGTGTTCCTGGCTCGGGTACTGCACTCTCTCTCTCCAGCTTTTGCCTGATTCTTCCCCCACATTCTCGTTTCCTGATCAAAGACACTGACCACGGTCATCCTATCTAAAGCTTTACCCTTTCCAGCATTATCTGTCACCCTTGTTCTTCACAAGTTACTCTTATTCTTGTAGTTGATAAATCTATTCTATCATTGCTTGTGTATTTTCTACACTAAAAACTAAGAAACTTTGCCACGGTCATTACTGTATCCTGACACCTCTAGCAATATCAGAGCAGAATTAGGGGTTCAATAAATCTTTACTACATGAATGAATGTATAAAGCTACTTGAAAAAGCTTCATAAACATTTGTGTGGGTGAGTTGGGTTGTTTCCTGATGTAGCAGGAAGGGTACAGTGGACTGGTATAATCTAAATTGCCCCCATAGACCCCTAATTTATTTCTCTCATGGCATTTAGTTATTGTTTGGGTTTTTTCCCACCAGTAAACTACAAATGGCTTAAGAAGAACTTCAGTATTTTTTGTTTCTGTTTCCCTTAAAACTCATTCCCATGATTCACAGAGTTGGTTAATAGAAAATTACTGAAAGTAAAATAGCAAACATTATTAGATATTTTCTTTTACATTATGCATAATAAAATAAATAATATAGCTACACTCAACACTCAAGGAAAATGATTACTTAGAAACTGTTTTTCAACCAATATCTTGATGTGATCCTAAGAAGATAATTAACTTATTTTATGACATTCACCACAGTTTTTCAAGTGAGGATTTTAATCATATTTCATATAAAACCTATATTCCACTCTTCCAGTTGTAATGTTTTAAACAAACACATTAGCTTCTCTCTATAAAGAAAATTCTTTCACAAAGAATAACTTGGGGCTCTTTTCACATATTTTTAAATTTTTAGGAATTCTTCATTTGAAATCATCTTCTAATATATAATGTTTTCTGAGGAAATCTAACAAAATGAAGTAATATATTTCTTACAATTGCAAACAACTGTATCTTTTCCATGAGTTCTTACATGCTGGGTATTGAGCTTCAGTTTATTTCCTGTCTGGAATTAAGTTGGAAGTGTGACCACCAGCTCTCTTCCAATGCGGTGAGAATGTATAGAATGCCCCACTCCCCATCTACAATCTCCTAAAAGCTTCCTTTATCTTCTTTATCTGGCCTGTATCCCTTTTTTTTTTTTTTACCACTATGAACGTCTTTCCTTCAATTCCAGAATAGGTAGAATGCCAGTGGAAAAACTGCATCAGAAAGAGTTAAGCAAGAAAAGGTTCTTTCAAGTCATTACAGTAATGAAGAGATGCTGAGCTTAACTCCACTAACAGGCAGTAGGTGAGCTAATGAAGAAGTACTGGGTGATATTAGGACTGAGATCAATCATTGTACGTGCTGAGCATATTGAGTTGTATCTGAATTTGCAAATGTTTCCCTCTGTTACTACACTGTCTTTATTTACTGACTGGTAGCCATTGAAGTCACATACCTACCCTTCCAGAGAGTGGAGATAGGGACTTATGTGACTTATGTGACTTTTACATTTCAAAATTGGTTCTAGCTTCTCGGGAAAGATTTCACTTGAGTGCAAAATTAGGAAGGATCTGAGAGAACATTTACACATCAAAGGGGAAGAAAAAATGATTTATAACTGCAAATTTTCTAAAATAAATGCTCTGGAAAAAAGGGAGGTCAGACTTATATTCAAGAAGGGACCTACTAAAAGTTTAACCAAGCTAAGTGAGCTATTAAATTTTGTTCAAAATTGTATCCCTAAAACAACAGAGATGAAATACATTCTAGCCATTATAGTTATTTTTTCTTTTGTTTGTGTGTTTTTGTTGTTGCTGTTGTTTTTACTATAATACTCTATGATGGGATTCTTATTTCCATTTTTGTACAGTTAATACTTATAAAGGGTATGTGCATGTGTCTTTTTGGAAAATGCCTTGGGATCATGTCTGAGTGTGTTGATTGTGAAATCCCAGTGGATTGGAGACCTTCCTCTGGAGAATCTCAAGTCTCACAAGGCTGCATCCAATTAACTTCCTAACATTGAAAAGTCACCACCAACTCTGCAATTTAAGCAATAGAAAGAAGGCCACCATCCTGGCCAGGAAGGCAGACCTTCCAGCTGTACTTCCACTTTGGCTAAGCATATGCTGCACATCCTGGTGATGAAAGTGCCCATGCTTCTCCAACAATAAAATTGTGATGCTAGGTCTAAGAATAGCGGCTCCTGGGTTCACACAGTATAGAACCACACTAGTTGGAGCTGCCATGACCTCAATTTCTACCTATCCAAAGAAAAGCAATATACTCTGGTTTTCCAAATTAATCTGGTAAGCCGTTAAAAAATAAATTTCATGTAAGCACATCTCCAAAGAAAAGACAAAATTCATTGACTAGGAAGGTAAAAAGGTTTTTAAGGTCTAAGAAATGAATAAAAGATAGCAGTCCAGAGGAAGCAAAATACACCTACAGGGTAATTCATCTAACCCCAGCTCACAATCCATCAATGGCAGTTAACACAGGAAACAATTTCTATACATTCACTAATTAATTTTCACTGTATCGCTGCCAGAGACAACCAGCCCCTAACGCTTTTCACATCCTGAGGTGTACATAAATTAGATGTTCTTATAATATTAAGAACTGGAAATGAAATTAAGCATGTATGTGTTTTGATTTTCCATTGAAATTTGAGATTTCTATTTTAGGAGATTTACTGAAATTGGCCTTGCTCAAATTTTGCTTTTACACAATGGTCAAAACTGAAATGAAGCAAGATTATCTTAATTTACTAGGAAATAGACTGCTGAACAGTGGTGTGAATGACTGACTTCCCAGGGTATAGATTTCCAATTAGGCTTTATGTCAGTGTTCCTTCTCCCTGTGAAAATAATAATAGTCCTGTTGGCTTTGAAATCAAGTAAACCAATTCTCTATTCTTTTGCTAGTTCTCTTCTCTAGTAATAGCAGCATGACATTTAAATATGAATTGTACCATCATCTCAATTGCAGCAATAGCTTTAAATAGTGACATCAAAACAGGAACACATCAGAGGTGTCCTTGAGGTATAAGATGCCACCTCACATGGGTATCATTAGACAATAGGTATTAACATAAGGTGTGAGCTATTATGGTGAATATATAGAATGATGTAATTTATGTGAAGGTAATAAAATCTGCATCATCTACTGAAGTTACCTTTCACCTAAGTTCTAAATATTTCATATTAAATGACATAATTTTGAAGAAGAAGAAATACATTTATATGATTTAGATGTAGAGAATAGATATAAAATACATATATATATGAAGTCTACTTTTAATTCTTGCCCCTAACCCACCCAATTCCCATCACTATCTTGTTTTATCACAGATAATTTACTGTTTATAGTTTCTTGAATGTCATACTAAGGTTCTTGTTATGGATTCTCTCTTAATTTTAATTTCATAAGTGTTTCCCTTCCTAAAAGGCTAAGTTAATTTAAAAAAGAGAATAAAGCAATGCTTCAAGAACAGCAAAAGTTAATTTGATAAAAAAAAATATATTTCTACCAAACAGATGAGGTTTTCTACATTGTTTCTTTTTTCTTGATACAGGTGAAGCTTTAAAATCCTTATTTCTTACTATTCCATTTTTAGCAAGTGATTCAATCAAGAAACACATCCGTTTGTCTACAACAGATAAGGTGGAGTTTGGCAAATAATCGTGAGTCAGATCAAAAGGGCAATCTATTTTTTTTAGCTAACAAGCATAAACAGAAAAGAAATTTGCAGTGTTGTTTTCTCATTGTTTTTGCAGTGTAGTTTCACAGGGATGATAATTAATTAGAGAATGAGGCCTTGTTAGACCTGAAGAGCCCTTTGAGATTTAATATCAAAAGAGGTCTAACTTTCTCAGTTCAATGAATACCCAGGATTGCAATTGCAAAGGAGGTGAAGTAATCACTGTTAATTACCAGCCCAATAGATCCAAGCAGACTTGTCAAAGAAAATAGAGAGCAGAGGATATAGCTCAGTGATGCAGTGCCTGCCTGGCAAGCCCAAGGTCCTGAGTTCAATTTCCTATGCCAAAAAAGAGGAAGAAAAGAGGATAATTTCATACTTTACTGTCAGTACTGTTGTTTGCTGACTTGATACTCCACATTGATGGTAACTTTGCATTATAATTTGTATATTAAATGTCCCCCAAATACCCGGACTTGGAAGACTTAGTTTCTGGGGTAACATTATTAGGAGGTAGGGCTTTAGAGAGGGAGGACACATCGGGACGCCTTTGGACATTGGACTTTGGAGACTTCTAGAGGTGGCAGTGGGACCTCAGCCCCTTCTTGCGCTCTCTGCTCATCGGGCTATGAAATGCGTGACTCTGCTGCACCAGGCAGGTCCACTAGGGTGCCCTCCCTCGCCACAGGTCCAAAGCCGGGGGCTAGTCAGTCACGCCCTGGGACCTCCCAAATTAAGAGCCAAGATGCACTCTTCCTTTTTTATAGTGATGGAAAACCAACTAATACACTGGTCCTGCAAATAATATTATCTAGGACTTCCAAAGACTTGACTGTCTGGAAGAACACATGAAAAATTAAAATCAGTGCAGACTTTTGAAAACAACTTGTCAGAATTAAAATGTGTCATAAAATCATTACTGTTTCTTGATTTGTAACTATATTAGCTATTTCTCTAATAACCATTTATTACAAAACACATCCAAGTTCAGTGATTTAAAATAACAAACATTAAGGTTTTATACCTTATTTCTCCAGGTTGGTAGCAATAGCTGAAGTTAGGCTGCATGTCAGATGGGCTTGGCTTCAAGCTCCAGCCCGAATTCAGGTTTATGGCATTCATGTCTTCCTTATCAAGAAGCAAGTGGAAACCCAGAAGGTGTTTATCTAATGGTAAGTAGCAAAAGGACATGAAGAGACACGTTAACATCAGCATGTGTAACCCATCAGTTTGTGTCACACATCATTCAGTAGAAAATACAAGTCACATGTCCAACACCAAAGAAAAATGGAGCAGGAAATAGGTTGTGCCCATATTGAGAGGCACAACAAAAATGTCATTGTCAACATGTATAATTTAAGACAAAACAGTGAAGAATTGGGGGAATATTTTATTCTACCCCAATGATAAAAAAATTAACATTATCATTTCAAAAATAAAGGTCTTTAGAAAATTTTAATCATCTAGCTATAGGAAAAGTCTCAAGAATTTCCTACTGGAATCTAGATGATAAGTTAAACACTAGCTATTGTCTGAAGACTGACTTACACATTTGTTTAGGCATTTGTTCTTTCAAAAACTACCAAATGCTTTCTGTGTACACCTCCCAAAACTGCCAAACATGTCTCAATTCCAAATGTATTTTCTAAACACGATAATGTCCTATGTGGGCTCTGTTTCAACAGTTGTCATATGTAGTAGATACATGTAGCCTATGTACACAAATGCATTGGGGATTATAGAGAGCAGGAACATATATTGCTATGTATATGCTTCATAGGAGACTGAAGCCCATCTACAGTGAATCATAATCAGATGTGATGTCTGTAAATATCATTCTTCCTTGTGTTTCAATGAGTGGACTTAATATTGGCAAGAATGCATGTTGTAAACAAAATAACAATTCAGAGAAACAGCTTAAGAGAAAAAGATTTGATGGTTTGGATTAGAATGTCAGCCATAAGGGAAAAGAAAGAGCTAAATAGTCAATAGATTCAGCAGATTCATTGGTATGAAAGGTTTAGTGTGGAGGAAGACAAAGAAAATTCCATGTCTTTCACTTAGAAATTAAAATAAATGATGACAAAGTTTGATTAGACATTAACACTAGAGAGGGAAGTCATGAGAAGCATCCTAAGTTTTGTGTGGAATGTGGTAAATGTGAGGTACATCTGGGATATCCAGAGGAAGATATCTAGGATACAGTTGAATGTGGATCTCATTTTCAGAACACATTTCTGTTCTGGAGATATAAACATAAAGGCTATGTGCATAAAGATGATTATTGACAGCACTATAGGAACAAGATCACCTGACCAAAGTTTAGGAGAGAGAAGGTTCTTGAATGAATACTGAGTAGAGTACTGAGAACACTGAGTCTTCAGTAGTCTAGTAGAAGATGATGAACTTGAAAAGTTGCCTTCAGTGGCCACGCAGGAGAAAAGATGCTTCAGAGAATTAGTTCAGGAAATTAACTAAACAAACTAATAGCAACCTAATAATAATAAGCAGCATAAGAGTAAACTCTGGGACAGTGGAAGAAACCAGTTTCCAGAATTGCTCTTTTATATTGTCCCAAATACCTTGGTTTCATCCATGAAGTTGAAGAAGGAGATAAGGAATCAATCCCCTATATATATGGAAACATCAGCAGGAAACTCTTCTTAAGGGAGCTCAGACCTTAGTGTTTCTAGACAAACACTTAAAATGTTAATTTAATATGTTTAAAAAAACAAAAGGAAACTACATGTAAAGAAAATTAATGTTCGAGGATAACATCAGTAGTGATCAACAAGTAGAGAATAGCAATACAGATACAAATCATAAAAAATATAAAAATTCTAGATTAGAAAAGTTCAACTACTAAAATGAACACTTTAGTAGAGGAAGTACAACAGATGACCTGACTAGCGGAAGAAACAACCAGCCAGCTTGAAGAAAGGTGAGCTGAGATTTACAGGTTGAAGATTAAAACAACAGCTATGAAGAAAAAGAGGCAGACCCTCCAGTGATAGAACACCATCAGCACCAACACGCATCCAGTGTTAGCTCAAGAATGACAGGGACACAAATCAAGACTCAATGTGCCAATGCCATATTGTCTCCCTAGTGTGAGAATCTGAACAAGTAAACAAGATCCAAAATCTATAATAGATATTGTGAAAAGAAACCACTCAAAGGGAAAAAACAACTGGGATAGAGGAAAGCAGAAAAAAAAGGAAGGGAAAAGGAAAAAGATATAAATTTTTGTGTGTGTATATATATATACACACACACACAAGATAGCTAAGATGATTATACTACTAATTCTATTAGTTCATGGAAAAGAACAGTTAATACTCATAAGGTGTGATGAATTTTTCACATCTATATTGGGTAATCTGAGCAACCCTTTTGAAGATAACAATGTGCACTATAAAAACCATTGTTAAATTCCTATCATCTTGTTTGAAAGCCTATGTTGTTATTGTTTTGGTCTTTTTGTTGTCCTTATAGATACTGCTTGTTTGTCTATTTTTTTGGTTTTTCTTTTCTGTGTTTTTTTTTCTCTTTAAAAAAATGACAAATGAGAAAGGAAGGGACCATTAAAATAAAAATTTGAGCAGGAAGCAGTAGTACCCTCCACGTGCCAGCAGAAGTTAGGCCGGCCAGAGAGAGAAGATATCCCTCCTCCCCACACCCCAGCAACCAGCTGATTCGGAAAAATGCAGGCTGAGAGAATAGGGATTCAACTAAGAAAGAACTTAATGCTCATATTGTTTGGTTGACTTTGCAGACCTAAAGCTGGTAGTCTGAGCATCTACTTAGAGGATAACAATATGCAATATAACAATTATTATGGATTCCCTACTGTCTTGTTTTTGTCACTATCTTTCTCATTGTTTTTTTGTTTTGTTTATTGTTTTTATTCTATTTAAAATAAAAAATAAACATTTGAAAATAATTGACCAAAAACTTTTCAAACTCATAAATAAAAAGCAGTATTCTAAACATTCAAATAGCAAAACAAACTGCAAACAGAATAAACTCAAAGAAACACACAGTAGAAACATCATAATCAAAATGATAAAAGACCAGAGGGGATCTTGAAAGCAGCAGGAGAGAAGCAACTTATTCATTAAAGGATCCTCAGTAATAGTGTTTGATTTCTCATCAGGAATCATAGAGGAGAAAAAACAGTGAGATGAGATATTCAAAATGCGGAGGAAAAAAACTGTCAACCAAGAATTCTATATCCATCAAAAGTATTCTTCCAACCTGAAAGAGAAATTAAGACATTTTCAGATAAACAATTCTTTTTCTCACTTTAAGAAATAAATCAATAAAGATCCATTCTCAACCATGACCCCCAGAAAAGCTGTCACATCTGCAGGAAGAAGATCACAGCTGGTCTAATAAAGCACTGACCCAGCCAGCCTGTGGAAGGTGGCCCTGAAGTGCAAGCTGAGAGGCAAGATTCCACCAGGCGTGAACGCTGGCCTTCCAAATGCAGAACCCTTGCCCAGTGTCACACTCCTAATAAGAGCAATGCTTGCGTAAAGGAACCAAAGAGAGAAGCAGCAATGACCACTCTGCCCAGTAATTCACTGAGAATTTTGGGCTTCCCTTTCCTACAAACTTGAACTCTGTATGTTAGCAATCCTGGCTCGCATAAAGGGAGAGCCTATCTGGTGGGGAATTCAGGAAGTGTGCACTTAATTACAACTTACTGATACTCCCAGGGTACTTCTGCCTTCTCGTCTCTGGAGACTAACCACAAAGGAGTAAGTCACCATCTACCTGAGACAAATGACCCAAAACAGGTAAGAAGAGCTAGAAATACTAATGCACAATGGAGAAGCAAGGAAAATGTCTGAAACTTAGGTGACTCGGTTTGGTTGTTCCTTGATACGCTTGTCCAATTGTGCTTGTAAATAAATAAATGCAGCAGTGACTGCTAATGGAAGTTCAGGTCCCTCCAGGAATGATTTGCATCATATCACCATCAAGACTATGGAAATCAAGCAAGGTGCAAACCAAAGGTGGCAGGAATTAAGAAAGAGGGGGAAAATGAGTAGTAGGTAAAGCCAGCTGCAGCAAACAGGGCTGCAGTCCATTCCATACACTCAAGGCCGGAGGGAGTTTCCTGCACAGGAACTTTGTACCAGGCTCCCCACTGGCTGGCTAAGATGTCTGAAGAGCTCTTCTTAGCCCACTGTCCTTCCACGCCTCCACCACAACCTGAACTCCTCCTCCCATTCCTCCCACTTGTCCTCCACCCAAGGCAGTTAGGGTGAAATTTTATCCCAGTTGGTTTAGGTTCTGCCTGGGAGTCTGATAGAGCACATGACTGGGTAGGTCTAGGTGTGTCCTGGAGGGGTGACCATGGGTCACCTCTGGCTGCTCACCTCCTCTGCTCTGCCACTCCTCCTCTGCTGTCTCCCAGACACCATGAATGAAGCAACTTTCTCTGCCCATCCCTCCACCTTGGAGCCAACCAACCAGGGATAGAAACAGAGAACAAATTAAACCTTTCCTCCTGTGCACTGTGGGTGTGAGTGGTGTGTCTCAGAGACAGGGAAGCTGGCTAATCCATACCCACATTTGCTCTTGCATTGATAATGCCATTTCACTGTCCCCTTCTCAGAGGACCCAGATCTCCCATCATCACAATGTAAATACAGACACAAGCAGTTACCATAGATTAAATCACCTTCAAAGTTTGAAGGGCTGGAAATAGAAACATCACTAAACTCATCTTTACTTCTTGTTTTACTAAATGTGAAGAAGATCTCCTTGCCTTATTTGATGCTTATTTGGAAGAAGAAGTACAGTCATGTCTCGAGTCAAATCTCAATTCTCACCAGGATTCTGGTAGCAAACCAAACTGAATGAGGTCAATGCTGAATCTAACCATTGAATTTGATTCTGTTCTCATCCAACTTAATTTTCAGTCAGAATCATGGAATCAAGTTCATGAAGCAAAGTACTGCTGTACCTCCATTGAAGATTGAAATATTAGCCTGCATATAGGAAAAAATTTCCCAGAATCTTGTGGGGACTTTTTCCCTGTAAGGAAAGTTTTTTTTAAAATAGCAGAAGTTCAAGGTTAGACATTGAATAAGTACAAGTTATAATTGTTCTAGCAATGAGAGGTAGCACTTTATGCTTGTCAGCAAATCCTAGTGACATGAATGTTTCGATTCACCTCAGTCAAGATGAAATGACATCATCAATAATAATAAGATCTTCATCTCGGGTTTTGGGAGGAAAATTGTCAGTGGGAAATAGTCATTGCCTCTGATGTAATGCCTTGGGTGAAAACCAGTCAAGATTAATCTTACCTTGACTAGATATGTTGGAGGGACAAGCAAAAAAGTACAAGTGAAAGAGCTCACAGGCAGGGAACGTTTCCAACTAGACACATTTGCTTGTTCAGAGGCTACTTTGGATCCCCACTTAAACTTCATGACTTTCCTATATGAAGAATTCAAACCATACATACAACAAAGCTACTGCTGCTAAACTGCAGCACCAAAGTACACACACTTCTAGCCGCACCCACTCCAAGAGAAGGCCCTTAAGCCAAGCAAATAGCTTAGGTGGGCCCAAGAGTAAGAGACAGAGAAATGGTTAACTGCTATCCCTTGTGTCTTTTCCTGGTCCTCCTTCCTTAAATGGGTAAAACACAAACAAGCAAGCAAGCAAGAATCAACAACAATGAAAACTAAACAGATGGGGATCAAATTCAAACACACATGGGGGAGAATGCCTGACTTGAGTTTCTGAAGCTAGCATTTAAGCAATCTTATTTAACTGATTGAATAAAACTTAAACTTTATTGGATTAATTTGTTCTGTGGCAGAGAAGAAGAGAAAGTATCACTCCACTACACAATAGGTTCACTTTTATATGCACCAGAGCATCATTCATGTGCCAAAGTGCCAGCCATCACTAAGATTCATCCAGAAAATTTCCCACAGTAATTAGTGCCCAGCCTGGAAGGTGTAATGGGTGGAAAACAAACAGGTGTTTTATTTGGAGAGTGAAGGATTTGAACAAATTCAGAATCAGAGAATTTGGTAATCATTCAGTTAGTGCATGGAGATAAAGTATAATTAAGAGATAAGAGCAGAATGGAAACATTTTGTTAAATTTAACGATTGTTAATTTTTAACAGATATTATCCTATGCAATTTTATTTAATATGTATGACTGAGGCAGGTGATGACATTTGTTTTACATATAAGGAAACCAGATTCCAAGGAATTAAATAGCTACTTCAAGATCTCACAACTAGAAGATTTACAAGCTAGAGACAAAAAAAAATACATCAAATAAATATAAAACTGCCCCACCCAACCTCCATGAAATGAAGAGTGTAGAATAAAATCAGAAAGCAAATTCTGGGCAGCAGAATAGAGATCTGCCTTTGCAGACAAAGACAGTGAACTTCATTCTTATAGGCAAAGGGGCCGCAGAGCTTTTGAGAGCTTCAGAAATGATGTTCAGAGTAGTCTGTGGTCTGACGGAGAGCAAGGTGGTGAGGTGAGGGTGTGACGCTGGTCCTCGAGTGCAGGCGTCTTCAAGCCCACAGCCTGCTCCACCTGTCTCCTTGTCTCATCCTTCTCTCTCTACTCTCCCAGGGCAACGGAAGCTTCAGGAGCATCGCGAAGAATACAGTCCACCTGTGCTTTTCATTTCTTCAGAGCTATTTTTTTTTTTGGCTTCAATTAGGCAAAGGGTATTTTGAACAACACTAGCATATTCCTCCACCTCCCTCACTTTAGGAGCCTTTCTGTTGCAAGTTAAAAGTTCTAAACAGTATGTGATAGACTAGCAACTTCGGGGTTCTACGTTATCTGTCCCTAAACAATTTGAAACACATTTGTCCAAATAAATAAATAAGCAAATAAATCCATGCTCCCTACCACATTTTTCAAAATAGCCAAGAAGTTGAAAAATCTCACAAGTCCATTAAGGATGAAAGGGCAGAGAAAATGTGCAATAATGAAATGTTGAAATAATATTTGAATAATGAAATATAATTCATCCTTAAAGAGGGAAAGAAATTCTGCTCCATGCTACAACTTAGACAAACGTGGAGAACATCATGCTAAGTGGCATAAACTAGTCACAAAGAGGCAAATACTATATAATTCCACTCCTGTGAAGCATCTCAAGGGGTCAAATCGAAAGAAACAGGAACCCCAGAGCAGTTGCCAAAGGCTGCAGGAAAGGAACAGAAATTGTTTTTCAATATATACTGAGTTTCAGTTTTGCTTTGAGTTCCAGAGTTTGGCACTTTCCTTGGATCCAGGAAAAAGCTCCGTGGTTTCCTTAGGAGGGAGAAGAGCAAGGGGCTGGACCCCCGGGTTCCGCTGAGGTTAACAACCACTGTGTTTACTGACATGCCCAGCAAACCTCTGCACTTCTATTTGCTTTATTGCTTTTTTCCTCTTGCCAGACCCTGAGCCTAAATGCAGACATGATGGATGCTCTTGTCACATCGAGTGCTGATAACTGTCACACTTCCCCTCCCATTCACACTATAATTTCCTTCAGGAGGGTTTGCTTGCCACTGCCTGAGTTTGGAGAGAGCCATTCCTGTCAAACTTAGGGGAAAACAGAGAGAAGAAATATGGATTTGTGAGTCTGGTTTAAATGAAGAGCTAGCACTTTGCCTGGACATATTAAATTAGAGGCCATGACTCAGCCTTCTAGGTCTCATGCTAGTTAGGGGCTTTCACTTAAGAAGCAAGATGCAAAAGAAAAACGAGAATCCAATATTTACCAAACGTGTGCAGGATAAATCATTTGGGTGCTCCTAGGAGAAATAAATTGCATAAAAATACACTTTCTTTCACAGAATGCCAAATGCCTTGGTGCCAGAGGCCCCTGGAATCATTAATGACATGCCATGCGCTCTGCAGAGGACTGTGTGAGCTATGTGGTCTGTTAGGGTTGATCATGGAGCAAAAGGGAACTTCATGAAGGGCATAATTGATGGGATCAAATCTAACACCATGTCTTGGAGGCAGATCGATTGATCTTGCTGAAAAATGAAAGGCTGCCCTGACAGCCAGTATCAAGCTGACAAAATAAAGAAAACAAGGACAAGTAGTTGTCTCCTTCTGAGACATGAGAAAGTAGCTAACTGAGTGATGCTCACATTAACAAGGACTTAAGATTTGATGCTGAGCTGCTACCATAATCCAGTTAAGGAGGCGGGCAGTTTGGAGGCCATCCCCAATCTGTAAAATCAGAGGAGCTCCTGTTTTAAAAGCTCAACATACCTGTTGATTCTGGGGGCAAAGTGAGCTTTCAGGCAACTGAAACAGGCAACGTTGAACTCTTCAAACAGGGAATTTCAAAAACTCCAGAGTCTGTTCAGATTAGCTTCACTGAATACCATGTCAATCCCTTTAAAAGAACAAACTTAAGCTGCAAACATAAACCAAGAAAAAAACTTTCTGTGAGCTGACCCATGTTTCTTTTTCCATGCATAGGTCAGTTTCCTAGAACTTTACAGATTTTAATGCAATATGGATATAAACCGTTAATTTGAAAGCTGAAGTCTTAGAAGGGAAAGAAGATTCTGTTTTACTTTCTCTTTGGCCCTAGAACATTGTTACACAATTCAAGTTAAAGATCCTTTCTAAAATCCAGGCGGTAATTTTATCACCACTGTCTTTCGAAAGTTCACAGAAGGCTACAATCATAGATGTCATTTTCATTAGAATAATGTGCAAGTTTACATGCCACAGGGAATAAGACAAGTCTCCATTTACCACTCTTTAAATTTCTCAGTGTGCAGAGCTACCCGTTAGCTCCTAGAGCTACAATATCTCACAAGTGAGCCAAACCAAATACATATGGTTATTTATATTTAAAAAAAAAGAATACCTAGCCCAATCCTAAACATCATCCTGATAACCCACGTGTATATTTGTGGTACACTTTGAGCAAAGCAATAAGAAACAGAAAGGACTTTTGTCAGAACTTGCAGTTACTTTATATCCAGAGAAAAGCCTATCTTAGAAAGACAGAGGAAGAGTGTGAGTGTGAGTGTGAGTGTGAGTGTGTGTGAGTGTGAGTGTGAGTGTGTGTGTGTGTGTGTTGTGCATTTATGAGGACTCCTGATCATTTTATCAATTTTGAGATATCGTGTAAGTTGGATTTATTGTTTATCATTTAAGAAAACAAATATACCCTACCAGGATTCCAGGGCATAAAATAACTTTCTTTGGCAGAACCAAAGGCAGAGGAGTGTGCTCAGGGGTATCATGATGATGCCGAGAAGCTGAACTTCATAAATCAGTGAATATCATCCTCTTACCCATTTATATGCTACTTTTTTTGAGAGACATTTTAAATAACTGAGTGATTTAATCTATAACCCTAAAGATTTTAAGAGAAACAATAGAGATGATAAAACAATAAAATGTAAAAATATCGTCAAAGCACAGTGAGACCCCCGCGAGGGACAGCTAACGTGTATTTGGATGCTTCCATCTCAAAGATTTTGTGCAGGCCACATTTCTCTCTGAATCTCTGTACCCAGTAACTGTAAGCACCCATTTGCAACTTTATTGAGAAGTCCGCTCACCTGTCACCTTCTCAGAGACCCAAGTACCACTCCTCTAGTAGGAGAATGCACAGCTCCCCTGAACCACCAACTTTATGTGTCAATTTTCCTGGGCCGTGGTGCTCAGCTGTTTGGTAAAACATCAGTGCAGTTGTTGCCAAAGTGTCTTGTAGATGTGATGCACAGTTGACTTTGAAGAGCAGCCTCAGGAATGAGGGTGGGGCTCAGCCAATCAGGTCAAGGCTTTAAAAGCAAAACCCAAGGTTTCAAAAAGAAAGAAAAAGGAATTAATTTTCTACCTCGAGACTGCAACAGAAAA
Source organism: Hydrochoerus hydrochaeris (assembly GCA_004027455.1). Classification (NCBI taxonomy): domain Eukaryota; kingdom Metazoa; phylum Chordata; class Mammalia; order Rodentia; family Hydrochaeridae; genus Hydrochoerus; species Hydrochoerus hydrochaeris. Next base: position 39,093 of record PVLA01004273.1, on the reverse strand, counting down.
ACGCTGCTTGGGTTTTCAGCCTACCAGGTCTATCCTACAGATGATAGATTGCTCCCACAATCATAATCTCATGAATGAATCTCTTATCCCCTCTTTCTATATGCAGAGTCCTCCAAAACTGGACACTCAGGAAAAGAAAGATTTGTATAAATATTTTAATATTAAACTTATTGAGACATCATGAGATTAATACAAGTTTCCTTTGGTCTCTGCAATGAGAAGATGTGCTCAGAATTGTGTTCATGAGCTTCCAGATGTTTGTTTGTATAAGTAACTGCTGCAATTCATACATAAAAGCACACAACATATATATTATATATGTATGTGTGTGTATGTGTGTATGGTTATGCTTTCTGGAGAACTCTGCTGTTTTATCCTCTTTCCTCTTCCTGTCCTCTGCTTCATCATTCTTCATAACAACTGTTAACACCATGTCTAGTATATACGCACTTGTTTATTTTTAGTAATATCCCAAGCGATAACTGAAATTTAGCAGGCATCAGCGCACATGCATTTAGGGTCCCATGGAACAGCCCTGATTTAAACCAAGCACAGTTTCAGGTGCCCCGCAGAGATGAACTTACACCTCTCTCAGCCAGCCTTGAGGTTGATTCTGTTTTGCTCCATATGTGGTGAAATTTGGTCATAGCGAGAGGAACCGGCCCCCAAAAAGTCACGCAACTGGCAAGGTGGAGCTGGTCATTGAACCATGAACGTGGGCTCTGGGATGGGAACCCCATCTCCCAGGCTGCACTTGCCTTGCCATTTGCAGAGAGAATTTTCTTTTCCAAGATAGAAAACTTAGTCATCTCACCACATAGCTAAAATCCTAAGTCTGTGATCCTGTGATTCCATGGAATTGGAGGCCCTCTTTGGAAATGAGAGTTTTAATTTTAAAAAGGAAAAAAGATTTACAAGGGGAAAATGAATATCCAGTGTTCCATGGATTTTAGCAAAAATGGATTCTTAGAAAATCACCTATAGCAAATTTGTCCATCACAAAGACTCTAAAAGGGAACGCAGCTGAAAGATCATGGGAGACATTCAGAAACGAACTAGATTTCTATCATCAAAAATTATCCTCGTGAGGAAGGAAATAAAAATGAGTGAAATAAACCAAAAAGTGGGTACAAACACAGAATGATCCTCTAGTGAGTCCAGTAAGAAGCCTGGCAGAAATGCTGGCGACTATTACAACATTTTTCCTCAGGCCATAAGGTCCACTGGGTCCTACAGTCCAGCTCCTGGCTGAGGCTCCAAGACTATGAACAGCTCCCTAGCAGAGTTTCTGGGACTCTGGCCCCACCTAGAGGTCGAAAGTAAATAAAATAAACGTAAAATGCTAAGCCATGGCAGAGGGTCTATGGCAACACTAAGCAAACATTGCTGTTGTCCTCACTGATAACACAGCTTTGAGGTGGGTTTTGGAAGCATTTCCCAAAGCGAAGGAGGACGCCTGGTGGGAGTGTGGCTAGTCAGGGTGCCAGCAGCGGCTTTCCCCTGGGACACTGGCTTTCGGTCCCAGCAGTGTTTTTGACAGATGGTGCATAGATGGTTTGTGGGCGTTATAAAGATATGTGTGTTTGATTACGAGGTCAGTGAGTCCAAGAGCTGATTTAGCAGTGATATACGAAATTTGTGTTCTATACATGATGACAGCTCACACTGTTTCTCACCGGGACTAGAGTGGCAAGCCCTCGTCGCAGTGAGGCTGGTACTTGAAAAACAGCTCCCTTTGTCGGTCACCAATAGCTTCTCCACTACAAGCACTTTTTCCTGGGCTGATGGCTACATTTAACTGATGGAAAGAAGACTCATCTGCTGTAACCAAGGCAAGTTGCATTCCTGCCCCACACACGCCCACCGAGAATGGCCAGCAGCAGATTCCAAAGGATAGAGCTTGTCTCTTGCTTGGTGTGATGGTTTATTTGAGGTGCTAACCTAGACACAGGCTGCCATAAGGGCAAGAGGTCCAGCACCTTTCTTTACCCCTGGTAGAGCAGCTGGCCAGCACACCATAGGAAAAGACAGGTTAGCAAGAAAAAAAGCACAGCAGATGTATTTAATTAAAATGTTATGTGACAGGGAAGACCAAAGTACCTAGGGAAAGCTGCCCAGTTTTAAGCTTGGAGTCCATAAAGAATGAACAGTCACATAGGACGCACTGGTATGTAGTGAGAGGAGACACAGAAGGCTTTTGGTCCTCTCCGTAACATTCCTTCTGCCTGAGCAGAGGATTGGACAACTTCTAGAATAAGAACTTTATAATCTACTTAGTATCAGAGAAGGTAAGTCTGACCATCTCTTATATAGGAGGATGAGGGAAGATTTTGAGTCATAACTCTAGGTTTTACACCTGGCTTTCAAGGAGAAGGGTATCAGTTTCTATGCCCCACTTTGGGGAAAAGGGAATTCTGGTTTCCATGACCTGCTCTGAGGTGTAGGAAGGGCAAGATAAGGTTGAAAAGAGACTTTCAGCCTGGTGTGTGGTGCAGGCTTGTAGTCCCAGCACTTAGCAAACTGAGGCAGGAAGATTGTTAGTTCAAGGCCAGTCTGGGCTTTATAGTGAGATCCTGTCTCAAATAAATAAAAAAAAACAGACAGACAGAAACCAAGAAAACTTGTTTCTAAAGATGTCTCAGTGTCTTTGAGCTCAAGATATCGGGGCATATCTAACAACCACCATTAGTGTATTAATTGTTAAGGCTCCAGCCCCCCAACTAAGCACTACATATAAAACCCCTGACTTTGGAAGCCCACACCTCTTGCAGGGACTTCAGCAAAGCTTTTGCATAGAATCCCTTTGTCTTATGGGAAACTCAATGGGAGCTGCCTAAAGATCTGATCCTGTTCTGAGTAACATCTGTGTTGCCATGGAAATGGGAGCTTCCTCTCCCATCATCTTGTTCCCACTGGAAATGGTTTGGAGCTAAGGGCCTCGAGATGGCTATTTCCCTCTGCAACCAGCCAGGCCACTTCATCATGTTTTGCAATATTCTCCTGAGGCCACTGGAGGAACTGCCACTGAACAATCATCTCATGAAATTGGTCCTCAGCCCCTAAACTCACAAATGCCAAAGTCTTTGGGGAACTGTGCAGAGAGGCCTCCAGCTGGTTCAGCTCATCCAGGTTGGAAATTCTCCTTTAAGGCCAGAAATTTTCAGGCAGGACAAGTCTGGAAAGCAGCATTTAACAGTTCTAGTTATTGCTGGAAAAAATCCTTATAGCACCATGTCACACCCACCCAGTGTAAGTCATCGATCTGATACAGCTGTCCATTAGTTACATCCTGCAAAAGCCTTCACTGATTATTATTGTCCAGGCACTTATGCTGTCCAGCACACCTATAGCACTGCAGAGAGCATTTCAAAATATTTTTTCCTCTCAAAAAAAGGCTAAGCAAAAGGACTGGCTCTGATTGGCTGTTATCAGGAAAGACTGGGAGGAAATTCTCTGCTTATAGCTTTCTCTTTTTTTCCCTCAATAAGTAGAGATGATTAAAGCAGGCCCTGGACCATCTCTTTGAAATTACACAGCACAGTTCAAATCTTACTATGTGTCTCTCTTAATTCCCTCTTACCAGGAGCCCCGATAGTTCTCTGATGGTCATTTGCACACATAAGAACAAGCTAAATAGCCCTGACTTTATTTGACTCCTAATGTATTCCTGGTGATGGTTGGTTAATGATGGTGGCGACTGTTGATTGCAATTCATTGATTTCTTTTTAAACTTTGGCATGAATATGAATTCAATGACTCTTTTTTTTCTCAAACTGTACATTTGGAATCACAAAGGCAATTGGTAAAGCTCAAGCTCTGTGTCTCCAACAAGCTCCAGGTGAGACCCCTGATGCTGACTGGAGACACACACTTGGAGTAGCGAGACTTTGGTTCAGTGGATTTTAAATCAGCTGCCTTATTTTTTTAATCCTCTTCCCTCCCCCCTTGCTCCCTCTTCTAAATCTCCTTTCCTCAGTTGCACTCTAGTTGATGTTATTAATCTCATTTCATTCTTATGACATAAAATGTTTACACTCCCTGAGGTTATTAGCTTCCTGTACAGGGCACATCTTTATTCGATTTATTTTCCTTTCCCTCCTCCTCTCCCCTCACTCTCAGTCTCCTGGACTCCTTCCCATTTGCAAGACCAGTTATTTCTTTAACTAACTTGGAGAACTCTTTAAAAAGCCACTAGAATTTGAGGCTCATCCACAGTCATTCTGACCAATGGAGCTCAGCCCCAAACAAGGCAAAGGAGTCCAGTATGCTGTAAAGTCTGAGAAATAGTGAATACTAATCTATGGTAGAGAATAAAGGGCATTAAAGTATGAGACATTAAAATAGCAATTGTGTGGAGACAATGAACCAGACACCAGGAAAGAGAGAAGGAGAAAACATGCAGAACTGAGAAACTGCTTGTATTCCTGGGATCACAAGAGCAAGAGCAAGAGCAATTACAACAGTCAAAGAATAGTGATCTAGGACCGGCCCAGGTAATTGAGTCATCTTATGACAGTGACATCATAGCAAGCAATCTACATGTAGCTGAAAGAAACAAAGAGAGGCAGTCTACTCAGCTCCACCATGAAGAAAGATCAAGGAGAACAATGGAGGTTTTGAAACACAGAGAAGAATGAAAACATAAAAAGGAAGGACATAAATTATGCATAGAAGTTTTAAGGAGTGTGTGTTCTCCTAGAGCTTACAGGTTCTGCTGACCTATAGCTTCTCCCACTATCTCAGGGCAAGTCAATATATGTAATAAATTATGTAGTTACTTGTCTCATTTTTCTCTTTTCAGTTATCACTCCTCAAAAGCAGCAGGCAAGAGCCTACACTCTGGCAAGGACCAAGCATATGCCTGCTCCTTCAACAACTGTTCCAGTCTTTCCCATCACACAGGGCACCATCTTTGACAGGAGCCAGGGCTAGAATCTGCAGTCAAGAGAACCAGAGTGACACATCGTGATGAATCCCCACTGTCACGCCCTCTGGGACCTCTGCAGCTGCAGGAAGATTCCCGCCCGGCAGGACCCATCTGTGGAAGAACAATGGCCCCTGCCTTTAGATGCCTCTTAGGGACCCTCAGGGTGAATGTCTCACTCTCCAAGGTGGGTAGTTTTTAAATCAAACCAACCCAATATATCCTTTAGTTTGAAGAAAGATCTGTCCTCTTTTGCCTAGATACAGGGACTGGCACATGTGTAAAAGAATGACTGTGACGCTGAAAGATATGGATTGTGACACTCACTCACCTTCTTCTATCTCCCTTTCGCATGACCCTAACCAGTCTTAAGCTTTCACCTTACTGCTGAACAAAACAACACACAAATGTAAGGAAAGTGAGTCAGACCATTAAAGCCCCGCACTTGGTCTCACAGCAGAGCAGAACTCAGCCGAATAATTTGCAAAGAACTGGGCTATAAAAAGGAAATTAAAGATGACATATTTACTCTTACGCATTGTTCTAGCATCCAGTTCTCATTTTCTTTACTGATTATGTGTAAAATCCTATGTATAATTCCCATAGCACAGAGACCTCTGATCAGGACTGCCAAGTACACTCATTCATCCTGACGATGCCCCAGGGATTGGCTGGGGTGATGGGGCCAGCCTCATGGGAGGACTCTTCCTTACACCTCTCTCCCCTCCTGGTCTTTACCAGGAGGAAGGAAACACAGGGCAACAGCGACCCCCAGACCAGATCCCTGCAAAGGACTGGTCCTGGCAGAGACCAGGATTTGTGTGGATACCATGGGTCCTTCCAGCCTTGGCAAAGGGCAATCATTCAAAGTGTGATTTGCTCTTCCTTCTCTCATCAGTCTTGCTGCTTGTGGCTACTAGATAAAAAGGAAAGTCACCAAAGCCTAATCAAAAGTGAGTGTCTCTGCACCCTCTGCTCCTCGGCTCGTGGCTCCCCATGGATCTTCTCCTATCTCCCTCCATCATCCTGGTCACAGGGTGTATCGTCCTTCCCAGGAGAGCACCACTAAAAATAGCAGCAGCTGTAAAACCATGTTTTATGTGTTGTCTCAGGCAAATATCTGTCTCAGAGCAGGGAACGCATTCCTAGGCATAGAAATAAAGAAAAGTGAACATAAAGTAAAAGATTGATGGGTTTGGTCACATAAAAATTTAAAATGTTTATGCAACAATAGCTTCCCAAAGCAAAACCTGAAAAGTAGGCACTAGGAGGAAATTGGTACACCATAAATAACAATGTGTCATTATTCCTAATATAAAAGTGCTCTTACATAGAAGGAGATGAATATGCCAGTAGGAAAATGGGCAAAATATGCAAAGTTAGTACACAAAAGAAAAGATGCACAAGTGCAATGAAAATGTTTCTTAGTGTTCAACTTCTGTGCAGAGAAAAGAATTTTAAATAACAGTCCCATCTCTATCCCATAATGTAAGCAACTACTTTTATGATAATATTCAGTGTTAGAGAGGTTATGAGAAAACATTCCTATGCCACTTGTGATAATATTACCTACCACAAACTTCATGAGAAACAACTTACCCCTGTGCATAACAACTTTTTAAAATACCTATAACATTTGCCTTATCCACTTATAGAGATTTTTGTGAGAAAAATAATCAGATAAACAAAAAATATGTATTAATAAAGATATTTATAAAGCTGGGAGAGAGGAAAAATCACATATGTTAACAGCCTATAACTCAAACATAAATATCATGCAATAGTCTTAGCAAAAATCCACTAAAATTTTTATCTTAAAATAATTTTGTTAACATGGATAAATTAAAATTAAAAGCGGATAAATTAAAATTAAAAGCAATGTGGACAACAGAACTGATGTCATGGGTATATTTTTTAATATATGTGTAGTCCTAGAAAGCATGACACATAACTGGGATAGTTTGGATCTGGAATGCATCCCAAATGCTCATGTATTGAAGACTTGGCTGACAATATAGGTATGATCAGAGGTGGAGCTTTTGTATAAGATTATATCCTGAGAATCTTTATTTCACCAATGTGCTAATCCATTGACAGGTTTATAATTTGGTGGATTATTGGATGGTAAAGGTGATTCAGGAGGTGAGGCTACCTGCAAGGAGTGGGTCCTGGAAGGATGTAAAGGATGCATGTTGGCATCTTATATTCTCTCTCTCTCTCTCTCTCTCTCTCTCTCTCTCTGTCTCTCTCTCTCTCTTTCTCTCCTGGTCACATGAGACAAGCAGTCACACCACGCTACACCACATGCCCCCTGCCACAACATCCTATCTTGACTCCATCCCATAGCAACAGGGCCAAGTGTCTATGGCCCCAAATCCCTGAAACAACAAGCCAAAGTAAATCTTTTCTCTTTTAGATTGCTTATTTCAGGTATTTGGTACAGCCATAAAAAGCTAACACACATACTCACCCAGGGCAATCCAGGAATGGTATGACAGTTTAAGACATTTAAGACTCACACAAGTTTATGTTTTATATCCCAGTCCCAACTGATAATGAATATGGGTAGCTTTTGTAAATATTATCAGGAAACAGAACTTCTAGAAACTATACATAAGTTTGTAGTTGATGGAAATGTTATTACTCAGTGTATTCTGCAGCAGAGTATCCCAGCACTTTGTACTGCATTCATATCAAAATGCCCTGTGGCAGTTAGGATGGTCTGTCAACTCCACTGGCCTCGAGACCTCCCCAGGGCATTGGTGGAGTAAACTTCTGGGTGTCCAGGTGGGTCATGGGGGGAAGCCCATGGGGTCCACTCCTGCTCCCTTGCCCTTCCTCAGTGGCGTGGTTTCCCATTCTGCTTGCTGCCCTCCACGAACTGGACAAGTTTGCTGTGCCTTTCCTTTCTGCCATTGTGTTTCTGCTCCAGAGGCTGCCAACCGTAGACTGGATCCTCTTAAACAATGTCCCCTTTAAATTGTGGGTGTTGGTGTGGTGTGCAGTAAAAGAAATTTGACTGATATACATCCATCTTAGGTGTAATGATCCTAGAAGAAAAGAATAATTCTCTATGATGAACACAAAAACAAAAATACCTACCAGATGGGGTTACACTAACTGATCACTCTGGGAGGGGATATCAACCTGTTAATCCATTCGTTATTTCAGGTGCATCCACCCATGATTGGCTTTCTCCAAGGCAGAAACTGCATGACGACAAGGCCTGAAAGAGAAGAGTTAATAACCCTTAGGCAGCCAGGAAGCTGAGAGAGAAGCCTGGGCCAAGAACACACCCTTGCAAGGCATATCCAGCGACTCACTTCTGACTGGCCTTACCTCCTGACCGGATGTTCTACATTCAAATGCAAACTCATCAGGGGGTTAATCTATTTATGAATGTAGCACCTCCATGGTACAGATATCTTCCAAAGGCTCCCCTCTGAACATGTGGAGCTTTTCAGGGACATTTTAGACCAAAGCTATAAAAAAGAATGTAGGCAATCTCACTATGCAAATTAAAAACTGTCTTAGTTTTAGCTGCTATAATTTGATACACAGCAAACACTTACTTCTCAATGCCAGAGAGAGAGAAGCCCGAGGTTAAGGCAGTGTCGATGTGGTCTGGGATGAGTGTCTTCTCCTTGCTTCCTCAGATGGACAAGGTCAAGAACAAGTTCTGAAGTCTTGTTTGAGAGAAGCATTAATCCCATTACTGAAGGCTTCACAATCATGATCCAGTCACCTCTGAAGAGTTCTGCTCCCTAAGAGCATCACAGGGGAGTAAGCATTTCAATGGGTGAATTGGGGGAGGAAATACATATTCATGATGAGGCCCACAAATGACCATTATTAAAATCTCAAATACTTGAAAACACTGTAAATCACTTAATAGACGACAAAAAAAATTTTTTTTGATTGTGATTTAGAATTCTTCAGGATAAAAATGGCCAAAGAATTGAATTTGAGAGCATTTGTGTTTCTTTGTAATACCCTAGAATTGTCATTTAGAGTGACTTGGAGAGGTGGCCTTCAATGGGAACAGGGGAGAGGGGGCGTACACACAGCAGACCTCAGCAGTGTGTGACCAGGGTCCAAGGTCATGTTTTTCTATGTCCTGATCCAACTGAAACACAGAAGCCATCAAACAGCTCTGTACCTTGGGATGCTGTATTTCCGAATGAAGCTATCAGATCTTTAGTTATAACTCCCCCAGTTGACCTCATGTGGTCTAGATTTTCCTCTCATCCATTGATCTTTTGAGCCATGGCAGCACCTTGGCAATCCGCCTTTTAGAACAAGCTGCATCTTCTCCAAAATGCAGTGGCTCGCAGTTCCCAGGATGCTTGGTGTGAATCCTGGCGAGATTTACCTTTGTCTCCCAGAACCTCCTTAGGTCCGCTGGCGATTATCCCAGTGAGGAGTCTTAGAGACCACTCCTCGCAACAGACTTTCGGTGGGCACAAAACTAATGTCGATTTGTAGACCCTTCAATTCTGAAAGATTTTTCATTGGGGAAAAAAAACATTTCTTGAATCTTTTTTAAAATGAATGTAAGGGATCTGATTTTTGCATTCACAAGGCTAATTTAATCAAGTCACAATCTTGGTAAGTCAGTTTCTATCTGAAAAATAAGAGGTGTGTTTGTGTGCATTTCTGTCATGTATATGTGTTTTATGTTCATTCTTTCAAACATAGCCTGGAAAAAAATATAGACAAAAATGTCAGCAGTGATCACCTCTGGGCAAAGAGATGATGGGTGATTTTTTTAAAAAATGTATTTTCACAAATATATGAAGTATGTGAAGAACTAAATCAAAAAAAGAAAAGGAGTGCTAGGATCCTTCGTAGATCATAGGCCTTCTACGTTAGTGCTAAACATTAAATGTATTAATAAATAAAGACAAAATCTCATTTGTCTATGATTTGGTAAAATAATAACTTGGGCATGATTTTACCATAGGAACAATACAGTGTTATAATTAGTCAAGAATTAGCTCCTACACTTCCAGGCAGGAGATCTAAATTTTAAATAAAAAACTTACAAAGTCTAGGTCAAGATTTTGAAAATTGTAATTAGCCATACTGTTCAGCAAAGAAAATAAAAACATTTTTATGTTCTTGTTTCATTCTACCTAGAATAAATTTACAAAATAATGATCTCAAAAGAAAATCTGGTGAAAGGACCTTTGTGTGTTATTTTACTTTTACTCAGATTCAAGGAGAATGATAAACTCTACCCCTGTTTATGGGCAAGGTTTGAACCAAGTTAAGACTAAGAAAGGAAAACAGAGACATAACCAACACGTGAGCAGAGCTGATGCTGGACAAGACAACGTGTATCCCCATAAGCATCTTCTGGGCTGAATCTATTCACTGGACAGCTGCATTCTGCAGCCCCAAACTACAGGGACAGGTCCTCTCTGCTCACTTAAATCATGGTGAAAATGGCAAAGACCATTAAACATGGACTCAAGGTCTGGGTCTCTCAAAATGCAGAGGCTGAAATTCTAACCTCCAATGTGATAAGGTAGGGCCTTGGGGAGTTCATTATGTCACAAGGGTGAGGCCCTTGTAAGCAGAATTGGTGCCCTCCAAGAAGCCAGAGAGCTAACTCACTGTCTTCCCACCATGGGAGGATACAATGAAAAGTCAGCATCTACGAGCCAGAAGATCGTCCTCAGTATGCCAGCACAGCGATCCTGGACAACTGGTCTCCATAACTGTGAAAAATAAATTCCTGGTATTCACAAGCCTCCTGGTCTATAGTACCTTGTTTCTATAGCAGCCTACATGGACTAAGACAACACCTAAGCTCCGTGGAGAGGCAAATTCTCACAAGGAAAGAAGAGAAAGTAGCAGTTGCACACAAGACTTCTTCCTTGTCCTACGCTATTAGATAACGTGAAGAGGGGGAGTCAGTTTAGCAAGACGAAGGGAAGCCAAGAATATTTAATCCACACAAAAACAGCATAATGTGTATTAAAAAGGGTCTCCTACCAATCAAAGTGGATATCATCTTTCAGTACCCTGGTTCCAATGGTGACTAAAATATCTCACCCACTGCTGGTACTCCTGCTGGGAGCCTGAGGCATGAAGATTACAAGTTTGACACTGTAGCAAGTGGTGAGATTCTGTCTCATAATAAAACCTTTAAAAGGGCTTGGAATGTATCTCACTGTTAAAGCCCTGGGTTAAATCCCAGCCCTGCTATAAAGTCAAATTAAATAATTTCCTCATCCATAATTATTTTATCTTTTCTGGAAATATGTTTTTTAATTTATTTTTTAAGTGACAAGTAGAAATTGTGCATGTTTGTAGTATACAGCATAAAGTTACTATATATAGTATATATATACTATATGGTGAAACAAAGCTATTTCATTTATGTATTACCTGGTGTATTTATTTATTTGTGATGAGAACACCTGAAATATACTCTCTTGGTAATACTTTGTTATTAATTTTAGTCACAGAGATAAAAATTGATGTCCTGAGCTTGCTTCTGTCCAGCTGAAACCTGATGCTTTCTAACAAATCCGCAATCCCTGAACCCCAGCCTCTTGGGATACGTGTTCCCCCCTCTCTCCACAGACTGTATCTTTCTACATTCCACACGTAAGCAGTATTTATCTTTCTGTGCCTGGCTACATACTTAGCACAGTATCTTCTAGGATTATCTTTGTTGTCACAAATGACAAGGTTTATTCCTTTTAAAGGATGAGTAGCTTCCGAGGAGTGTACGTACTCGGTGTGGTTTATCTCTTCTATCCAACCCTGGGGCTCTCCCGACTCTAGGGGAAGATAACCCCTTGGTGGTGCGGACTAGACACTGTCAAGTAAGAAATCATCTTTCCTAGAGACCAGTGAATTCCTTGGATTCAGGTGCCTAGAGCCCATTCCTCCAGCCCCATCTTAACTCGCTTTTAGTTTCTGGCTTCTGCTTCCTTTGTGGACCAAAATTAGACCCCTTCCTAAGCTTGCCAATTAAAAGCAAAGCAAAAAAAAAAAATCAGGAGATGACACATCGCTCCTTCCTCCAAACATACAATAAAGTCAGTTTCTCCAGGATGGCTCGATTCACATCCCTTCAGTCCTCTTGTTGAAGAACTCAAATGTGTGGGACAATGGGGAGGGGGGACATTCCCCGTTCCTAGGCTCATGGAGTTTTCTTTTTCTTCTTATTTTTATGTCTTTTGTGGCTCCCTTTTTGCTTTCATTGCCTTCCTGAAAATTTTTGGGGGGAGTGAGAGAAATGGATATTATAGAGTTGTAGCCTTCTTATTTCAAGATCGATTTTGTGAACATCAATTATGCAATGGGTTAAACTAGACAATCCTGAATTCAAATCCCTGCTCCACGAATGGCACAATGAAATGAGTTAAATACAGTTCACTTTTTCAAAGACTTCTTTTCTCTTTTGTAAAATGGTAAATCATATCAACATTACAACACTGCCCTGATGATCAAATGACACAAGTCACAGAGAACATGGCACAAAACTGGCCCCTCTCTCCCCTCTCTGCTACTCATAATGGTTATTGAAGCAAACAGGCCATCTGTGCCTGTAGGTCGCACTCACCATAACTCTAAGATTTTTAAATTCTTGCCATGCTTTCATGGCCTTCTGCCACTTCTTGCTGCTGTCACGTGATTCTTCAGATTCTAACAAACTGATGCAGTTTGCCCACGCTTTTTCGACTGATGGCTATGAGTGCCTCAGCCTTCCTCTCTATGAGAAGCTGCACAGGCTTGGGACACATGGTTGTAGTGGACCTAGTAGCAATAATACATATTTATTGCTGTCAGGCACCTTTGGAACACTTTATCTGTTCTTTCTTCATAACCTGCCACCATCCCAAACCAAGTAGTACTAAGCTACTGTCTCCTCTACAACAAACCCCTCTCGGATATTCTGTTTAGCGACACTGGACTGGGTCTGATAACAAGGTCTGCCTTGCTGACTACTCTGTAGAGTGCTTCCGAAAGGGGATCTAGAAGGAGACGGCCAGGCTTGTAAAGTAAAGCAAAACACAATCCCTGACCCTATCAGCTTCACTGTCCACCCCACCAGGGTTCTGAGAGTAGCAATATGTTCCAGTTTGCAATCTCTCCAGCACTTACACAATTAACCTCACTGTCCCTACTAGCATTAGTAGCAGTCAGGCAGTGAGTGTGCCCTGCTCAGGAGTCTGGGTCCCAACACACCCTAATCTGCTGTTTTTGTTGTTTGTTGGTGTTGTTATTGGTGACAGCACAGAGTAATGGAATTTGTGATGGCATATCAGCTTGCGTGTATAATGTATTTTGATTCTTTTCACCACTGTTAGTGCCCCCCTTCTTTTTTTCCCCTCTCCCCGTAAGGTACCTCCTAAATTTTGAACACCAATTTCTTTCTTTATTACCAAACCCTCATGGTAGAACCTGTTCCCTGCAAATTGATCTTCTATGATAAATTTGCATTCTTTTCTTTCCTTCTCCTCCTCCTTCTACCCTTCTTCCTCTTTTCTCTCTTTTTTTTTGTCTTTTTATTTTCTTAATCAACAATTCTTGTACCTAATCAGAAATTTTTGTATGAAAATACATCTGTTCAAATTACTAGTGTGACTGGTTAACCTTGTAAGATGCTGGCTGGAAAATTCTTATTGCAAGTCCTTCTCCAAAGAAAGGCCCAAGACTCATCTCCCAGGGTCAGTGAGTGTCACGGGGTACTCTACAGCTCTGTTTTAGCACCAGAAGTTCCACATTCCAGAAACACTGTAGTCCAAAAAAGCCAGAGAGTCCCATGTATTACCAATCAAATGCATCTGAAAATATGCAGGAAAGAGGAAATCAGAGAATTAATTTTAACCTTTTAGATTAGAAATAAGTTTTAAAGAAAAATTGACTTGTATAAGTGATTAACAGTTCTATATATTGCTTCTAAAATTTGGTGAGCACAGGCTGAATATCCATAATCCAAAAATTTCTAATCTGAAGCGTTCCAGGCTGTGAAATATTTGGGGAATCATGTCAACTTCCAAGAAGTTTTAGATGTCAGAGCATTTTGGGAGTTTGGATTTTTAATTAAGTATACTCAACCAATAAAATCTATGTAAATATTTCAAAATCTGAGATTCCAAAATCTGAAACAAATCTTTCAAATTAAGGAAAAAACAACCTGAATATTAGATCTGTGATACAGGATTCTGGAGATTTAAACCCATGTTTCGTATTAGATTTATAACAACAATATGGCTATATTAGTTGGCTAGGGCTGTTGTTACAAAAATACCACTGACTAGGTGATTTAAACAACAAAAATTTGTTTTCTCAGAGTTCTGAATACTGGCACAGTGGGTACCCAGGAGGCCTCCCTTGTGGGCAATTGTATTATTGCTCTGTCCTCCTATGACTGGGTGAGCAGGTAGAAAACCAGTCCCATTAGTTACAGCCCTACCCTTGTGAACTCACTTACTATTATCACTATTATCATTTAACAATAACAGTTCTTTAAAGGACCTCTCTGAAAACACAGTCATGTTGGGGCTCTGGAATTCAGCATAAGCGTTTTTAGGTAAACTAACTTAGTCCCTAAAGATGATCAAGCACAAATAGGCATGGTGGTGTAGAAGTGTTACCCCAAATCAGTGGAATCTATTTTTAAATTAATGCATATTAAATGAGTAGTGAGAAATCCTATTTTCAAATATCCTTTATCTCTATTAGCTTCAGTATATTGGACATATATCCCATCCCAATTCCATGTCAAATAAATTTCTTTTTAGAGATTAGTGTGGGGCTTATGTTACTGAATCATGAGTTCACATCACTTATCTGGAAGAGAGATACAATTTTCCAAAGATAGAACATGAAGTATTTTTCAGACCTTTTTGTAGCTCAGAAGTAAATCTTAATAGCACCATGTAGTTTACAATCCTCATACCAGGTATTCAAAGTAAATAGCATGGACTCGCCTAGTCTGGCTGCGAATTTCTATCTTGAACTGAAAAGTACGGCTGTCTATTGTGGGAAACACCTTATTATGATTACAGCCCTCCTTCAGGTATCATTATGTGGTATTTTGTCGATGTGCGGCATCTCATTAATTAATTCTTTCTGAGTTTTCAAGCAGGTACCAAGGGATAGCACCGGCAGGAAAGAGGAAAACTACTTATCACATACAAAGTGGGGATAATTCTCCTCCCTGCTGGTTTCATGCAGCTTGAAATGACAGCGCGGACACGGTAAAAGCTTTGGTAGATTTAAACGCAAGAAACTCCGAAGGTACATATTTTGCAAAGGAAAACTGTGATTAAATTGCATCTCTGGAAAAGCGGGGCCAAAGAATGGTGGCTAAATCTGATTAATCTTATTTTTCTTAGTGTTTGGGCTTCCCCCCCCCCTTTTCACTAAACAGTTTCCATGACAAATCAAGACAGTCAGTCTCCCCAGGACAGAATGATCCCTCAGGGTCGGGGGAAGGAGTGAATGTGCTCTTCACACTGGTGTCGGCTCTCTGGGCATCGCCACACAGGCAGGTGGTGGTGACATGATTGTAACAATGAGTTACCAAGGGAAAGTTCTGGACAGCATAAATGTCACCGATCTCATAGCTATTATCTTCACAGCAATGTTTACAACCCAAAGATCAGACTTTACTGTTGAACAATTTACTTCTTCAAATGAGCAAAAATTTCAGGCACCAAATGTTAACTCAGATAAGGCACCCAGCCATCACTGGACAAGAGCCAGTTTGCATAGTGTAATTTATTCAGCTACCCAGGGAAAATAAATTCCCTGAGTTCTCTCCTTTTGCAAGTTATTTGATTTCATAAACCAGAGAATCATTTCTCACATCTTTTTAACAGTACTAGGTATTTAGAAAAAAAAATCTTCCCCCCAATAAGGTTAAGCATGCTGCTTCCTGGGACCCAAACTTGTCACTTGTCATGGTATATGCCGCACTCTATTGCTGGCATTCCTAAAAAGTGACACTTGGTGTGGAAAAGGTAATAGAAAAAGAAATCCTAGTCAAGGAACCCGTCAACATTTTATGATACATCTCCACTTGGTACCCTACACAGAAATGCAAAATTTTCTATGAAATGTTAAAAAATTACTTTAAAGGTCAATCATGATAATCATCAGCATCACTGAGCATGTGTTTTGCTAAACCATATTAGAATATGCTCCTAATAGCTCTGAAAGAAGAGTTATTTTCTCTATATAAAGAAGGCAACTGGTAAACATTCACACAGCAAATATTTACTAGTGCCAAACTTGTAAATAATCAGACTTTTACCCCAAATCTTTGTGACCCCAAAATTTTATTTTTTTTAATTTCATAGCCCACTGCCCCCAACACATGTTTCTTGAAGGCACACAACTGAACTGCAAAGGGAGAGGAAGAAGAAAGCAAGGTTTCCCAGATTTGAGTAGAAACATTCAGGTGTACACTCAAGACACAGTTTGCACTTATTTTCTGACCTGTTTGGGTAAAGGTAACCAATAAAGTTTATCATGAGAAAACCCATAAATTTCATTGTAATTAACATAGTTAGTTTTGAGATCCAGGCAAGCTACCAGTTCAGTCTGATTGAGATCAAATAATTTAAAAACCATGCATGGTTACACTGATAAGCTTTTATTTCTACTGAACTTCAAGCCAAGTGAATGTTATCAACCAAGAAACTTCAGGGAGAATTTCCTTACTCTTTAAGAATTATTTTGTTTTCTAAGAAAATATCAAAATTCTTATCCAGAACAAGCACTTTCTAAAAAAATAAGTTTTACTCTGAGGCATCTTTCATGTATAGTTGCAGATGTTTCACCTGATAACGTTTGGCAAAACTTTTCATCCTTAATCTGCAGGTTTAAATTTTGCCATCATGTCTTTAATCATCATTTAACTTCTGTTCTTACTCTCTCACTTAATCTGCAGTTCAGAATGGAGTTCTGAAATACTGCAAATATTCCCTGGTGTAAATGTGCTTGTCTAAAAAAAAAAAGAAAGAAAAAGAAGAATAAACAATACCTGATATACTTCAAACGCTTAAATTATTCTGAGATACCTATTTGTTTTACAGCCCTGGAAAATATCTTTTTCTGACTTGTTAGCAATAGATTTTTTTCCCCAGTCCTCATTTATTCAATAATTTCCAATCAATAGTGGTTAAAAGAAATGGGACGGTGACTCTTTTTTCACTGCTAGGTAACAGTAGACTTTTACTGAATTCACCAGCATTCTATAAGAAATCTGAGATGAGATTTGTGTAGCAATGGGGAACAGGGTGGTTAAGAAATATGTATGCATCTCTGTTCATATATGCAGACATATATGCACATATGTATAAATAACAATAGATTGTAATTTGAGATTGTAATAGAAATGCTCAAATACTTCCATAACTTTGCCTTTAAAATAACCATTTACTCTTTGGAAATGTTCTCTCTGAAACAGTAAGCTGAGGGTAGAAGTGGCCACCTACCGTGTCTACTGATGTCCACTGCTGTACGCCACCATCCCATGGCCACTGAAGGCATTGTGTTCTTAGGTTATTTCCTCCTTTTGTGCTTCTACAAGGTTCAGGCTGTGTCTCAGAAGCAGAGCATGTGAGTGTTCCTGAAAAAGTGAAATCATTTTAGTGTCAGTCCTGTGACTAGAGACAAACCTTCAAAAGCACAAGGATGGGAAAGAAAACCAGCATCTCTACCTGAGTCAGGACAATGAAGGGACTCACTGGAGGGGTAGCAATCCAGGAAAAATTCTTCCTATACAATATGCCTAGAGCTAGTATAAGAAAGAGCTTGGAAATAAGTGATTTCCCCTGGTACTGTTGTTGGCATATGAGGCCTATAATCCTGAGGGGCCAATTACATGTATTTTGTCAATGAATGTGTTTGCTTTTTTCTTTCTCTTGACAGGAAACTAGAAAAAATGCATCTTTCAGGTAACATGTAAGATATTTGCACAAGCATTATACAAGACATTTACCTGACATTTATATCTCTCTCTACACTTGGGCAGAATTTTAAGGGAAAGGCCAGCCAGACTGGGAAAAGGGAATTTTGAAAATAATCCCAGGAAGAAGATTTCCTGGGATCCAGTGCAAACTAGAGAGCGGGCTGTTTTTCTCCCTTCTCGTTCTCTTTCTTTAGATAACCTGGGGAGCCTGTTTTGTTTTTAATTGAGAAAAGGGGCATTTCATGGAAGCCCAGGGGCAGCAAGAAAAGCAAATGCATAATCAACATGGACTTGGAAATTTAAAGGAAGCAGGGGTGCATGCACTGAGTCTTAGAAGGTGTATTTTAGTCTGTTTTCTGCCACAGTAATGGCGTTCTACAGACTTGGAAATTTAAAATTTATTATCTTACCACATAGGAAGCTGCATATGGTGTGGACCATCCTGTCTCCTCCTCATTAAATGAACAGCATCACATGGGGAAGACCTTGGAGGTGGAGAGGAAAGCAGGAAAAAGAGGACATATGTGATCACTTTTGTAAGAAAGCCACTCCCATGACAGCCAATCCATCCCTCCAGTGAAGGCACTGATCTCTTCTGGAAGGCAGAGCCCTGACAACCCAAGCATCTTTTAAAGATCCCACCACCCAATGTAGTCAGACTTGGAAGTCAATTTCAATATGAGTTTGGCAGGGGAGTTTTAAACCATTGCAATGTACAAGGGTGTGCACAGGCGATGAAAGGAAGAAGGAGAGGGTCCTGGGCAGAGAGATCCTGGGTCCACAGGAAAGGCAGGAAGGATAAACCCCACCGTGCTCCTAAAAGAACGTGAACTGTTTGCAGTGGAATTTAAGGAGGAACCAGACAATGAAACAATGTGATGATCTTTGCTCATGAGGAGGGTAGAGAAGGGTTGACAGAGAAAGATGGTATAGCTGTAATACTGAACGTTCTCAGGGAAAACACAGAAGCAATTTGGTTATGAAGATAAGGATGCCTGAAATAAGACATGGAAATGCAGTGGAAAAGGGATAAACCTGAGACTTTCATAGAAAAAGATGCTAAAATGTACAAATAGACTTTGTATTAGAAAAATAGAAATAAATGGTGTAACTTTGACCAAAAAAATGAGTAATTTACTAAGGCCAGTGTCATCAACACTTTTCTGTTCCTGGCATAAATACCCAATATCCACAATGTACAGGCAGAGAGGTTAATTAGCTCGTGGACTCCGGTGGGTTCAGTCCAAGGCTGGCTCCAAGGCACAGAGAGCATGGTGGAAGAGCATGACAGGGGAAAGCTGCTAGCTGCAGGTGACAAAGAACCAGGGTGGCGGGGGGAGCCAGGGACAGGAATATGTCGGTCCATGTCACGCACCCCAGTGGCTCATCCCTCAACCAGGACCAATCTCCAAACACAAGAACTTGAGGGACATTTTAAACTGAAACTGGATGTATTTTAGTTTCCTAGGATTAACATGGCAGAGCATCACACACAGGGTGACTTAAACAAAAGAAATTTACTTTTTGAGATGAAAGTACCAGAAAGTTAGTTCCTTCTGAAGTTCCTGTCACTGGCCTTTAGGTGCCACCTTTTCTGTGTGTCGTCACATGGCTCTCCTCTGTACCAAAATCCAAATCTCCTGTTGCAAGGATGGCTGTAATTGTGGTTAGCACCCTCTCTGATGACCTCCTTTTACTTTAATGACCACTCGATAGACCCAATTTTCACGCCTACTCACATCCTGAGATACTAGGGCTTGGGACTTCAGCATATGAATTTAGAGGAATGCTTGGTCCGTAAAGTAGAGAAACATTGGTAGAGGGAGAAAGAAGTGTTGAGCAAGTTGTATTAGAGGGATGTCAAAGCCAAAATCCTATGAGTTCTGCTATGACCATCTGTCAGTAGTGTCACGATGGTCAGTCTCCAAATGATTCACGTTTTAAGAACTCTTACTGCAATCCAGCATTGAGAACTCTAGAAACTGAAATTTTGTGGATTCTCCATTCCAGAGAGGGTCTTGATTTGCCACAATATCCTACTACCCTTCTGTTCCAGAATGTCTCACAGTGGAGTTGTGGTGTATTGGGCCCTCTAAACTCTCCAACTACAAGCTTTCTGTCACCAAATAAATTTGGGGGACCTTGGATTATATGACATCCTGACTGAAGAATCTTAGTATATTTTGTCAAAGACACTTAGAAGCTTGTAGTAGTAGACACCACTATTAGATTGCTTCATCTGAACTCAATGTGATTTACTAACATCTTACAGAATAGATTTGAGTGAAAAGCTGTTCTGAGACTATTTTGAAACCAACATTCTGGCCTCAAACTTACAAATTAACCCCACGATAAAGATTTTGAACATGACATCATCAAGCCATGAGGCAACATTTCATTCAGCACCTAACGATAATGTTGCTCACTGAAAGCACATTAAACCATGGCAGGTAGAACAAGGTCATTATGCTTACTTTTCTCTTACCCTATAGGAAGTAGAAGAATGCTCTCCCCCTCAAAGATGACCACCTCTCGTTCTCTGGACTCTATGAATAAGTCTTGTGTTAGGACCAAGGGAAATTAAGTTTTCATATGGGATTAAGATTACCGACTGTCTGACTTTAAAAGAAGGAGATTATCCTGGATTATCCACTGGCCCAACTGAATCACAATTCTCCTTAAGGCTGAAGAAGGCAACAAAGTGTCAGCACTGTGGAGAAGACCACATAAAAAGGGCTGAAATGGCCATAGCTGGCTTCCACCATGGAGGCAGACTAGAGCTTCAAGCCGGTAATGGTAAGAAGAGAGATCTGCCCATCAGCTTCTAGAAGGAACTCCCTTCTTACCGCCTTTATGTTAGCCCAGAAGACCATGTCAGCTCTTACCTGCATAGCTGTAAGTGACTGATTTATATTATTTGAGCCACTAATGTTTCAGAAATTTCTTATGAGAGGGATCAAGAGCTAAAACACAACTTACCAGGAAACTTTGATGAATCTTATCACTTATTGGCTTCTAAGGAAAATTATATGTTTGATGGAGAAGTAGTGTATTACAAGCTAAACACATGTATTTAGTATTCATTTTGCATGCACCTAACTTTGATAATGTGAGAACAGCAAAGGCTTTTCTAGGAATCAGATATATTTTGTAGACTACAGCACAAGATCTCTGTTATTTGGGATATACTGTTTGTTAATTTTCTAGAGCAAATTTGTGGTTAAGATTAAGATGAGATGCTATCAAAAAGCAATAATGTATATTTCAGTTGCTTCAGTAAAACCAGGACCCAGTCACACCTGTATTTGATGCTTTCCATACCGGACACAACAATAACAGTTCATTCCACAGTTCATGTGTGGCACACACTGCTTCTCAACATTTCTACATATTGCAGTGGAGACAGTGCTTTGCCTCTGTGCATTTCACAGTCAATAAAGTCAATACCAATAAAGCCAAAGAAGGAAGTAGACAAATAAGTAAATAATGTTCATCTCTCTGGCAAAGGATGGTACACTAACATAAGGTTTGTTTTAAAAAAAAAAAAACACAAATAACAGAAATGTTTGCTCCCATAGTTGCAGAAACTAGAGGTCTGAAGTTAAAAAGCAGGCAGGTCTGGTTCTTTCTGAAGCCTCTGAAAGAGAATATTTCGTATGACTCTCATGTAATTTCTATAGTGTTGGCTTGTGGATGCCACTCTTCCTCTGTATTCACATTGCCTGGGTCTGTCTCTGTGACTAGTCTTTCCTTTCTTTATGGTCATCAATCCTATCAGATTAGGACCCACTCTATTGACCGCATCTTTACTTGATCAATTAATAAATACTGCTTCAAAACTAAATCACTTGATTTTGATAAAGAACTGAGGGTAAATATTACAACATACTTACAAGGCAAGGGACACAATATAATCCAAAGCAGGCAGGTGAGAAGGTTGTAAGAACAACCAACTAGAAATAAAGATTATTTCTTTAGTATTTCTTCAGTCAGCTCTCTCTCTCTCTCTCTGTGTGTGTGTGTGTGTGTGTGTGTGTGTGTGTGTGTGTGTGTGTGGCAGGTTTTGCACCCTGAAACTAGCTTCCTTTGGTAAACATGCAAATTGTTCAGACCTAATTGTTCTTGAAAGTCTAGATTCACTTCCATAGTTTTGCACATTGGCACATGGGACACTGCATGCAGGGACACAAACCCTGCCACATTCTACTTGGAATCTCAGAATTTGCTTTGAAGTTTCCATGGAAGCTGCCATGATACCACAACTACTGAATTCTGCATACGTGAAAACCCAGCGTCACAGGGATAATGCTAAGGTGTGCCGGTGTTCAGAGCGCTGCTTGATTCATACCAGCAGTGGCTCCTGAGTACAATGTGAACTGAGCATAGAAAACTGGGGGGCTCTGGATGGTGCACAGAGCTCTTTTCTGAAAAGATTCTGCCACAGAAAAGATAAATTCAGCTGTGAGCACCTGTAAAACGCTCAACTTTTTTGAACAACTTTGCATTTTTACATCCCTGATGTTTTGCTGGGGAATCCATGGTTGGTTAGCAGCACCAGCTCCCATGGTTTTGAAGGCGTTATTCTTTAATGTACCCATTCATCCCCCCTGCTGTTAAGTTCTCTCTCCTGAGATTCAGAATCTTTTCTCCAAGGGCTTCTGAGTGTGATTCAACTTTCTAAGACACCATCATTACCTGGGATCTGTGTCACAATATCTGACATGACCATCTTTCATAAGATGCAATTCCACACACATAAGCCATTCCTTTAGCTTGAATGTTGGTAAATATTATTTATTCATACCTGAAAAGAGAGGACAACATAACCACAATGGTCATATTTATGTACTGATTCATAAGAGTAGCATTTTTTCTTCTCCACAGCTCTCTGAGACACAAATTAATATCCTCACTTAATTAAGGCATTTAGCCTCAAAGATATTACCACCTATGTCAGACACCACAGGGCTCTTCAAGGGTAGGTGTGAATGCAAATATAAATTATATTAACTTATGCTCAAGAGTTAAAATCGTCTGTCATTTGAAAGTATTTGAAATTAGAAAAGGTGGTGATGATAAAGGGTGAGAAAACACTGGAGCATGATTCTTCTGTTTATCAGATGAAATTTTCACCAAAATTATGCCTCCCCCCTATATCACACTCCCTTTACTGAATCAAGAAATCATCTTTCATGATTTCAGCTCTCTCCTGAGGGTAAAGTTGATAAATCTTTCTGCCCTGAGAGACACTTGTAGTGATCTGCATTTTCTTGCATGGAATAACCACATGCTTTGTCATGAAAGATCTGGTTTTAAACTCAATTCTCTTGTTATTAAGATTTTTCTCTAAAACCATATATCAAAGAGTTTTCAAAAGGCAAATCACCGCTACCATATGGAGGTTGCTCTAAATGAGCTTCCGAGAGAGCCTAATGATGCCAAAGTCACTCAAAAGCCTGGGAAGCTTATAGGGAGTGATTAACAAAAGAACGTTATGGTCTGTGTGCTCCAAAGTAGGAGAGAAAGGCTCACTCTTCATCACAGTGCTATGCTGTTTTCTCTGTAATCTTTGTTGGATTTCCAGAGGTGGCAGGACAGTCTATGGGCTTTAGACAACAGGAAGAGAATATTTAAAATGAATAGGTCACAGATTACAGTGCTTCATAATGAAATCTCAGAAAGAAGCACTTAATTTCAATACTGGATGCTTTAAAAGGTTAATAATGTGGAGGGTGTGGCTCCACAGTGAGGGGACAGTCAGGTTCATACCAAGAAACCATGTCAGAGTTATCTCAACAGAGACAACAGGTCTGCCAGAGGATGTAGGTCAGTGCTGTAGTCATGGAGGATGACCGGGGTTCAATTCCCAGCAGAAAGACAAAGAGAGAGAGGAGAGAAACAGAGACAGAGAGATGCAGACAGAGAGACAAAGAGACAGAGAAAGACAGGGACAGAGAGACAGAGTAAGGAATAAGGAGGAAAAGGAGGGGGATATGGAGGAGGAGGAAAATGAAGGGAAGGAGGGAAAGGCAGGTAAAAAGGGAAGAAAATCAGAAAAGAAGAAGGAAGGAAGGAAGGAAGGAAGGAAGGAAGGAAGGAAGGAAGGAAGGAAGGAAAGAGAGAGGGAAGGAAGGAAGGAAGGAAGGAAAGAGAGAGGGAAGGAAGGAAGGAAGGAAGGAAGGAAGGAAGGAAGGAAGGAAGGAAGGAAACCTAGTTTCCTCAGAATCAAATCCTAGGCATATCCCATTTTTTTATTTCTTTGATTGTTATTCAAGTTATATATATTCAAATAACACAATTTCTACAGTGACAATTCTATTACAGTTTCACTATTCTATGTTCTGTCATGTCATATGATGCCAATAAAAAAGAAAGACTTTGAGAAAATGGATTATTAGAACCTTTATACACAGAAAAGTTACTTCAGATATATTATAGTTTAGATCCTAAAAGTCCCCTAAAACTCTCATATGTTCAGAGGTAGGACTGTGGGGAGCTGATTGGATCAGCTGAGGTGAGTGGGGCTCTGACAAGTCCAGACCTGAATGGGCTGTTTGGAAGCGGGCCCTGATTAGAAGAGGTGGCCTGCGGGCACATGACCTGGAAAACTGTAGCACTCTCCCAGTCTCCGACCTTCTCTTTCAGCTTCCTGGATACCCTGATGTGAGCAGCTGTCCTCTACCTGTGCCTTCCACCACGTGGTCTCCACATTAGAGCTCCCTGCCAAGGTCTGAAACGTCAAAACTGGCATTTTGGTGCATACTTCTCCTTTAGACTGCTCACACTGAGTGTTGTGTCTTAGGGACAAGAAGAATGTCTAAAAGATGACAATAAACATGACTGTACTAGAAAATTTCCTAAAGTCGTTCTAGATTTCTCTTGAAGTGGTACTAGAAAGGTGATAAGAAATGCAACCTTGTCAGCCACGCAGGGAAGAAAGACTTGCTTGAGCCAACAGCCACAGCATTCAAAGAGTTTCCCAGCTAATGTGCTGATCATTGTGATCCTTAGAACTTGGACCTTAAAAACAGGAAATAAGGATACCAGTTAAACCAAAGAATGAAAAAAACTGAGCTCTTAGAAATGTGTGTTTTAAAGTGAGTTTCTTCAACCATACCAAGCAATGACTGTCCAGCAGATTATCAAGGACTCCATTACCTCCTCCAAAGCCACCAGGCAACCTGAAATGTGGAGAAAATCGGAGGTATTGGCATCCCATTTTATGCATCAGGGAATTGAGGTTCATAAATTCAACAGCATTTGCCTCACTTTCAGGTAGTTATTTTCAGAAGTGAAACTCTTCTACCGTGCAAGTTACATTACGACTCTCTTAGTTGATCTATTCTCTTGGCTTAGGAATAATCACATGCTTTCCATATCACCTACAGTTTCATTTAGTATTTGAAAGCTGATGACATCCAAGTACGTGACAGGTCAGACCCACCAACTAGAATCCATATACTTTAATGCTCTACAGAAACTTCGATGTCAACAAGTTCAAAACTAGATGCACTCCCGACAGGCTCCTATACACCGCATACCAGCTACGGAAAAGAGAGAATGTAAAGAAATTGTCAAAGAGAACTGAGGTAGGACAGAAGAAATAACGATAGTTACAAAAGTGACAGGGAACTCAATTTTTTGTGAAATTTGTTACCTGACAACTCTGTGCCAAATCTCTGCTGGCTTGCACACAGCGTTTCAATCACTTAAGGGGTGTCCATACACAAGGTTTACTAGTCCTAACTTTACCTCCTCTATCGCATCCCCCTTCAAGACTGAGGACACTATGGTAACTAATTTTCAGGATTTAGAGGGATGTCAAGTTGCTAGATTTTTACATGGTCCAGTGCCAGTCACCCTGGACCAACAGCTGAAACTCTCTAAATCTACAGCCATGGGATGGAGATGAAGCAGAGCTCCACAGATCTCCCAATCATGAAATCAATTTCTCCTCACCCCCCACAGTTACCCCATGATGAGAATTGAGGCTGGCCCCCTCCCAACAAAAAATTCTATTCTCTGGAACCTAATGGTCCCTCAAGTCATAAGGATTCATCCAGAACTACCAAGCCAGGGCTGACACGATTGACCACACATTGACCCGCCTCACCTAATCCCTAAAAGCTGGCCTTGTGGTTTCTATTCAAAGTGTGAAAAATCATTTAAATGAAGCTGAGAAAAGGATTTCAGACCTTGAGGACAAGATTGCAATTAGTGATCATGAAAGTATAAAACTATTAAAAATAACAAAGCACCATGAAATGACAATCCAGAAGCTTCAAGATGATTCCAAGACCAATAATATAAGACTAATAGGCATTAGTGAAGAAGCAAGAGTCAATGCAAATGACATAACTAAAATATGCACAGAAGTAATAGAAGAAAATTTCCCAAATATGGGGAAAAAGATGATATGCAGACAAGTAAGGTATATAGAATGCCAAACAGTCACAGCCAACTTAAATATACACCCAGACACATAATAATTATGATCTCAGACATGCAGCATAAAAAGAGAATACTAAAAGCTGTTATAGAAAAGACACAACTCACCTACCAAGGAAGGCCCATTAGAATCACAGCAGACTTTTCAGCACAAACCCTCAAGTCAAGAAGAGCTTGGACTGAAGAAATTCACGTCCACCAAACCAACCCTAGAAAGAGTACTTAAAAACATACTACACAGAGATAAAAATGACCACAATCCCCAAAACAACAACAGAAAGAAACCACCAGGAAGGATAAGCAATCAATTAAGGGGAAAAGCAGAAAGAAACAACTGGAACCTAACATGGCAAAGCCAAGCCAGTACATATCAGTGATATCCGTAAATATAAATGGCCTCAATTCACCTATAAAAAGAAATACACTGACAGAATGGATCAAGAAACAGGATCCCACAATATGCTGTGGAAAGAAGCACATTTGACTCAAAAGGAAACTCACAGATTAAAAGTCAAAGGATGGAAAAATAATACTCCATGCAACAGGAGCCCAGAAAAAAGCAGGGGTAACTATTCTAATTGCAGACAATGTGAACTTCAAACCTAAAATGATTAAAAGAGATAGAGAAAGTCACTACATCCCCGTTAGTGGAAAAATTCAAGAGGAAGAACTAACAATTATAAATATATATGCAAAATACAGGAGCACCCAACTATGTAAGACAGACACTAATGGACATGAAAAACAAAATACATAAGAACACAATTATAACAGGGGACCTTAACAGCCCATTGTCACAAAGAGATAGATCAACTAGACAAAAAGTCAGCAAAGAAATAACAGAACTGAATCATACCTGTGAGAAATTTGACTTAGAAAATGTTTACAGTGTTCCACCAAACCACATAAGAATATATATTCTTCTCAGCAGCACATGGGACATTCTCCAAAATAGACCATATTATCCTGTAACACATTCTTAAGTAAATGCTAAGGTATTGAAATCATCCCATGCATAATATCTGACCATAGTGCACTGAAATTGGAAATTAATGGCAAAAGAAATTGCAAAAGCTACATAAATACATGGAAAGTAAATAATAACTTTTTGAACAACCAGTGGGCTACAGATGAAATAAAAGAAGAAACAGAGCAATACCTACAATTTAATGAAAATGTGGAAACATCATACTATAATCTGTGGGATGCAATGAAAGTGGTGTTAAGAGCGAAATATATAGCAATAAACTGTTGGGTAAAGAAAACAGAATGAGCACAAATAAATAACCTAATGCTTCATCTCAAGCTTCTAGAAAACAAAGAGCAAGCTAAACCCAAAGCTCATAGAAGAGAGGAAATTGTAAAGATTAGAGCAGAAATAAATGCAATTGAAACTAAAAAGCAAGATAAAGAACTAATGAATCAAAAAGCTGGTTTTTTGAGAGAATAAACAAAATTGACAAACCCCTAGCTAACCTTACCAAGAGAAAGAAAGAAAAAACCCAAATTCACGCAATAAGAACTGAAAAGGGGGAAATTACTACAGATCCCATGGAAATTCAAAAGATCATGAATACCTACTTTGAAAATCTCTACTCACATAGAGTGGAAAACACAGAGGAAATAGGCAGATTTCTAGAAACATATGAACTACCAAAGCTCAACCAAGAAGATATAGCAATTTTGAACAACACAACAGCAGCTATTGAAATTGAAAATGTAATTAAAAACTTACCAACAAATAAGAGCCCAGGTCCTGATGGATTCATGGCTGAATTCTACAAGAAATTTAGGGAAGATTTGATGCCAATACTCCTTAACCTCTTCAGTGAAATTGAGAAGAAAGCAATCCTCCTTAAATCATTCCTGGAGGTGAGAATTACTCTCATACCAAAACCAGAGAAAGATACAACCAAAAAGGAGAACTATAGACCAATCTCACTAATGAACATTGATGCAAAGATTCTCAATAAAATACTGGCAAATAGAATGCAGCAAATCATCAAGAAGATTATACATCATGACCAAGTGGACTTCATTCCAGGAATGCAAGGATGGTTTAACATACACAAATGAATAAATGTAATACACCACACCAACAGAGCCAAACACAAAAACCACATGGTCATCTCAATAGATGCAGAAAAAGCCTTTGACAAAGTCCAACACACATTCATGATAAAAACCCTTCAGAAACTCGGAATACACGGCATCTACCTCAACCTTATAAAGGCCATCTATGACAAACCAACAGCCAACATTATACTAAATGGACAAAAACTGAAAGCTTTTAATTTAAAATCAGGAACAAGACGAGGATGTCCACTTCACCACTCCTGTGCAGCATAGTTCTGGAAACACTAGCCAGGACAATCAGACAAGAGAGAGAAATAAGAGGA
The DNA here is from genome assembly GCA_004027455.1 of Hydrochoerus hydrochaeris. Lineage (NCBI taxonomy): Eukaryota > Metazoa > Chordata > Mammalia > Rodentia > Hydrochaeridae > Hydrochoerus > Hydrochoerus hydrochaeris. Next base: position 10,376 of record PVLA01004273.1, on the reverse strand, counting down.
ATAAAGATAGTAAAGGAAGAAGATAATTATCACTATTTGCAGATGACATGATACTCTATATAGAAGACCCAAAAAATGCCATTAAAAGACTACCAGAGGTAATAAACAAGTTCAGCAGTGTAGCTGGATACAATGTCAATGCTCAAAAGTCAATAGCATTCTTGTACAAAAACAAAAAACTGACCGAGAGAGAAATTATGGAAACATCACCCTTCACAATAGCATCTAAAAAAATGAAATACTTAGGAATCAACCTAACTAAGAGTGTAAAATATCTATATGCTGAAAATTGTACTACACTGAGAAAGGAGATTGAAGAAGATAGTAGAAAATGGAAGGATATTCCTTGCTCTTGGCTAGGAAGAACCAACATTGTGAAAATGGCTATACTCCCCAAACTTTTATACATATTTAACACAATCCCAATCAAAATACCATTGACACACCTCACAGATCTAGAGAAAACACTCCTAAAATTCATTTGGAAACAGAAGAAACCTAGAATAGCAAAGGCAGTTCTGGGCAACAAAGGCAAGACAGGAGGCATGTCAACTCCTGACTTGAATCTATACTACAAAGCCACAGTGATAAAATCAGCCTGGTACCAGCAAAGAAATAGACCTGAGGATCAATGGACCAGATTAGAAGATGCAAGCACAACTACAATGACACTCAGCCACCTGATATTTGACAAAGGGGCTAAATATGTCCACTGGAAGAAGGACAGCCTCTTCAATATATGGTGCTGGAAAAATTGGCTCTCCATATGCTGAAGACTGAAGCTAGATCCATGCATATCACCATGCACAAAACTAAAGTCTAAATGGATCAAAGACCTCAATATTAAAACAGAAACACTAAATCTACTGGGAGATAAGGTAGATAACATTCTTGGAGACATAAGGGTAGGCAGAGATTCATGAACAAAATGCAAACTGCATGGGAAACACTTCAAAGAATCAACAACTGGGATCTCATATTATTGAAACTTTCTGTACTTCAAAGGAAATCACCAACAGAGTGTAAAGAAAACCCACTGATTGGGAAAGAATTTTAGCCAGCACCCCCTCAGACAAAGGACTTATGTCCAGAACATATAAAGAATTGAAAAACATCAAGCTCCCCAAATTCAAAGGCCCTCTCCAAAAATGGGCATCTAAGATGAACACACAGTTCTCAGAGAAAGATATACAAGTGGCAAATAAATACATGAAGAAATGTTCACCATCACTGGTCATTTGAGAAATGCAAATTAAAACAGCATTGAGATTTCACCTTATTCTGGAAAGAATAGCTGCCATCAAGAAATCAACTGATAACAAATGTTGGTGAGGCTGCGGGGGAAAAGGAACACTGCTCCACTGTTGGTGGGAATGTAGACCGGTGCAACCACTATGGAAATCCATATGGAGAATTCTCAGAAGACTAGGATTGGAAGCCCCATTCAATCCAGCTATTTCCCTCTTGGGTATTTTCCCAGAAGAACTGAAAAGTTCATATCACAGTGATATATGTGCACCCATGTTCATAGCAGCACAATTTGTAATAGCTAAATCTTGGAAACAATCAAGATGCCCCTCAACTGCAGAGTGGATGAAAAAGATGTGGTATTTTTGCACAATGGAATATTACTCAGCTATAAAAAGGGTGATCTTGAGGCCTTCATAGGTAATTGGAGACAACTTGAGACTATCCTCATTTGTGAAATAAATAAGAATCATATTTATAGATGTCACATTGTGTCTCTATTGTAAAAAGTGATAAGAACTCTACGAGTAATAAAACCCAAAATGTGTAATTGCTATTGTAAAAAAGAGAGGAAAAGAAAGTGCTCTAAGGGATATAACTCCATGCATGCTTAAGTGTGTAAGACAGATGACCATATTACTATGTTTTTGCTAGATCATTGAGCAGAACTGTTTCCAGTCTCACTGTTTGAATGTCTACTTTGCATGCTTTGATTTTGTAACTTGAGCAACTATTTCTAAGGTAACAGTATGTAATTTATCAACTAGTGACTTCTTAGTGTTTTTTTTCTTTTTTTTTTTTTTCATTTGGAATTCTGTATATTGCTACCCTTTTCTCTGTGTTGTTTTTTTTTCTCTTTACATAAAAAATTTAAAAAAGGTCTGGTCTTCTATGGCTGTTTCCCCAGTGTTACTGTGCACACAGATCCTTCCCAGGTCTGGTTAAAATACAGATTCTGATTCTGTGAGTTTGGGAAGTGACTTAGGGTCCTGGGTTTCTAGGGAGGTTCCTGGAACATCCAGGGCTAGAATCAGTCTAAGATGAATCATGTGCCTGGCAGGAGGACAGAATTTTAGGAGGTATCAAAATCTGAAGAATAAAAATAGATTATACCTAAAGCAATATTTAAAATCGCAATGAATCCAAAAACATCCACGTCTTAAAATAGATAGGCTATTCTGCACTTTGCTATGCTGCACAATTGTGTAGCAGGATCGCTGCTGGTCCTCCTCACCTGGAAATTCCCACCCGTGCCGTGCTACCATACACAACCCGCCAAGCAGGTTCATGAGGTTATATAAGGCGAGGTTTTACAGGTCATAATTTTTTTAATTGTAGGCAATTGTAACTCAGGCTTGGATTTGCTTGGCGGAGCATTGGGCCCCTTCAGATCTCACAGGGAACGGCAAAGCCCCCTTGAATTTCAGAGCAGAGAGCTTTCCGCTGGGCTAACTCAGCGTTCAGCTCCAAGTGCCTTCAGCATCTAGGAGCTTTGCTCAAAATCCAGACTCTCCAATCCTAGTGCAGAATTCGTAGGTTACAATCTGAATTTTTAATTTTTTATTTTAAAAAGCAAAACTGAAAAAAGATGGAGATGCTACAGAATTTCAAAAAAATAGTAGGAAATTAACACTAGTTAATATATTGCATATTGTTACCTTAGAAGTAGTTGTTCAGGTTACAAGATTTAGGCATGAAAAAATTGACAATGAGAGCCCAAACTCCTGGATGAAGTAACAGAGATCAATGGTATTGTTATCTATCTTGTGTATATATACACACAGCCATATATGCAGACATATATACATATAATCTTTTCCCTGCTTCCTTTTCTCCTTTCCCCTGTCCCATTTGTCCTTTCTTATTGAGCACTTTCTTTTCCTTTCATTATCACAGTATCATTGTACATTTTCAATCTGCATTTTAACATGTTGCACTGATAAAGTAGTGCATAAAATAATCTGAGAATTATGCTTTTATGAATTTCTAATTTTGTCCCTTAATAGAGTCACAAGCTCTTTATTCTCTGCCTTGTCGTGCACCTTCTCAATAATCCTGGGCCTCTCTATTTGGGTAGTTTCTGTGTAAAGAAGAAAGCAAACATTTACTTCCTGCAGCACCCTTTTATATTTTATATTCCTTATGTGTTGTACGTCAGTACAATGATACAGAGTCTCTAGTAAAAAAAATAACATTCTCCAGTGAAAATAAAAGAAGAAATAAAAAATAAGCAGAATTTATGGTCATAGGAATGTTTGACACCTGACCAGTACCAACTGTTCCTGTGTAGAAAGATGGGTAATTTTTCAAGAAGCATGTCAAAATAGACTGCATTAACTTTGAAACACTGGTCCTTTGGGGTTATAAATTTCTGCAATCGTGCAAGGTGAAGATATTTAGAAGAGAAAAGCAAAGGGGAAAGGGTAGGTATGGAAGGAAAACTATCATTGCTTCACATGCAGAAAGGAAGATCTCCAAAGTTAAATATTGCGCTCATGGACAAAATACCCATGAACACTTCTAGCCTTTTGCAAGAACTTAGGACATTCTTTAAGTAAAAGTTCATAACTCCCACCTCTGCCAGGAAAACAAGTTCTTAGAAAAGTGTAAAATGAAAATTCACCTGTTTCATTTTCACCAGTGGAGAACTAAAGTTCTGAAGAACTAAACAGCTCAAAATTCATGGAATTTAATTCTGAAGAATCCTTGGATAGCAATTTGCCCTGGATGACTTTTTTATAATCCAAGAAGCTCTTTAAAAAGAATCCCAGTTTTCCATTATACAGATCCACAGCTTTAGAGCTGATTAATAAAAAGTTGATGCAAACACGAGGTATGCTATGATAGTAACTCCTCCAGCCTCATTCCGAGGAAGAGTCACAGGGACTTTACTAAAGTAGCTAAAGAGATCGGAGAAGAGAAATAACATTAAAGAAAGCAGCTGAGTGAGAAAAGGGCATGAAAATTAATGCGATTGGGAACAATATTTCTCATGATATTGAGGAAAACTTTTTATTATACTATGGACCAAAGAAGCCAAAATTAACTGATGCACAAATTTCAGTTAACTGACGCACTATTCTACTTGACATAAACTTGCTCATAAAACTTAATATCAAATTTGAGAAAAATTTTAGCTGATCTATGGTAACATGAGCTATAAAGTAAAAAAATCTCCTGCCATTTGAATAACTAACGAAGGTTAAATAGAGAAAACCACAGCTGAAAAATGCCCTCCTTTTTTGTTTTCCTTTTCACAGGTTAAATCACTAGCACTCCCATTCAAGACCTTCATCCTTTAAACCTGAAAAACCCATTGTTCCCCCCGTGAGGTTCTTTCCATTTATGGCAGCACATACACCACTCAGTTGGCTTTGTCTGATATTTACCTTGACTGCCATCCACTGCATTCCTGTATTCCCCTTACTACTCTCCTCTCTCTCTCTCTCTCTCTCTCTCTCTCTCTCTCTCTCTCTCTCTCTCTCTGTGTGTGTGTGTGTGTGTGTGTGTGTGTGTGTGTGTGTGTAATTTGACACTTGCTGTAAAAGTTGGATTGACAGCCCAGGAGACCAAAATCTTCTATTTATCCAGAGAAAAGTAAAGAGAAAAGCAATGAGACTCAGAGTGTCCCCAACCCCCAGAGTCATCCCGGTCTAACAGCTGAGCCTCAGAAACACCATCCAGTAGCCAATCTGCTTTTTTATCCCCTAAAGCTATTAGTGACCTGTAAGACCAGGCACAATGCTAGCTTCAGGGTAGCATTGTGTCAGAGTAGAGTGTGTATAACAGATGAAACCTGCAAGAAGATAAGGACCTGTATGCCTCTTCTTACCTCAAAATAAAACGGATTTGATATGGATGAAGCATCAAGTGTTCAAAATTCTGTGTGTGAATATATGTATTTACTTGTGTGCACACAAATGCAGGCACATGTGTGTGTGCAGGGTATGTACCTAGAGTGAATTCTCAAATTTTCCATGTATTCAGTCACCTTTTTCATTATACCTTCTAATTTGAATGATCTCATATATGGCCTGAAATCCTGCAGTTCTAGTAAGGTCCCAGTGAAGCAGAGCCAAAGGCCTATGGATCACATTTTGAAGGACAAGTGTTAAGATGAGATGTGCTAAGAGATAACTACCACTAGTCAGCTCTAGTCCTTGCCTTAGTTATTTTTAGAATTAATCTCATTATAGAAATAAAAGTATTACCTTTATATCAAAGCCTCTAAATCTCTCCTCAGTAAAGATGGAAGGAGCCCTCTGTGCAGTTGTTTTTATCATGATGACAAACACTGATATCATCATACAGAATCTATGACTCAGGGAGAATCTATATTTGCCCCCCAAATATTCCATTATGTATAATGCACTGCCTTAGCACTATTTGGCCTATCCAGTTCACAGAAAGGAGGACACTTGTGCCTGGTCATATCCTTAAACTTGGGCTAACTGTTCATTGATACAAGACCTCTCAGTGGGTTGGGAGATGGCTCCAGGAGTCTCCAACTGACCAGAACCATTTATCATCTCATCTTCAGTTGGAGAGTGAAGCATATTTTTCCTTTCTGAAGAATATCATGTATGCTACAAAATCCCCATGATGAATATAATTATTATGTATATATATATATATATATTCCATTTATACCAATAAAATTAATTTTAAAATAATGAATTGTGTCATTGTTTTATTATTTTAATTTTTATGGTTGATTTCAGCATGCTACAATTTTAGATAACAACAATCAACATGCTAAAAATTTTTTCCTATAACCAGAAATGACTAATCTAGTAATGAAATATGAATTTTTCACTTTGGGAAAATTCCATGCCCCAGTTTCTAGTCTATCCTCTTTCTATCCTTTGTTTATACAAATTTGAGACAAAACCTGTACTAGCATTCCTTAATGAAAATTTAAAACTTATAAGTGTGAGAAACAATGGGAAAACTAGTTGATGAATTTCCAAGGAACTTCTTTTTTAACTTGGGGTGAAAATCTGTAGATGGAAACAGATGAGATTGACGAGAGAAAATTGCATGCAGACAAGGTTTTTGGAAGTTAGCAGTTCCTGAGTAGAAAATAGTCACAGGTATCACAGTTTGTAGACATTGTTAGAAAGCAATCAATGTTTCAGAGTCAGTTCTCTCTTTACACAAGCACCAGAGACTCACACATTTCCATACAGTGAGAAAATAAGAATAAAAAAGTGAGCACAGTTCATAAATGAATATTTCATACTAGTTCATTTCACTTACAGAGTCTGGTTAGGTGCTGACCAAATCCATGTTCTGATCCTAGATACAGCATTTGTGTCTCCCAGATGCTTTGGTTTAGTGGTTGGGCCATGCATCTAGCTCTGTCCAGGAGAATGAAGGCAAAGTGAGATCTCTCATTTCCAGACCTGACCATCAAAAGTCTTATCTGATTTACTTCTTCACTCTTTGGGGAGCTGAATGCAGTGACCCTTAGACAACTCCAAAGAATAGAGAAGGTGAAAATCCCCCCAAAATGGAAAGACATTCTTATAGGATGCAGTTTCACTCTCTCCAACCAATATATATGCTAAGTATTTATATACTTAGTGGACAGTTCCTAAACTTAATTTCCTTGACATTTCTGGAGAAATGTTTTGAGAGATGATGGTTTACTAGTTTAGTGCCATCATTAATGCCATGCACAAGATTTCTTATATAATTAAAGCTCTCAATAAATGGACCTCAGAAAGAGAATTATCATACATGATACCAGATTGTAATCATACAAGCAGAAGAAAAGAGTTAAGGGTCTATCTGGGCAATGTGGAAGATGGAAAGCTAAAATAGAAGACCTGCCATTGCAGGAGGCTGTCTACACACAAGGCAAGAAGGGTCACTGGCTGCTCCTAGGTGCACAGCTTGACCCTGCTCATGGCTCACAAAGACAAGAGGACCTCAGTCCTATAACAGTGGAAAACTAAATTAAACCAAACAGACCTGAACAAATGAAGAAATGGGTTTTCTCCACAACCACCAGAAGGCAGAGACGGCCTGGAAAACCTTGATTTTGTCTTAAGGAGAGGACTAAGTCAAGCCATGCTGTATCTATCACTCTGATCTATGGCCCTGGAGAGTGCTCGTTAGCATATCAAGTCACTACATTTGTAGCAATTTGTTATAGCAATGATCAAAAACAAAAAGATCGATATATTAAGTTATTTCCACTTGTACCAGCAGAGTGAATACAAGTAGGACAATAAGGAGTAGAGATGAAAAGTTTAAAAGACACAGGCTCAGTTGGACACAGTGGTGCTTGCCTGTAATTTCCAGACTCTGAGGCAGCGATTTAGCAATTTAGTGACTCCCTGAATCAAAAGTTAAATAAATAAATAAATAAATAAATAAATAAATAAGGGTGGGGGGGTCTAGAGATACAGCCTACTGTGAAGACCTCGGGGCTGATCCTGAGTACATCCACACTGACATCTGCCCACAGACATTCATCCTGCCAACCACTATCCACGCTCACGTCCCAGGTACCTGAACTGACTTTGTACCTCCCTGACAGGAAGATCCCTCACCCTTGATGCTGATGCAGTGATGCCTAACTAGGAGTCAAGGTTTCCATCAACACATCCCAGGAGGAAGGCAGGTCCACATTGCTATCAAATGGGCCATGTAAGGAGCCAAAATCCCTACTCCACCTAGCTGCAAGGAGGAGGTCTGCACCTGAGACCAGCAGAAGTGATATGAGAAACCCAAGAGAAGGGAAAAGAGAGCATCAGAAAGAGGAGAAATAAGTGTTAACTGACCAAAAAACAAAAAAAAGTAAAATAGTGGTTTAAAACAAGAAGGAAAAAGGTTATATATATAGGTATACATACATGTATAGATAGCTATACTACTAATCTCTGTTAGTTCATCAAAAAGAAGTTTGTGCTTTCACTGTTTGACTGTTTGATCATTTTTTATGCCTGAATCTTATAATCTGAACAACTACTTCTAAGATAACGATATGGAATATATTAACTAGTGTTATTTCCCACTCTTTTTTAAAATTCTGTATCATTTCCATGCTTTTTGTTTTGTTTTTAAAATAAAAAATGGCTGTGATTGCAAAGCAATTTTTTCTGTATAGTGAAAAGTTTTATTATGCCCGTTAAATATCGCCACCTGTGGTTTTTACATCAACTCTGGGGTACAGTTTCTTTGGGGAGAAGGAAGGAGGAGAGCTACTGCTCCTCATTCAGAGACCACTGACGACACGCACAAAGCGATTCCGAATGAATGATGTCAGCATGGTGGATGACGCTGTGAGTACAGTGGATGTTGTGTAAAATGTAGATGCTGAGTAGAACTGGATCGTTTCATTTGTTAGTTTGTCACTAAAGAATATGGCTCTGAATCATGGATACAGGAAAATAGCTAGAGGTTAACAGGATGTCTAACTGTAACATATGGGGGGAAAGGGGCTTTCAGTAAATCTATACAACAAAGAATCTTTAGAGAAGTAGAGGTGAACAATTCCAAAGTAGGAATGACTGGCCACATAAGTTCTCCAGGAGGCCATGGGGCACCAATTTCCAGGGGTTGAGTCTTGACAGGGAACAGGATTCTCTCTGAAGACAAGATCACAAAATAGGGATCAAAGCTGGGTCGAAAAACATGCTTTTAGTGTCAGGGGTCCAGTCAACAGAGTGCTCCTGCGATGGTTTTGGAATTTTCTCAGTGAGATAGAACACAACCAATTCCTAATAGTAAAGAGAAAGGAATGTAAGTGTTGTTATGAGAGTTCTAGGACAGTTAAATTGTGCAAATTTAATTAAAGAGCTATTGTTTGATAAATAATTATCATAAATGGAAATAATAATGTCTTAAATAGTTGGGGTTTTGAGCATTCTCATTATTTAAAAAAAAATTTCCTTTGAAATTAAAAGGACCATTAGTAAAGTTTTCATACTTTACCAGTGGTTTTCAAAATGTTAATTATAGCTCTGCTATTTCCTAGGTATTTGTGGCCAATTACAATAATTTATTTACAAAAAGAAAACCAAAAGTAAAAGGTCATATTTTTAACTACACAATCAGGAAAGAAAATTCATTGAATAATAGCATGTTTCTAGCTCAATCAATGCAAGGCTGTGTCATTACTCAGTAATAATGTCCCTCTTTGTCTCTCTTCATCTTCTTACATGTTACAGACCAAGTTCAGGTATGGTATTTGGTCTGAGGGCCCAATCTTATTTTGGGGGACTCAAGACACTCAGCCCATTGCTTAGGTATCTGGCAGACAAAAGCAAAAGACAGAGAGAGTGCACGGGGCGAGAGTGCACCACTACAATTACAGCTTCTTCCAGGAGCCCCAGAGACAACTGAATAGGACAAAGTCACACTAAGAAAGCAGAGGCCTGGTGAGAAGATTCCTTGACAAAAAAAAAAAAATGCGGTGCCCTTTTCCGTCCATGCTGCATCCTAGTCCATCCACGCCTTGTGACAAGGTCCATGGGTGGAGGAGAGCGCTTCAAGGAATCGCTTCTCCTGGAAAAGGATGCCACATGTGGGAATTGGGCGCGAGGATCTTGTAATGTTTCGTACTGATAATTGTAATTTGTGTAATTCACATATATATATTTTCATGTAATACTCAATATGAAATCGAAAATAGAAACTCCAGAGGAGTTACTAGAAACCCTCTAGATAACTTTGTGAAAACTAATTGTGAAATTTTACCTTCTGTGAGTAGTATGAGAGAGTTTATACAAAAGCTTTAAATGAAAGATCTCATGGGGGAGGATTTACAAAATTCCTGTGAGACAACTGCCCTGAGACACTGGACAGGCAGCCAGAGACGGGCAACAAGGATACATATGTTATGCCACCGGCCACCTAAGACAGGCACAGGACCAATTGCTGTCCTGCAGGCCCATGACGGGTAAGGCCTTGTTGGGTCCATATGAAGAGTCCTTGACCCAAGACAGGCGCTATCCTCACAGGGCCTGCCATACTCCCATAAGTGATAAGGGAAAAAATGTAGGGAGCGGCATGATAGCTTCACAGCTGCCGCTCCATCTCTCCCTCCTGTGGGCATCCAGGTGCGTCGGCTTACATTTTCCAAGCTAATTAAGTAACAAGATTAAAGTGTTACAAAG
>PVLA01004272.1:0-182874 GCA_004027455.1 Hydrochoerus hydrochaeris | reverse complement strand
GAGAGAAGACCACCAAAGGATAGTGCAAAAAACTCTAGGAATAAAGCCAAAGGTGCAAGGGAAACCATAGGAAGTTAGAGATATCAGGAACAAGTGATGTGTGCAAAGGGAAGTGGTATTCATTTTGTCTGACACTGTTCCTCTGCTGTTTCCTGTTAATGAGGGACATAAGCAGCTTTGTCACATCATGCCCTTCTGCTATGGCATTCCTGCCTTGGGGCCACCAGCCATGGACTGAAGCATCTGAGACTGGGTCTCCTCCTTTATGCTGTGGCTGTGGAATATTACATCCCAGCCACAGAGAAAGCTGATTGATGCACAGATACAGATCAAGTGAAGAGGTGATGTTCCTACCATATGGAGCATAGAGAATTTCAAGTTTTAAAAATTAAAATTAACTTGAATAATTATTCTTTATCCTGATATGTGCCCAGTTTACTACTAAACACCAGTTTTACTTAGTATATATAAAATCTTTGTGAGATAATAATTATCTGAACATTATTAAATAAACAAAATAAGAATTAGACAGTTTAAGTGACTTTCTGCTAAACTAAGAATTATGGAAATTTTTTAAAACCACAAAACTAGCAACATTCAATTGGAATTCTAAAAATATCTCATAATAGAAAGTCATCTCCTTGGCCAGTATAAAACAGTTCCCTTTTTCCTGTGCTTCAACTCTGGCCACACCTTATTCACAAATATATAATAAAAGAGGAAGAAATACAACATTGTGTTTTAAGAATTGAGGCTTCATGGGTATCAACCTCCAGAAGAAGCCACATATTTAAAAATAGCACTCACATATCCAAAGGGCCCAGCATTTAGTTCTAAGAGTTAATGCATGGTAAAAATTATTAAAATACTGCAGAACAATTTAAATTACATATAACATGTCTCATGATTATTAAACTATGAGAAAGTCCTGAAAGAAGCAATGCCTTAATACATCCTTTAAAAGAGATTTATTGAACTAGGACAAATTCCAGAAATCAAGCATATATATATATATATATATATATATGAAAAATATGTGAACATTGGTCAACTCTGTACTGCAGAAATGCCTAAAAATTTATTGGAAGCTCTGATAAATATTTAAATATTGTTGTGGAAAAACCTGGACCAAATCAGATGGAAGACAGGCAGGTAGTAAGGAGTTGGAAGGTAATCATTAATAACGCTATTGGGCTGGGGAAAACTGAATTCCAAATCAATCACCAGTCCTGTCTTGGGGTTAAACAGACACATATATGTGTTTTAAGCAGGAACTACAAAAGGCTGATAAACAGGTTATTTTATATTTGGTTACATAGGCTGAGTCATATGTTGTTAGGCAGATTTATCTCAAGCATGTTTAGTTGGGGGTTTCTTAAAATCAAGGCCTTGGGTGAGTAGGAAAAATCAATCATTGTCCTTAACAGAACCAGTCTGTCCTTGAAGCAAGTTAACACAACATGATACACTTTTTGCCCAAGGTACACTTATGATACAAATTGAAGTTGGTATTGGAATCTCAAGGCTTAGCTGAATCTAAGTGAGCTTTGCCTACCATTTCTGCTCTTAATATAGTGTCTGATTATGTTTTAAAATTCCCTTTAAAATGTCAAATATGTAGAAAGTTAATTCCAACAATGGTAAAAGGCTTTTTATGCACCTTTTACCACTTTGTGATACATTTTATATATAAAATTAAAAATCTTCAATCATTTTGGTAATGTAGTATTGTTCAGGATGGCTTGGTGAAATTATCACCTCATGTCCCACTTATATAGCAAAATTTGGTAGTGTCAATCCACACCTTGTCAGAAGAAAATGCTACCCCTCAAGTTATTTTAACAGACAGATCAAGATAACAAATCGGTAAAAGGTATTTTAGGGAATTGTAAAGACAAGGGAAAAAAAAAACACTGAATAACTTAGAGAACATCATAACAGGAAACAGCACCCTCAGGCTAGGGAAAAAAGCAGAGCAATTGGAGATGAACATCCTAAAACTTAGGGAAAAGGACTCAGTCCAACTAGTGTTGGAAAAATAAACCTCCATGGAGGAGAGGTGTCCAGAGGGTGGTGGTATCTCAGAAGCTTCCAAGAATTTCCTAACAAAGAGCTGCCTCAGCTCTTTAAGGAGCAGTACCGCATTGCTGTGTTGATGTCTGTGAGGTGTACAGTGATCTGCTTCTGGAAGCAATCACGTCCCCTTTTCAGTAGTGTTTTGAAATGTGTTTTACCCTTGTCTTTCAAAGAAGCTCTACCTGGAAACATCAGATTCTCTTCACTTTCAAAGTGCTCATGCTTTGGATCCTCCCTAGATATTAGTACCTAGGAAGTTGAAATCGACTCTGTTTTAATTGTGTTCGTTTCTGTTCTTGGTGTTGACCTTTGTACTTACTGGACTGTGCGTGGCCTGACTTGAGTTTGCATTCAGTAAACATTGACTGACTAATGAAGATGCAGGTGCAATCATTTGCATTTTTGCCAAATTCTGCTTGTTATCCACTAACCTCATTCCTCTTTTCTTCTCATTAGAGGAAAAGACAAATCCACTAATGAGTTACTAAATTTTCCAGTAATAAATATTTTCCTCTCCTCTTTCTTAGGCAGTGATCATTAATGTAAATGAGATTGCTCATTACACTTATGGTGTTATGAATTGTTTTATGTGATAAAATATATACAGATAAGATGTTGCACTCGAGAAATCATAGAAAACTGGATACGAAAAGAAGGAATATAATTAGGGTTTAAGTTCCTGAAAGGTTACTTGTTGTTTAAATATAACCTCACAAATATGCAATTTAGTACCATAACATGCATTGCTTTGAAACAAATTTATATAACAACATGTTGAATGGATGCTAATAAAATTCATTTCTATGAAATTCAGGTTAGACACAAAGAATCAAATGCTGTCTGTGGTATGCAGGCCTCATGACAGGGATGTCATCCAGCCAAGGAACTTAATGACAATGCAACTTGCAGTCACCTTCATTTCTTATGTTTGACAACTAATTAAGAAACATCATTCATTACAAGGCTGTTTTCAATTACTAAACTAAAAACTCATTCACACGTCTTTTAATCCACTGAGAACTTTGACTTTCGCTTGTTTTATTCAGAACTGAACTGAGCTGATAAGTCTTTTTATTATTCTTTACAAGACTGACTATAACTCTGCAGTCATTTTTGATAAACACTTATCTCTTACTAATTAAATGGATAGCACTGACACTTCAAATTGCTGTAACAGATTTTTTGATGTTATTGGACTAATGTCCTAGCAGAACAGGGAAAAACTTAAAATATGTGGATGGTTATCATCTGATTTTTCCCCAATACTGATGAGAGTCCTATAAACTAGGAGAATATTTAATGAGGAATTTATGTCAATTTAAAAGTCGGAATAAAATTAATAAAACAATGTAATTCAACTGATTTCACAAGAGCAAGTCCAATAGCTCCCACTCACAGATTCACAGAGAATACCCTACTATGCACAACAAATCACAAAAAATAAAATTAAATTGCATTGAAAGTTGTTTAGTTTGTAAATTCATGGGCATTCTTTTCAGACAATTTGTTCTCCCTTAATTACACGTTTGTATTTTATGGTGAAAAATATGTAATCATTATTTTGCATTAAGCTACATATAAATTATGACTTTCTTGTGACAGGATCATATTATGCAGTTCAGGGTAGCTTTGAACTCACTGTGTAGCCCCGCTGGCTTCAAATTTGCTGACATCCTCATCCTTCAGCCTGCTGAGTAAGGGGCTTCCAGGAATGCCTTCCTACTCCGGACTGACTAACTTACCGTTTAGAAAGGAAAATGAAAAGCTGCTCTGTAATTTTTCACTAGTTTAATTATTACTGTTAAAATTGAATGCCTAAAGTATATTTAAATGTGTGTGTGTGTGTGTTTTTTTTTAAATTTTACATATGGTACGGGGCTGGAAAGTAAGGAATAAAATTAGCAATGCCCTAACAACACATCTAGCACATAAGCACACTTATATTTCACGTAACATATGTAAAGTGTTGGTTTGTTACAACAAAATGTAATATGATTACTAAGCTGGATCTTATCATAAGGGTCAAAGTAGCCTCTCGGGCTGCCTCATGCTTGTAATCACACTTAAGATGCCAAGGCAGGAGGACCAGAAGTTCATGGAAGCCTCAGCAACCTAGTGAGATTCTGTCTCATAGTGAAAAATAAAAAGTAATTTGCATTGTAGTTCAGCTGTAGACTGATGTGCATCCTCAGAATCATTAAAAAAATGAAAAATAAAAGAAGTTCAGTATAAGCACATTGAAATATATAAAAATATATAAAATTGGATGGTTGAGTAAAAGCATAGATGGATCTTTTGATATACTAATATAATTTTGTCTGATTTTTAAAATGGCAAATATATATTATATCATACATATGCAATCTGTAGGTGTATGGTATGCATGTATATTTTTATTGTTTTATTAAATATAATATTTAAATGATCTATTTACTTTGGAAACTACTTTTGTATTCCTGTGCTTCATGTTGAGGAGTAGCAGTATTCTTTGTAAAGATGAAGGTATACACATATTATATATGCATAATATATAATACATGTATAGGTGTAGTGTGCTTATAATTATGAAATATGCTAGAATTTGTAATACTAGATGTTTCTCTTGTGGTTTTAGGGAAGATGGCTTTGTATGAAATACTTCAATGATCAACTGATTAAATATTACCTTTGCTCATCAACAAATGCAAATTTATCAATGAAATACAAAGTCTTTAAATTTTTAAGCTGCCATTTTAAATACTAAGCTTATTTAGAATAATTTTACATGATAACTATTATAAACTGGTCTAAGCAGTATTCTTAAATTTCTGTCACATTATCAAGTTAGATTTGTGGCATAAAATGGCTTTTCAAGCTGAAATCTTAATACTTCAAAGCAACAAACATGTTTTGCCTTAATGTAATAGATGAAAAATAGTAATATTCAAATTAACTAAACATTTTATTGACAGTGATCATTTCAGCATAATAAGAAAGCCAAAATATGTGAAGTTCTGACCCTTGCTATCGTTTAAGAGTTAACAATTTATTTGAGTTAGCATTATTTTGTTATATTTTATCTCCTTTTCACATATCTTTATCTTTCAACAGAAGCTTAGGCAAAAATACAAAGAATGGTTCCATCAATTCAAATGATCTGTACGAGTTTTAATTTCCATCTCTGCTGGATTTTGTATATTTATATGTTGTGTCTCTACTATCACTCCAATTACAATTTCTGTGACAGTGAAATATTCCAGTTCTTCTTGGAAGCAGAGCATTTTCTCCAAAAATCAATGCACTATCAAGCAATTGGTTTGAGAAAAATTGATTTTTGGGAGAATTAATATAGAGTTATTTTATATCTGCTTCCATAAATTCTCTTAAAATTGTTTTCATATATACAATAAATTAAATGTATTTGAAAGCATAAGTTTCATCTTAGAATAATTTTAGTTACCAGCTGTTCAATGGCGGGCAGTATATTATTTTGTCTACTCACAAGGAGCAAACGTGGAAGGATGTACATAATTGTTCTTATCTGTTCCTCTTTTAAACTGTTTCACCAATATTTATTATTTTTCCTGTAAAATACATGATAGATAACTTTCATTCCAGTCCAATAATAGTCATAATTATATCTTCCTTAGCTTTCCTCAGTAAGTTCAACTTAAATTCAGATTCTTTTTCTCAATTTACCTTAACTAGCAAAACAATGTTTTTCATATCAATCACTGTTCTCTAAATCATGGTTTTGAACATAAAAAGTCACCTCGGAACATTTCTGAGTGCCTCTGAGTATAACTGTCTCTAACAAATTTCTCTGTATTATTGAAAAAGTTGTTATAGGTGATCAAATAAAATACAGCTTTAAAATCAATACCACTGCATTTTTAAAAGTCCCAGGATATATTACAATTGGATTAAAGTCCAAGATTTACTGCTGAACTATGTTACTTCAAAAAGATGAATGCTGTTCTTCAATATTAGTTCACAGTTTTATTTTAATAATCGACACTGCTCCACTGTATATGCTCTCATCATTTTCTTACATGTTTACCATTTATCTACCTCTATACTAATCATTTATCTAACCATAAACATAACTTAAGGTATTTGAGTATGTACATGTTTCTAATTTTTAAAGATCCCTTATAATAATTAAAGTACAACAGTTGTGTTTTATGAAATTGTAATTTAAGTTTAATTATTAATATAAAATATTAATGCATTACTAAAAATATTTATTAGTCAAGTAAATTTGGAATGACTGTTAAATAAATTTAATTATGTTTCATTAGTAGAGAATTTTTCACTGCCTTTAACATGCAACGTAAAAAGACATAGGAACAGGAAGCATAGATAATTTCCTTTTTTCTGACTTACTGAATCAAGAGCTCATTTAATTTTTTTAGATATTCCCTCTCAAGATTGTTTTCATCCAATATCACTTGAAAAATTAAGAATTAAACAACTTTTAGTTCAAACATTTCTCCAACCCTCTTCTAGCAGGCTGCTATGTTTTAAATTTAAAATGTCTCAGAAGTTTCCTGTGTTTTCTTTTGGAAAGGCATTGGATTATGGGGACTCTATAGGTCACCAATGATCAATCCACTGATGAGCTGATAGCTGAATACGTTGTTAGAAGGTGGGGTTTGGAAGGTAAGGTCGGGCATTAAGTGAATGACCTGAAATGATCCATGTACTTGGTTCCTCTTTTTTCTCTCTGGTTTCTGGCTGCCATCCATTGAGCAGGTTTCCTTTTCCAGGACTTTCTACCATCCCGTTTTTATAGAAAGCCTGTGGAACAAAGAATGAGCCTCCTAAAACTATAAGCCAAAATTATCCTCCCCACTTAATTCATGCATATTGGATATTTTGTCCTGGTAATGGACAATGATACACTGGTTAAAAATATACAAAGTAGATATAGGCACATTCATAATCAAATCAGTCTTGATACATTTCCACGTACTTCAAAGGACCTGATCATTCTTGTAAATCTAAATAGAAAAAAAAAAAGTTCTCAAGATAAAACCAAACAAATAGAACTGGAAAATCATCATGGTATGTGAAATAAGCCAGAAACATTAAGTTAAATAAATGCCACATATCCACATTCATGTGTCGAAGGTAAAAACAAAAATGTTGATATCAAGTCAGAAATGGAATGTTTAGTATGAGCAGATGCTGTGAACATAGGGAGAGGGGCCAGAGCAGGAAGCTGGCCAGTCTTTGCCACAACATTGTTAGAGAAATGTAGCATTTATAGAATTTTAAGACATCTTAGCCTGATTATACTTTATGACAACCTACTATATATTTTACAAAGAACTGGAGGAAAGTAGTTTGAAGTCTTTTGACAAAAGAAATGATGAAATGGAAATGTTACTCAGTGCAATTTAATCATTAAACATTGTATACCTGTATAGAATTTTCACACTCTACAATTAGGGGAACAGTTATATATATGTACAAGTATGTGTTGATGAAAAATTAAAACTTAACAGTAAAAGGAATGATGGTTTTCATGCTTATTAAAACAATAGTATCAATATCAATTTTATTCTTTGCAAAAAAGAGAATGAGAAAACTTTGAATTATAATTTTGTAATATAGAACAATTTTTTTCTCACCCAGATTCTTTCCTCCAATAAAATTTTCTCATTACTTGAACATTGCCAAAAATGTCCTAATGTCCATCAGCAATAAAAAGGGAAGCAGTTCTTAAAAGCATTAATTTGGTTAGCTTTCATGAACAATCACAGTATGTATTATAATATTTCAGTATTTGAAAAATATCAAGTTGTTAAAGAAACACTGCATAATTTCTACTTTCTAGGAATTTATGATGCTTTATTCTTCTGTTAGAAATAGGAAATTCAAGTAGCTATATTCATTTTTCAAAACTGTTTTTTCTGATTAGATTTTTGGGCCTCTTTGTTCGTTTTTTATTCTTTCGAAAATTATACTAGAAAACCTAATTTCTCTACTCATTTTTCCTCATACATATTATTTTAAGTGTTGAGAAAATGAAAACATAGGTAGAGAGTGCTGTAATTTTAAATTTACCTATACATTGAATATTTTCTGCACATTTTTCCATCAATCACTTATATCTTGTGAGTAAAACAAAGCTCACAATTAATGGACAGAGAAAGAAAATATAGCAGGTTGAATATGGCTGCGTATTTTTATGACTCACCAGTTTGGTATGAATTGTATAACAAAGGTAGAAAAGATCCTTTAAAGATATTTGAACTATTTCATCAAATACAATGATACCCCATGCTAGTAAAGTGAGAATATGGAGACAAATTAGACAATCTAAGGATCCAATTTCAGGTGACAAAGTATGTATGCATGGCACTGAAGCATAAAGTCACAGTAAAAATTCTTCCATGGTGATATTTACCTCCGTTATGCACCATTAAAGCAGCGCTTTAGAAAATTCATTTGTTCTTTATTTTCCTCCATATATCTATGTGATATTTCATCAATATCATTGTTTTTATGGAGCATATGCCAGATTAAAATAAATGCCAACATATCAAGTCAATTCTACAAAATGCAATTGACAGCATATTGAATCTACACTGTAAGTACTTAATATTTCAATAGAGATGAATTTGAGTAAGAGTTGAGATACGTGTCTAGGATTATTTTTTCTACTAAGAGTGAGCATATAATAAGCCTCATTTGTTATGGCTTTTCCTCTGGGATTTGACTTCTGAAATATTTACAGAGTGGCACTCCTCTATGACCTGATCAAGAATTCTATAGACCCGAAACTTAAACACAGATATCAGGGAATAAATTCACTTCTCACTGTGCCCTCTGAGCTAGAGTACATCAGTATCAGGTTGTCTAACAAGTCCCATCTGTCCCCATGGAGTCTTTCCATCTCTAAAATATGTCAGTACATCTGCTAACATCATTGTCATCCACAGCCTCCTCCACTTTTTAAAAGAGAAAGGACAATTTGTATGTTGTATTAATGCTTTTCTTTCAATACCTAAGGCACACGTATATAATCAATATGTTTGTCACAATTCCTGTTTACCTGTGTGTGTGTGTGTGTGTGTGTGTGTCCTCTAAGAGGAAATGAATGTTTCACCCTTCCTTACCCCCACTTTTTTATCACTAGTATTGCCCTAGTGTTAGTTTCCATGGACTACTAACAAATTCCCTCAAACTTGGAAGCTTGAAACAAACCTCATTTCTTAACTCACAGTACCAAGATTCTATAGTTCAGGTGAGCTACCCAGAGTTCTCCACTTGGCCTCTCCTATGGTTGAAATGAAGGGCAGGCGCAGAAGGTGTGGAGAAGACACTCTGCAGGCTTGTTTAGTTTCCTGGAAGTCTCCAGCCCCGTGGGGCTGAAGGACTGAGGTCCCACCTTGCTTGCTAGTCTGAGCTTGAGGTTACCGCTAGCTCCATGAGGACGTCCTCTGATTCTTCCCACTTGACGCTGAACCCTCGCTCTTGAAATCCAACAACAGGATGTGAGTTCTGTCAGTTCCTTCTCACACTTCAAACTAACTGAACTCCCCTAACTGCCAAAGGAAATGCAGCTTTTAAAAGGCTCTTTGAAAACATAGACAAATTTGGTAAATTTCTCTATCTGAAGGTCAAATAATTAGTAACCTTACCTGTACTTGCAAAATCTCAGTAAAGCAACTCCTAAATCACACAATTGAGTGTAATATCAGTTATTTTCAGTTCCAAATTTTGAAAACATCCAATTTCGTGAGCCTCTGAACTGCCCTTGTATCTTCTAATCCAAAAGTGTTTAATAACATATTTAATGTATTGCACCAAAAACTCCGGGAAAATATGAGAATTTTTTTAAATAAAAGAAGATAATTTATTTAGGTGTGGTGGCCAAAAACAACAGACTCCAAAAATTAAAAGAAAAGCACTTTATTAGCAGAGCTCAGCAGTGACACCTTCCCAGGAGTTGATGGGGGAAGTGTGCACGGGTCAGGGGATTGCAAGGGTTTTTAAAGCTGCAGACCACAAGGGGAGGGGATAAAGCTTGAAGATCATTTTGTCTCTATAGGAACCAGGGAGGTGGGACAAGCAGTTACAGGAACCAGGGAGGCAAAGAAGGGATTGTACAATGAGTAAGCTACAAGATTGTAAGTTAAACAGCGATAACACAAATCTTACAGACAGGGGAAATTGCATAAGTCATTACAGAAGAACAGGGTGTAAAGGCACATTTTGAATTTCTGAGTGTACAACATAAAGCAGGGGAAAAACAGAAGAAAGAGAGATGACAGGCAGCTATTCTGGAGAAGAAAGGCATATCTGAAAGTTAAATACCCCAAGAATGTCTTAATATTCAAACATTAATATTCCTCAACTTAAATGGACATTGCACTCTTTCAAAAATTTGAGCAATTAGGAAAATATTTGATGGTTTACTTAAAGATATCACGTCACAGCAACAAAATAGCAAAGCATTTTTCTAAAAGATCAGTTGTTTTCTACTAATATCCTATTATGAGCCAATAGCAGACTCCATAATAATGAAATGTATTTATATAGTTAAACTGAGATAACTTGAATGCTATAAATGTCATTTTCTGGGAATTGAAGAGGATTATTACAAACAATTTTAAATATATAAAAATGTATATAAATCAGAGTCAAAGAATAGCAACTTGGGGTGTTTGATTTTTTTAAAAAATTTTGTCAAAAGAACAAGTTGTCACAACAATAACATATGCATGCATTTCCACTTTTTTAGGGTAATTTTTCTAATAATATTTTCCTAGCACATTTAAAAGACTGTAGTAATTTAAATTCAAGTTGTTTAGTGGAGTGTTTCATAATTTTTTTTTTTTTTGCAATTAGAATAATCTTGGAAGATAAGATGAGTCAGGTGGCTCAGTATGAAGTAGTAAAGCTACATTTTAGTTGTTTTTACTGCTTTTACATTCATAGTATTATTTACGGTGTATTTCTAAATGCTTTTGCAGGACACACTGTCATGGAGCCCCTGACCTAACCAACAGAGATAAAGCGCTAACCTCCCCTTGCATTTCCACTCTTTTCTGGCTACGTAACCACCTCAATCTCCTCCTCAGTTCCTAGTACTGGGTCATTTGTGGTCTGTTTCTATAGAGCTTCTTTTAACTTTTTTTTTTTTGTAAAAAATGTTATTTTCATTTAATTATTTTTTATCATTGATTTTAGTTATTTTTTCAGTTTTTAATTTCATCAACATTGCTCTTTATTTTTTCTTCTTATATAGTGTTAAATTTGCTTTTATATATTTGATGCTTGAATCCAGAACATGATTTAGTTTTTCTTTTCTTTGTAATATAATAACATATCTCAGTAAGTTGCTTTCCATCCACTGCCAGAGATGAATTGTCCAGATATAAAGTATCTTTTTAATATTTACCCAGTACAAACTATTTTCTAACATACCTTGTGGCTACTTCTTTGCAACACGGACCACTAAGAAACCTGCTTTTCAATTTCCAGATATTTATGGCTAGTTCACATATTTTATGTTTTTGATTCCAATTTAATATCATCAGTGTCAGGGATCAGAATACGTGAATGTGAATGCATTGAGGTTTGTTTTACAGAGCTCTGGAGCTCTTATGCTCTGCCTTGTTTTATATGCCCTTGATCAGATATGTGTGTTTCCTGTTTTATAAATGTAAGGCAGTTCAAGTGAGAGGATCCGATCATCCACGGCTTCCAAATGCTCCGTGTGGCTCAGCTCCAGGCTTCCCTGTAAGTTCTCAGTGGAGGTCCACGGGAAGAGTGCTGGAGAGGCAGCTGATCCTTTTGTCTGAGTGTTGCTCAGAAGCCTTGCACTCTGACAAATTCATTCCTTGGCCACTTAACAAAAACTGTACCGAGTTCCTATTGAGTGTTCGCATTTGCCTACGGTGCTCTTCAGGTTAAGAAACGGTAATTACAGCTACTCTTCCTAAATGTTCCTATTGTGCCTTTGACTTAGTCACTTTCTTCACTGTTGGGACCAAACACCCGACCTGTGAAACACAAAGGAGCTTTTTTTTGGCACATTTCTCAGAAGCAGGTTTAAACACAGAAACGCGTGGTGTAATGTCCCGGGAAGAGGACAGCTGCTCCTGTCATAGCAGCCAAGAGACAGAGGGAGTTTCACAGAGCAGGATGACAGGGCTCCCTTTTAGCTGACACCCCCCCGAGATGGCCTTCAACCAGGCCGGTCTCCTAACAGCAAGCCTGCTAAACACCCGCTTCTCCTCTGAGTGCATGAGAGTTTGGGGGTCATGCTTGATCTAAAACATTACACCTTTAAATTTTAATTTCCTATTTTTTCTTCAGCTTCCAGTTTTTACTTCCTCTTCAAACTTTTGAGTCACAAAAGTAGTCAGAGCTTGTCATTGTTTTGTTGCATGTCCAGCATTTATTTGTCTTCCTGGTTCTTGTTACTTTGGTATTAGCAGCACTGTTTCTAGCTTTCTAAATGAAGCCATGCATTTCAACTAAATTATTAGAGGAAAACGAAGAGCATGTGTCAGTACTGTTATTTGCTCCTTGGCAGGTTTGCTTGGGTTGTATTTTGAGAAAGCTTATACCTGCCACTGTTTTGCTGTGAAAGACAATGAGTGCTCTGCATAACAAAGTGAAAAAATAAAAACTGCACTTTTAAAACTGCTTACAAGAGTTGGGAAATAGTTGGATAAATACAATTTTAGAATTCTTGTGCAGAGTGGTATAAAATTACTTTGAGAACTGCAAGCCAATGTTTGACTTTATTCGACTTGACAAGGGAAACAAGTAAAAGTATAGCATTTAAACTGTGAATTTTTTTTCTAAGGTTACACACATGCTTTTTACAAATCAACAGCATAAGGACCTTGGGAACTAATAAATTTCAAATACTCTGATCCTCGTTTTTATCCACCTGTGCTGGTCTACCAAAGCCTGAAATGGGTATGAATTATTCTCAAAGGAAATGGGATTATTTTGTCATAGTGTCAAAGTGCAGAAAGTTCAAGATTAAGGTGTGAACAGGTTAGATGTCCAGTAATAATGTGGTAACTGTTTCCAAAGTGGCATATTATCATTGTGTCCTTACATGTTAGAAGACAGGAGAGGAAATAAAGCGTGGCCCATGCTGTCTCAGACCTTAATCCCTTTAATGAGTGAGAATTCTTCAGTATTTAATAATCTCCTAAAACATGTGCATCAGAAAATATCACACTAAAGATTTAAGTGTAAACATGAAATGTGGAAGAAAACAAACACTCAGACTGTAGCATTAACTGACTAGTGTGCTTTTCAACAGTGTTTAAAATATTTTTATGGTTTGCTCTGTTGAGGCAGACATATATCATGGCCAGAAACCTGTCAAATGCTTTAAAATCTTTTCATTCATTTTATCTGTAATTTGTTACCAACACAAGTAATTTTACAATTCACAGTCATAGTGGCAATAAAGAGTTTACATTCTGGTAATTTTAGAAGGCACCCGTCACACACACACACACACACACACACACACACACACACACACACACACCAGCATCTTTCTTGATTCTGTTGACACTTGTTACATATAGAATTTATAAAGACAATATCATTGAAAACATGAACTTGAATGTTTAAATGAGAGATGTTAAAATATTTTGAGGATGTTTTGGAAGTCCAGAGTTGTCAAATAAATGTGCTGGACAAAAGTACTATACTCATATTTAGTAGTTTTAGCAGACTACAATTGGATAATTAAAATTATGCACAATTACCTTAAGGGTGCCCAAGTTTTTCAAAGCACATTCATAGACAAGTACTTTATATAACTGTTACTAGAAACTTAGAAAGTACTATTTTTCTGCATATATTGTTTAAGAAACTGAATCTTATAAGAAATGGCCAGACAAATGGGCTTAAAACTCAACACAGATTTAGCCTCTTTTTCTCAAGACCCAAAGTGAAGTAATTCATTTTCTTAAGAAATCATTACATGTAGTACAAAGACTTTTCTTATGTGTTAACATAGCATGAATATATTGTTGCTGGTAGATGGAAAGAATATCATTTTTGCAGCTCTTTGCCATATATGCAAAATATATCTATATGAATATCTGTAAATAAAGATGTTAAATTTCAGGACCAAATAATAAAGGAGCAACCAAAAATCACTTTGATGTAGTAGAAAAGTTCTGTTTAAATTAAAAAATATTTCACATGTAGCATGAATCTTGAATCAAAACATTATGCTAGGGATCAGAGACACAGAAAATTAGATACCAAGCATCCTCAGTCCTCTCCAGAGTCATTTATCTCTAGGTTGGACTCTTAGACTTACACTTAGTGTGGTATGTAGTAAGAGGTATGCCTGCTATCCCATTTGGCTGGCAGACAGTATCATAGGCACACTACAAAATTTCTTCAATGAAAAAGTTAAAGACGAGCGTAATTATATCAGGAATCTCTATCCTCATCTTAATACAAGCAACATGAGATTCCCAGAGTGACAATAATGGGAATGAGCATCCAGGTTTTCCAAATCCTGTTCTCTTGAAGATAAGGTTTTTTAAAAAATGATAACTTTGCTTTTATTGTTTTATATTTTTATTTTTTATTTTAAAGGGGATAAAACCAAAGAAAATAAAACAGAATAAAGTCAATCAAAACCAGTATATGTGATACAGGAATTCAAAACCTTACAAAATGAACAGTAGTTGCCATAATGCCTTTTGTTGTCTTCAAAATAGATGCGGATAACTTCAGACATAGTAAAAATTGAGCAGGACAGAATAGAATAGAAATAATAAAAAGCAAAACAATGAATGCAATAAAGGACTTCAAAACAAGCCAGTAGTAAATCCAAAAAGGTTACCATAATATATTTTGCTATCTTTGAAATAGCTGCTCATGCCATTGGATATAACAAAAATCAAACAAAACAAAAGAGATTACAATCCAACTGAACAAAACAGTGAAAATGATATGGTTTCCAGGCAGGGATCACTTCCTGATCAGGCTGGTTCTCCTCTTCTTCAGTCTACAAATGGCTAGATTTTGCTTTTAAAACAGAAAATTATATTTAATACTGTATCACACTATTTTTGCAAATGTGTGTTTTATACCTATTAGTTTTTTGTATCTATTTAAAATACACATTAAAAGGGCTGGAGATTTAGCTCAGTCGCTTAAGTGCCTGCCTTACAAGCACGAGGTCATGAGTTCAATCCCTGGTACCAAAAAAAAAAAAAAAAAAAAACAGTAAAAATATTGGAGTCTTTGAAATTCAGAGATTATAGACCACTAGTTGAAACATGTCAAAACACATTAATGAAAATGTTTCATAAATTCTACTATAAATTTCACAGCATATTTAAAATAATGTTTTAAAGCTGTAATTTTCTAAGAGTATATGAATGTTCCTATAATGCTTTTACATGAAGGCATAGATTCGATTTTCTAGTATAAAGTCAAAATAAAAATCCTGTCGTATCACACATACTTAAAAAATCCTAAATATACAGTAATATGAGAATATATATACAAGGATATGGATACAAATATCCATGTATACATGGATAGTTATATATTGTGGTTCAATATATAGATGAAATTTACATACACATAAACTTATGCAATGCACATGTACCTGATTCTTTTTGGTATATACTTCTTGTACCCAAGGGTTGTGCAGAAAACAATTAGAATTAGGACACAGAATTTATAGTATTGTTTTATGGTGGTCACACAGAGTTGAACACAAGAAAATGTAGGAAATCTGTCCACAGTGCTGAAGGCCCAGACTATTCAGCCAAGAGCCTGGATCCCATAACAATGTCCTACATAAGTCCAGATGAAGACCCAGAGCTCATGACAGTACCTCCCACGAGTCCAACTGGAGTTTAGAGCCTACAAGAAGGACTCGTGCCAGTCTCTTTTACGGATCTGCACTGGGAAGGCCCAAAGGTCAGTGGTGGAAGCTTGAAAGTCTACGCCAGCAAGGTGAAGGAACTGTGCTGCTAGGTTGAGGGTTCTACACTGGAGCCGAGAAATCACACTCATAAGAAAACCAGGGTTGCCCTGAAAAGCACCACAGCCATCCTCAGTGACATGAAGGTCCCGAGCTCCTCCAATGATAAGAACAGTTGAGTACATGCCAGAAAGCCAGCATGATGAGCTTGCTGGAGATTAAATGGCACACGTCTTCCCCTCCAGAGCCAGGAAGCGATGCTCAATGTGAGGACCAGAGCTCCCCCAGTGAACCACAGCCACTCTCACCAACAAGTTCCTGAGCTCCTCTGATGGCAATGGTCGAACTCACACTGAAGAATCTAGTCATGACGAGCTCCGCCAGGAGAACCAAGGGCTCAAACAGCAAAACTTAGAGAAACCCGCAACACCCCTCTTCTCCTTCTCCACATCTCTATTTATGCTGATAACTTTCCTCAGGTGGAACATCTACTCTCAGCACCATGCTGATTTAATTTAGCTGGTGTTAAGTTGACCACCAGTTTTTAATCCATAACAGTATTTCTATATAAGCAGATAATATTGTTTAGTCCAGAATGATTTTTCAATATTAACCACTGAAATTAAAATGTGAAGAGCTCATGAATTTGTATTGAATTTGATACACTGGATGATATATATATATATATATATATATATATATATATGGAAAAGCTTCTACCTGAACTACATATTGTTAAAATATTTTAATTAATAATTGTGGAATAAAATGCATCATTTTACTAATATTTTAATGGATAAATATTCTTATGTTGACATCAAAGTTTTCTCTTTGATACTCTTCATAAAGTAACTCTCTGCATATTGCCTGTATACAGGCAAGTGTAGTT
This sequence comes from Hydrochoerus hydrochaeris, assembly GCA_004027455.1. Taxonomy (NCBI): domain Eukaryota; kingdom Metazoa; phylum Chordata; class Mammalia; order Rodentia; family Hydrochaeridae; genus Hydrochoerus; species Hydrochoerus hydrochaeris. Next base: position 165,979 of record PVLA01004272.1, on the reverse strand, counting down.
GAGTATATCACACTAATTAAGGTGTAGATAGAATATATTTTCTCAAATTTTCCTCCTGCATATTTGACACAAACCTTTCAAACCGCAGGGAAAAGTGACAACAGACCCCAGAACCGTGCTCTGTGATTGAGAGAAGCAGTTATCCTGGAAGCAAAATCAATTCATGCGCTCTGTCATCCTTAGAATGTGCTCTCTAACACGCTGTCAGCAATAAATTCCACAGGATTTCCCCAAAGTCAATTGCTCCTTGTATTTGGGATTAAGATAAAAGTAAATTGATTTTTCTCACACACAGAGGGAGCAAGGAACAAGAGAGACTTTTACTTTACTCACTTTTTTTAAATAACTGACAGATTTCTCCTGCCTCTCTAATACTGGGTTCTTAGTAATTGAAATTCTGGCTATGGCATATACACAGTCATAACAAACATGAATGCAATTTCCCTTGGAGTTACTTTCCATGCAAATAATCAGGAAATTTATTTCTGACTCACTTATTGTCAGGGCATGAAAAAGGCAATGCTTTCCCATGTTTAGCTGGGATGAATGCCAGGATACTATGTCAATATGATTTTGCTTTATCATTCAACATATACTGACAATAGTAATTTGTGTTTTCTTTCTTACTTTAATTGAGTAAATTCAGAATTATCATTAAAATCACTTTAATGCTCCTGTTCTTAGTTGTAATTTATTTTATCTAATTTATTTGTATTTGTATGTATAATGATATGCTATAATTCATACTGCGATTATTTAGAAACAGTTCTACATAGGTTATGGGAACATTGAAACCAATTATTTTGACTATGATTCTAGAGAAAGTATTAACACAGAGATAATATCTTTTTATCCTTTTGAGTAGGCTAAGTATACAGTCAAATTTAATGTAATCACAAATGAGTTACAATTCTCTGATGGTTGGTAACTGTACAGTGTTAGATGGCAATGTCTAAATTTATCAAAGAAAATTGTACAAAAATAAATACTAACAAAATATTATATAAATATTAATTTGCTGCTGAAAAAAGTGGATACAGTTACACTGACCATTATTTTGACTTTTATTCAAAAGCAATAACTGGAATTTACTTAGGGGAAGTATTACAGAATTGCTAGTTACGTTAGGTTTCAAGTAGAGGAGTAAGTGCCTAAATTAAAAATAGGTTTGTATTAACTATTTCCATGGCTGTATAAGTATAGGAGTGGGTCTGAGGGTGTGTTTTATGTGTTGGTGGGGGTGCCCATTCATTCACACAGCATTCTGTTGGAGACCTCAGCTGATGCTTAAATGCAGACAGCATGGGATAAAGCTGAGTAGTATTTTGAGTTTGGTGGTAATAGCTTTACTTTTAGATCTTCAGAGACAGCAACAAATTAAAGGGCAATGTTATGCCAGTGTTAATCTTTCTTTTTTTTCATTTTGTAAGATGAAAACTAATCAGATATAAAAGACTAAGAAATATAAAAGACATTGACAAAAATAGAGTGATACAGTATTCAATATAAATTTCTGTTTTCAAAACAAAGCCTATCATTTGTTAAAACACCTTATCTTCAGGAGAACAGAGGTTGGAAAAAGTGGAACTTCATTACCTATTTTTTGTCACTCTGGAAATCTCATGTTGTTGTATTGGGTGAGGAATAGTGATTCCTGATACATATGTTTGTCTTTACTTTTTTCAATGAAAAAATTTTGGTATAGAAAGATTGTATTGACTATATTTTCTCAGTTCTTCTCCTTATCCTAGTGATTTCTCCAGACACTCACAAATCAAAACTGGGATCCAAAAGCATGCACTGTATTTTTCAAGTCCTCTGATACAGGGCTGTGAGATCCATCTTATGGTATCAAAGTTTCTGCAAAGGCTTTGAAAACAAAAATTGTAACTCTGTGTTACCTCCTTCTAATGAGAACTGCAAGATGTCTTCACAGTGCTGACCAAATAAACAAAACAAACAAACAAAATAAAAAAACCCCAAAAGACTCTAATACTGTTTAAAGAATAATAAGCACTTACATGTGTGGCTCTTAGAGATTATTGTTGAAAACGTGGCTAAAAAAACCTATTAGTGTGAACTGACAATATTTTGACCATAACTAATTCTTCTAATCCCTCCTCAAAGAAAGCCAGGGGATACAACCCTTTAAATCATTCTAGGGGAAGGAAGATCTGCATCATACACAGGAAGAGTTTATCATATGCTCAGGAAGTTAAAAGACTATAGGAGCTAGAAAGAGAGACTGTGTAAGGGTAGGCTTGCGTAGCAGAAACAGAAAACCAAACTTGACTTGCTATAAGGTATGACATCAAAATGGTACAATTTTGGTACCTTAATGGGGATCTTGCCTCAAACAAAAGCCCAAAGATTAAAATAACCAATAACAACAGACCTGTTCATTCCCTCAAGCCAAGTAAGGAGAAAGAAGCCCTAAGCAAAGCGCCAGATAGAGCTTCCCTTATTCTCTCATTGCTATATTGTGTCAGGTAGACATTAGATTCTCAAATTATGCAAATCAACATTCCTAGGTTCCACATGTGACTGGCAACATATAGTACTTGCTTTCCTCTGCCTGGCTTATGTCACTTAACCTAACAATTTCCAGCTCCATCCATGCTGTCAGAAATGACAGGATTTCATCTTTTTATGGATCAATTTTTTTAATTGGTGGATGTGTGCTATGTTTTCTATATGTACTCATCAGGTCAGACTTAAATTGTTGCCATTTCTTGGCCGTTGTCAATAGAGTCGAGGCAGATACGGGAGAGAATGTGTCCATCTGTTAAGACGTGTTGGTGTTGACTTCCTCCCCTCAGAAGTACACCCAGCAGGGAGACGGGTGGATTATTTGATACTGTAGTTTCAAATTTTTTGATAACTGTTTGCCATAAAGATCGTACTCCTATTCAAGCCCATTAACAGTGTGCAGTCTTCCCTTTTCTCCTCATTTTTGACAGCATTTATAAGCATCATTTTTCTTTTAATTTGTTTAACAAGTTAAATTGAGAGGAAATAGCCAGAAAAGGGAAAGTCATTCTCTGTATTTGAACATTGACAGTGTCTCGGAGTAAGGTGACAGCTCATTCTGGCTTTGATTTTGTCTTAACTGCAGAATTTTTAAACGTCGTTTTGTGATCAGGATATTAAATTTATTTTCAGATGTGTGGTGTGTAAATATTTTCCCATAATCTGTAGGCGGCCTCTCCACTCCGGCGGCAGTTTCCAGTCTTCACCTGCTCCTGTCCTCTCCAGCGCCTGCCAGTTAATATCCCCGAGACTTCACAGCCTTCGTGTTTTTGGAATCTGCACTTACTCCTGAGGATCATATCTTTCAATTCCCACATAAATTATCTTTGTTTCAACATTTCCTCAAAATTATAATATTTATACATACCTTTGTGAAACAATAGCTCTCTACCTGACACTTCTCTTGGCTACCTGTGCACCTTATTTTTTTTAATATCAGCCTCAGACATGTTTCTTCCGGTGCCTTCCTTAACAGCGTGTTCTAATTTTTGCTTATCATCGCACAGATTTAAATTACCCTATTACTTTATGTCAACTTCTTGCCAGTCTTGCTCATTTTTGGGTCTCCCATAGCAGTGATCTGAAAAGGAAAGAAAGGGAGTCCTAAATGGACATTGCTAATTATATAAAAATCGTCAGTAAACTATAACTGACTATAGCAGAGGTGTGGGTGGCAGATTGTCTGCAGGCCCAGAACTCGAATACTGAGCCAGGAGAACTGCAAGATTAAACTTCACTCAGGAAAATTAATGACTTATCAAACCCTGTCTCAAAAATGAAAAATAAACAAAGACTCTGGAACAGCTCAGTAGAGACTCTCTGATTCACTGCCCAGTATTGATAGTAAGTATTATAATTATTTAGTTTTGCATACTTATGAATTTTATTAAAATACTAAAAGGGTAAAAAGAAATATATATGAAAGTAAAAGTAAATTGCAACTATCAAATAGGAACTATTATTTTTCATATATAACATTATACTAGAATGTTAGTAATAACATGGTTAGTAATAATAGCTATGATTTATTTAGTGCTTACTTACTGCCAGATAGTTTATAACTTTAATAATAAGTTTGTATATGTTAATATCATCACATTTAAAAAATTTCCTCCCACTACATATTTTGACCTTCTCAAAATAAATAAACTTCTGTCCATAGATCAAATATGAGACTGAGAAAACTAATCCCATTGTGTTTGAAGTTGATTTTCTTGCAGTGCATTTGTAAGTTTCACAAAATGATATGTAAGCCTCATGATTCTTGTTTTGGTCATATTTGATTATCATACACTTGAGTTCCCTCAAATACAAACAGAAATGTAATACATAGTTTTATCACACTGAATGTATTCAAGTAGATTTTTATTATAAACTACAAAAGAAAATATTTCCATTTTAAACCTTAATTTCTATTTCCATTTTAGAATTTCCATTATAATGAATTTCCATTATAGAGAACTTATTAAGTGAAATACTTTTTCTGGTCAAAGATTTGTCTTTCTTCTTTAAGATCTTTGACAGTTATTGATGGAATATGCTGACTTCTAGATAGTTATTGCCTAGTCCTGAGAACCAGGTCTTCCTAATTTTCCATGATATTTTTAATGTTTCCTAGAAGCCACATTCAAAGTGCAATAGTGAAATATCTATGGGAAGACATTTATATATATATATATATATATATATAAATTCAATTTTGACAAATTTCTAATTTTTTTTCTGAAAAATAATAGTTTCTCTTATTCATTGTTCCTAGATTAGAAAGCATACACTGAAGTTCAAAGTTAGCCATATATATATATATATATATATATATATATATATATAATATGGTGTATATATATACATAATATGGTATATATATATATATGATTTGATAGATTATGATAGCTATGATAGACATATTTACTTCTTAAGGTCTGGAAACAAAAATCAATAATAATGGGACTTCTTAGAAAATGTAGAATATTTTTCCCTAATTGAAAATGTTTCAGAACTGACCTCATATTATTTTTTTTTGCTGCCAGTATTATCTTATTCATGTCAATATTCAGCATGGTACAACATTTCATGTCCCAGAATATTCGTGTTCATGGTTTGGCACAAAAACTTTCGTTGCCTTCTTGTCCTGTTGAAATCTGATGTTTTACCAAAATTTGTTGAACTGTATCACTTTTTCTTCACCTCTATTATTTTGAATAAACTAGAGAAGAGTTTTGGTTCCTTTTCTTGACACTGATTTTATGCTTAATTTGATCACTTTAAATGATATTTTAACTAATATATTTAAAATTGAAAACTGTACTTATTTGTGGAGTAATGTGATGTGTTGACATAAGGTATGGTGTAATGTTTAAATCAATTAAGCTTATCTATTTCCTCAGCCATTATCATTTCTTTACGGTGAAGACATTCAGAATCTTTTCCTTTAAGTGTTTGAAATAGAGGGCATATAATTTTTAGTTATAATTTGTCATAATTACTGAGTCATATCCATTCATGTAGAAAATTTAAGTGAATAAGGCAAATATAGAAATGCTATTTACCTAAGTTACTGGATAACAATAGACTATTTCTGTGACTCTTTAAAGCTTTAATTTTTAGCATTTTATCTTTTTTAATGTGTTTATGTTTTCTCAGTGCATTGAGGGTATTATGAGCCCAATGTTTTGGGGGTGAGAATGATTTCTAGGTAATTTTGCTGCAGAGAAATAGGGTCCAGTTCGCCATCCTATGGTGAAGTTAGCATTCTCATCAAGAAGTTTATTTTGAATTACCTTCTTTTGGATCCTGGTTTGTTTCATACAAATCACATGTGCATATATAGTAATATATATATTACTCTATTTTGATAACTGCCCATGGTACAAATAGCAGAAATCACAACTGTCTTGTTCTGTGTTTAAGTTCTACAGAAAACAGAGAGGAGATTGCTGTTTCTAAATTACCTCTGCATGCTTGGAACAGGTCTCCAGAACAGACTACAAAATGCAACCTTAAATTTGATCAACCTCTAATAGCCTAAGGGATTCAAACATTTGAATTTCTGGAACTTAAGTTAGGAATATATAACCTCTTTTCAATTCTTGCCCTTAAATTGATGAAGAATATAATTCCTTCATCTTTTTCTTGTGACTTAACAGTTCCTTTTTTAGGAAGGGGATTTTAAATATGTTGAAATCCATGACCAGCTTTGAAAGTAAAAAAAAAAATTATATATATATATGAAATATTTCTAGGCTAATTCCTTGTGTTATACTTTTATCTCTTGACTAAGAACTTTTCATATGAAAAAAGCTATATTCCAGTAGGGAAGATTTTTTTTTCATTTTTTCCATATTCCTCTTTTTCTATGCTTTCTCTTCTTGCACTTTTGACCATTGTCTATATTATATTTTGTTTTAGAAAACTTTATAGTCATTTATAAGATGTGAAACATTTTCATACATTAGATGTCTTCTACTGTTCTATTTTACTCTTGTTTGTGAGAAACTTGAACATCTTTTTCCTATATCTTCTACTTGAGTTATATTTTTAGTGTCAGTTTTGTAGTTCATTAATTCTAAACTTTCACATTAACAAATTTAAATTCAGTGATAAATTTCATGGTTTAAAAATTTTTTTCTCAGTTTTAATTTTTTTAAAAAATTATATTTTAAAATGTTTTTTTTACAAAGAATGCTTTTTCTAGCCTTTTCTATCTTGACAAAAAATGCTCATTATTTAAATTGCTTGAATAACAACAAAACAAACAAAATAGTCATCCTGAAATTCCTCTGTCTTACATTTTACAGGCAAACTACCAGCAAATCTCATCAATATTTACACAATTGCCTACACTGTAATGCATTTTATTTTCAGCCTTTCTGCTATCATAACTAGAGAAATTATCATTTTACATAGAAAATCAAAATATCATTGTACTTCCTTTCCTTTATATCTATGATCAATTTTTACCTCTATTGCTTTGTCTGGCCTGGTGATCACTATTCCACTCTGTTTCTAGAATCTTGAAGTTTTTATATTCTGCATATTTGTGATTGTGCTGTATTTGTCATTCTCCATCTGGCTAATTTCAGTTAGCATCCTGTCTTGGGGGTTCACCCCTCTTCTTGTAAATGGTAGGATCTGCTTTTTTAACAGCTAAGTCATATTTCATTGTGTATGAAAACCACATTTTTGTCAACTGTTCATAAATCAGTGGATATTTCCATTATTTTAGTATCTTGGACATTGCAGCAAACTAGGTAATTAATAGAATACAACAAAATAGTAATTTTATTTTCTATGAACACATTCTGAGAGGTCAGAGAGCTGTGTCACAGCACCAATATTTTTAACCTTTTAAGCATTTTCCAGAGATGTATATTTTTTATAAAATTTACACAATCACCACCACCAATGATTTTGAGTTCCCTTTTTTCATCTTCACCAAAAATGAACCTTTGTTTTCCGAGAGAAGCCATTCCAAAGGGTGTGAAGAGACAACATATCCGGGCTTTGCTTTACATTTCTCAATGATTAGTTGAAAACCTTTCCATTCCCCTGTTGTCCATTTGTATGCCTTCTCTCAAGAAATGCTTACAAATATTTTTACCTAATTTGAGTCAAGTTTTACATGTTTTATTGTAATTAACTATTATTTTGTTCATTGCTTAATATTTGGGTAGAAACTACCAGATATAGCTTAACAAGTTTTTTTTTTTCATTATGTTGCTGCTCTTATTATTCTATTGGTTCTTTCCTCTGCCATGCAGAGGTGTTTTACTTCGACAGAAAATGATTTGTCTATTTTTGCACCATTGCATGTGCCCTTGGGCTGTCCCTAAAAATCTATTGCACAGACCGATATTAGGAATCTTTTCCCAGTGTCTTCCTAAGGTACCTTTATGGTTTCAGGCCTTACATATGAGTCTTTAGGTTGAGTTTGACATATGGTTAAGTAAACATTTAATTTAATTCTTCTGTGTAAGTGGCCAGTATCCTATAATCTTCTGTTGAAGTTTTATTTTTTTTCACTGTACACTCTTGTTACCATTGTTGAAAATCAGTTATTTACAAATTTTCTATTGTACCAGGTGGCAAAGTGTACATATAAATATATGTAAATATCAAGCTGTTTCAAGTTTTGTAGGTTTTATGTATTTTAAAATCATGCGATGTGATACTGCTAGCTTTGTTAATCCCATTCAAGATGGTTTTTATCTGCTTGAGATAGTTTATAGTTTCTTATTTATTTTAGCATTGCTTTTTATATTTTTGTAATTAATGCAATTGGGATTCTTCAAAGATTTTATGGAATTTTATATTAATCTGTACATTACATGAATTTTAGGAATACTGTATTAATCCTTCCAATTCATGGACATAGGTTGTCTTTTCATTTATCTATGTTTTCCTTAATTTCTATTATCAATGCTTTGTATTTTATTTTAAAAGGTTTTATTTTTCCTCTTTAGATACTTGTATTTCCTTATGTCTGCTGCCATTGTGAAAGAAAGTGTTTTCTTGGCCAGTGGTTAGGTTACTTTTGTTTTCAGCAATCCAATTAAATTTGTTCTGTTAATTTTATATTCTGGCAGTATGACAAATTTTTATTACTTTTAATAATGTTCCTGTTAACGAAACTTCGAAATGACCATACTGTCTGCAGGTAGATGACTTTCTACCTCTTTCCTATTCAACTATCTTCAGTTTTTTCTCCTGTTATATTTTCTATGACTGGGCTCATACTAAATAGATGTTTTATGCCTTATACTATTTCTCAGAGAGAAAGCTTTCAATTGTCCACATTAATTATGTTGGCTCTCCAATTGAGGTTACATAAATCGCTTCTTACTTATTTTGTTGAGTGAATTTTGACCATGAATACATACTAAACTCTGTAAAATAGTCTATATTTTTGATTATTTATTAACATAATCATGTGTGTTTTAAAGTTTTGTTAATGTGTTTATCACACTGACTAATTTGCATTTGGAACTATACTTACATCATAACTAAAATCATACTTGGTCAGGTATATGTCCATTTTAGTGAACTGTTGAATTTCTCTTCTGTATTTTATTGAGGTTTTTGCACGTATACTCACCAATAATATTGATCTATCATTTTTAAGTTCTTATTTACTTGTTTGTTTGATTCTGGTTGTTGTTTTTGTTGTTTATTAGAGTCTTACAGATCTCATGGAATTAGTTTTTAAATGATTTATCTTCTAATTGGGCAGATACTTTTAATAAAGATTGATATTAATTCATCTTTGTGTGGTGCTATTTAAATATGAACTCTTTTAATTTTGAGTTTTCTTTTGCAAGAGATAGTTTATTTCTAGTCTCCTTATTTGTTGTGAGTCTGTTACGGTTTTCTATTTCTTTGGGTGCCATTGAAGGTTATGTTTCCAGCAATGTGTCTATTTCTCTTTGGTCATAAAATCTGTTGACTTATAATCACTGCAGATAATGTCTTATCACAGATGCTCATTTCAGAGGCATTCATCATTAATGCCTTTTCTTTCATTTCTGACTTTATTTACCTTAGTTTTATTTCATTTTTTTCTGTCTAATTGATTGATTTATGCTATAATCTTTCCTTTCCCTTGCTAATCATCTCCACAATTCTCCATCATGTCACAGTCTCCAGATATCAGGACATGATGAGTCTGAACCACACTCTTTGAACATTTTGCAGAAAGGCTTAGGAAACTGGTTGTCATACTGTTCTACTTCTTCTGGAACGCATGTGCAGGAAACCTGTAGTTATGGTGTGCTGTGCTAGTTATGGGCTGGAGAGGATAGGTGAGAAGGATACAGAGAAAAGGAAAACTATTCTTCCTAATATATATATATATATATATATATATATATATATGCATATATCCTTTCTTATGTATAGACATATAGCATTTATGTATATATGAGAAAGGATGTATAAATTTTGCTTGACTTTGTTATTCCTTCTGAATTTGACTCCTGAGTCATCTCAGAAATATTATTATTTGATTAATGGATAGCTATTTTTATAGGGAGAAGAAAATTGGAAGCTCTTATTTTCCTGTTTTGATGACAACACTCTAGACATAGAAAAATACTGCTTTAACTTGTGTAGTTCATGAGAAATATTTAGTAAAGACATAGACATAATAAAGCACTTCATATCTAACAACTTCTGCCTTAAGGAATATTTTTGAGAAGTAAGATTGGAAGGAGTTTCTTACCCTAAAATATGGGGAAAATATAGCAACTTAAAAATGATTTACATGTGCTGAATAACAAGAGAGGTTGTGGTTCCCAGTAGATAGGCTGCAGTTAAGGTCAAAGATTCAGGAAAAATGCAGATTCTATATTGTCTGGTCTCTGAAGTCTGTATGTCCAATACATTATCTGGTGGAAGTGATATTCAGTTATCACTCCCTGACTATCAAAGGACCAGGATCTTTGTGGGAAACTATTGAGCTTTTGATTAATTTGTTGTGTGCATTAATGATCATCTTGTAATTTATTTAGTTGCCTTCCTTAATAAATATTCACTGATAATTTCTTATAAGCAAAACAATTACAGAAATTACCTGAGATATTAACAGACAAAATAAACCTCTATATGGGACAACTTAGCTTAAATTCTTGTAGTCAGAGATGAAGAAATTAGCCAATAAATAATGAAAATGCCTTAAAACTATATAGACTCTTAGAAGTGATATTAAAGAAAAATATTCATGATCTGTGTTAGAGCCTAGTAAGAGAGTTTATTCAGAACCATAAAATAAGTTTAGGGGGTCATTGCAATGTGGTTTTACAGTTAGGAAGAGATTAGACTCAACTCTGGATACAATAGGGTAAATGAATTTATAGTGAAGGAGTAGGATGGATGGGAATAAAACAGTGGATAGAAAATTACTGAGACAAACAGTCAGACATGAGCTTCGTGTTTGCTGAAGACAAGAGTGAACAGATTCCACCATGGAAATGGTAAGACATGATTAATTAAGGGTCACCAGTGTGTGAGGTACTGGGTCTCCATGTGAAGAGAGTTTACGAAAGCCTGAATGATTTTAGTCAAGACACAGTTCTTGTCATTTTTCAAGTTACTGAGTAAATCAGAAAAACTAGTCCACATGGAGAGTAGAACAAAACAAATATGCTGTTAAATGCAGGGTCAAAGTTGGCACGGAGAGAATGATATGAATATGTCCAATTCCACGTAGCAGTACAAAGCTCTACTTGATGAAGTGACACCTGTGCTAGTTAGGGCTAGCTAGCCTGCTATAATGAATTCATACAACCTGTAAAGCAAACTGCACAAGTGCGTATATAAAGCTTTTGTCAGTTAAATAAATACAAGACAAAAGAAAACAGAAAAATCCAAGTAAACAAAACAGAAATCAATCTACCTACAATTTGGAGTTTTCAAAAGCGCTCCCCTAGTTTTCCCCAGAGGAGAAGAACTTCATTAGAAAACTGGCACAGATGGCTTGGATTCAGTCTTTCTCTCTCAGTTTCGCTTGAGAGGAGATGGTATTTATTTTGTCATTTCTAGCTGAAAGAGAAGAGTCATACTGCTTAGAAAAGGTAACACCACTGTTATGTAAATAAAATAGAAAAGTAAACTTATGCTTACCAAATGCCAGTAGAATTAGAGATATGACTAAGAATGAACACCTTCGCATTTCAGCTGGCTTTCTGTTCCTCTCACTGTCTCACGAGCAGGTTTATATTAACTTGTGAGTAACTGAACAAAACAGGAACAAAACAATCTTACTGCCAATGCGAGACATACTGCAAGGGTTGCTTAACTGTTTTGTATTAACTAATTAGTGTGTCTTCAATTTCACAGACTTTTTGTCTGTACAGAAATAAAAAAGTTTAGAATTCATTTTCATGGATGGCGTGCACTGATATAGTTGATAATGTGGATGAAAATTAATAATTAGTTTTAAATGAATAATGAAAATATAAACGTCAAATTTCTTTACACATTCAAGGTAAATCAGTGAAAAGTAATGTAATACAATTTAGTCAGCAGGACATTTAAACATAGTTATGTTCTGCATTTTTTGGCTGAAAAAAGGTTTAGACATGGTTCAACCAGTAAAATATGATACCTACGAGAATTAATATGTATTAATTAACTTAGATTTTGCCATATCGTGATGTTTATATATTTTAAACAATAGGACTGCACATAATAAGTATGATTTTATGAAAATTTTAAAAATAATGGGAAAGGGCTTAATATTTATTAAGTAAACGCTAGACTCAGTATACATGTCATTCCGCAGTTTACAATCCTTTTCAGCAGTGTTTACCGCTTTTGCTGATTCAGACAATTAGGACAATAAAAACCTAAGGAGAACTTTTTAATTCAGACAATTAGACAATAAAAACCTAAGGAGAACTTTTTAATGTAGTGATTGAAAATCATTGATTGACACTTTTGTTTCAGCAGATAGTGACTTCATGAGCAATAATATTTCACACTTCATTGGTGCTTTGCTAAATGCAAATCCTACTTCATTTTTCAAGAAACTTTCCACAGCTGCTGTCTACAATAAATATACATTTGGACTAAAAATGCATGAGAATATCTAGATTTTCTCCTACCAAAGTTCATAATGTGATCTCTTTTTTCAAACTTATGTTGTTAAAGTTTTTGGTGCAATTTTTCTAAAAAGTAAGTAAGTGGCTAGACATGAGTACATAGATGGGAAAGTAGATAGATAAATAAATATAATCTGCATTATAAGAATTTAAATGTTGGTTTTTATTTTTTTGGTCAAAGGACAGTGCAATCACATACCCCAATCTCTTATTAATAAACAATAGCTTCAAATTGCTACAAATATTTCCAGACATGTAATGCAGCTTCCAAAGTTTGAAGGAATTTACTATCAAGGACTTACAAAGAAATAGTATTTCATTTTTCATCTGTGAGAAGTGGTTCGCATAAAATCATACAATAATATTTTTCCCAGATGAAACAATAAGAATACAACGTTTTAGAGTTCCCTTAATTATTTACATACATAAATTTTGTTTTATGTTATTTAAAGTTTAGTTAATGATTAAATAACTGGAAGTATTTCTGACGCACATGAAAAAACAACTTGCAAGAACAGCTCTGACAGTTTGAACTGCTAACTAATTCGAGTATGTAACCGGGTAGGTACATCCATTCCTTCAGTCTGCAAAAGCAGCAGTTAGGCACTGGAAAAACACTAAACACATCTTAGCTACTGCGATGTATAAACATCCTTCCCTGTATCTCAAAGACCACTTTGAGTTAAAAATTAAGTTTTCTATGCTACAAAATTTGATAGAGTTTGAATTATTACAAACCCTAAAGCAGTGTTTGTCAGCATTCTTTGGGAGAGTATTTCTCTCTAATCTTGATTATGTTATATAACCACTTGTACACAGAATGATATGATTTAAAAAATAGTAATAATTATAACCTTATAACTCTACCAGTGCTTTTGAGACAGTTATGTAAATGCTTTGCAATACTATTTTGCTTAGTCATTTTAATAGCCTTGCATTAAAATGGGAACTCTTGATTCATGTTCATTTGTAAGAAGAACCTGAGTTCGAGGATAGAAATTTCATTAAAAGGCAGAGTCAGACAACAAGAATAGATGATGGATTTTGTCCATCTGTCTGTAAAGGCTTTGTTTCCAATGTTTACATTATTTTAAATGTTACTAACATGTTCTTGTGTATGGAAACAGAGAAAGCATCTCTTGCCATATTAAATAATAATATGGTTTTGTTTCAAAATAAAGTTATATGCAATATTTTCTTTCACATATTATAAATGATTCTATATTATAATAAATAATTACAAATAAATAAATATTACAAAAAGTAGAAATTTTTTCATTATTCTCCTACTTGGCACAGCAAGTTTACCTCACAGAAGAGATTTGTCTTGAGCTTGTATCTGGCAGTTACTATCAATATTTCCAAAACAAAAATAAGCCACCGGGGTACTTCAGTCATTTCTACACGCTTATCAATCACGTCAATCAAGAAATATAAGCTTTAGAATTTAGGAAATAAACTTAAATTTTAATTAAGAGAGGTCCGTTCCCCTCCTCTTAACCTACCAGACCTCATCATTTGAATAAAATGAAAAGCTAACTTTGTTTGAAAGAAGACACTTTGGATTAAACTAATTATGCAGTGTAAACCAAAAGAATCAGTGTCCAATTTGCAAGCTCATCTGTTTTTGAAATGTTTTCTATACTTATTTATATTCTGAGCACTTCATTCTGGATAATGCAATCAACATTCATTGAATTAATGACTTCGTTAAATGAAGTTACCGAATTATTTGGTGATTCCTAATTTGTTAGAATCTCATCCTTTCAACAGGCAAAGTGCAATTGGAAGAAACAAGCTGTGCTTAATATCTGTTGGCAGATAGAGACCACACTGGGATCTCTGCTCATTACTAAGTTCTGTTTGATAGCAGGAATGAAAATGTAAAAGTTGAAGAAAGTATAAAATACCTCTACTATAGAGGAGGGGAAAAGTATCACAGAGACCAAAACATTCAAGAATTTTCTTATTTTCTTTGTATCCAACAAGAAACTAGATAAGTACACTGGAGGCCAAATAATGCAGTACAGAAAAATAAAATCCGATGATCACTGTGCAGGACACCACACTGAATTCTCTGTTTAGTGTCCCCCAACTGTGTGACAGTAATCTCTGCAGGCAGCTGTGATGCAGAGACAAAACCTAATTAGAGTGTGCACATGCTGATGCTTCAGTGACGCTGCAGTGAAGGATTATGTGGACACAGGACTTAGGAAGGGTCTGACATTGTCACTAAGGACACTATCCGTCCATCTGAAAGAAAAAAGAAAGGAAAACATCCTTTTAGGTGTTTGGTAGTGACTGTTGTTTGAAGGAAACAATATAGATGACAAAACTACAACTATCACATTTAACATACCATTAGATACCTGGAAAGTATTTATAATTATGTGTAGATACTCAGACACAGAGGGAGAAGAATAAGACTCATGATACTATATAAAAATATTTCCATGCTGTGGTTAGGATTGTGAGAAAATATTCAAGAGAATAAAAGGAACACAGAGTTCTCAAATAAGAAGAGAATTTTGAGTCACAAGTAGAAACCCAAAAAGAAAGATGGGGAAGTAATTGAATATTTCAATGACAGAAGTTACATGTAACCTATAAAAATAAATTTAGAAATGCAATTATAGTTGTAGTTAAAAACAAAACAGTGACTATCTCTACAACGACAGATTAAGATAGAGCAAACACAAATACAAATTTAAAATTTAAAAAAGAAACAACCAATGTTGTGTCAATCTACATAAATAGCTCATCTTCTAAATTTACTGGTGGTAAATCAGGGGAGGTGGGAAAATGTCTCAAAAACCATGGTTTCAAGGAAACACTCTTTTCTGAATGATTAAGAAACAGGAAACCCTTGTATTTATTGAAGCAGATTAAAATTGTATTGAGTATATACTCTTTTAAACGCTCTCATGAATTACCAGTGTGATATTTATTAATCAAATAAACCTATAATATTGATGTTTGTATTTTATAGTTGAGGAAATTTTTGTAATGGAATAAGGGAAGTAAGATTTAGTTGTTCCTCCAGACACCCTCAGCTTTACTGTGAGGCCTCAGTATGGCTACAAATTCATTTACAGCTACACACAGGAGAAAATCTCATTGAATGGGGTGTGCAATTAGTGACAAAAAGAGGAGTTACAAAAGAGGAGAAGAGACAAAAATGCTTCAAAATACTAAGGAAGAATAAGAAATGATTTTAAATGACTTATTAAAGTTAGGTCTTGGGATATAGGTCAGTGACAGAGCAGTTACCTAATGCGCTACAAGGTCTGGCATTCCATTCCTACCATCACACACACACACTCACTCACTTCTTAAATTCCAATGACATTAATACCACATAATATCAGCTATGAATTATTTTGAACATAGTTACTGGATTGTAGTTCTTTTAACTTCTTCATAGCTCAAAAATACAACACGTATGTATTACATTTTCTTGAATTTTTATCAATTACTTGTAGCCCCTTCCAACCTCCCAGAGGTGCTTAGAATGATCCAAGAGCCTTCCGGGGCTTTGTGTGTGGTAAGGCACATGCTCAGCACCAGAGATAAGTCTCTAAACACGCTTCATTATGCTTTGGAAAACCATTTCCCCCGATCTATAACTTGAAAATTGTTTTAGAATTTGAGGTATGACTCACCCAATGACTTTGCCAGGGAAACCAGAAAAAAAAAAAAAGTAGAAATATATTTCTACATTGAAAACTTCAGCAAATAAAATGCTGTTATGTAAGTAATAAATTGAGAATATGGTTACAATTTCAACACAATAAAGGAATGAAATTAAAGAGAATTAAATTTCATGTATATTATGCTGCTGCTGTCAATTTACCTGGGGAAATGTAAAGTTGCTCATTTGATACATCTTAATTATCCAGATGGAGGAATATTTCAGGCTTATGGTTTACTGATACTTACATTTCTTCTTCATTCTTTAATTTATTCCCTTTAGAATTATTTTTGAAAAGAAAATACTGCAGAGGAAGGTAGCCAAATTCTTTTCAAGTGAGATCATGCAGTAATTTTGATAAATGATGCTTGAATCCTTGGAAAGATGTTTACAGGTTCTTTAGAATCCTAAGACTGAACAACATTGAAATAAACAGTGAAAGGTGCTAAATAAATAAAAGTGGTAAGATTTCTGGGTCTATTTGAATAGAAAAAATATCTCCATAAACAACTAAATCAGTGCCTCACTGAGTTGTCTTCCTCAGCCACTGTGTGCCATGCTAATTCCCTTTGAGGTTCAGTTTTATTTTCATCATCTCCTATAGATTCTCAGCTGGTCCCCCAAACTGTAAATAGCACCATGCACACAATTCCTATCTATGTGCCCAGCATCAGAACTTTGTATTCTGCCTGCATCACATTACTTTCATTCATGCACTATTTATTCTACTTAATGTATAGGCTGCCTTAAATGCCTCCAGCTATTTTTGTCAGCTTTTGCAACTAAGAAACAAAATAGATAAATATTGAATGAATAGTGAGTTTGAGAAGAAAATCTTGACATGAAAATTAGAGAGCAGTAACTCCCAAGAGGAAGAATCTTGGGCCATCTCACAAAATTCAGGACTTTCAGTTGTAAAAACAAAAGAAAATGAACATAAATACGCTAAAATAAGCCCAAAGCAGTGGAGCTCTATTAAACCAGTGTGCCACTTCAGAAAATACAGGAACATTTTGGAATATAAAGCTATTTTATGAAAGGTTTTATTTGAAGTATTAGTTGATCGATATTTCATAGGATATAGATTGGCAAAGAAAGGGGCGTATTGATGACTAATAAGTAGCAGAAAGAAGATATACATGGGCAATTTAAATCACTAATGAGAAATATTTCTTAAAAATTCCTTCCCACTTACATTTATTTTCATGTGTAAATATTTTTCTCCACTTTTGTATCATAGTGCGTACTTTTTTCTTAAGTACCTGTGAATGAACCTTGTATATGCTGAAGGTCTTTTAAATTCAGTTGAAGAAATTCTATGTGGTCACCTGTCTCTGGATTTGCAGAGTAAACCAGGATTATCCTTTGCTAATACGAATGAGTGCTGGATTAGATCTGAAATGTTCCCTAAAATGTCTCATGTGTTCAGAAGTGGAAAGTTTTGGAAAGTGATTGGATATTGGGGGTACAGCGTCCGCAGCAGGCTAACGAATTAATTAATTAATCTAGATGAATGTGCTGGTTAGAGTCAGGGCCTTGTTGGAAGACAAGGGTCACTGGGGGGAGGACCTGGATGTTCTTGCCCTCGAATCTTCCTTTCTTCTTTTCACTTTCCTTCTGCTTTGGGTCGAGGGTATTTTCTTCACAATGCTTTTCTGCCATGCTGTTTCTTCCTCGGACCCAGTTGGCAATGAAGAGAACATTCTGATACCATGATTTAAATGAACTTATTTGAGCTGCATGTGTCAGGTATTTAGTTGAACAATGGAAATGTTGACCCACGCAAGAGGTAATTCTGCTAATTTTTCCAACTAATACACATTCATGGAAAGAAACAGGATATTGTTAATGCCAATCCAAATTCTCTGTATCTTATTGCTTCCTATGGACTAGGATTGTAGATTGGCTTTGTGCCACTAGCCTTTTTTTAAAGCTAACATTTTTACCATGACTGGTGATTTTTAGCACATACTTCAAGGAATGAAGTGTTAAGTGGGAATCATTTTAACCATTAATTACAATAATTGACATTTTCTGCACTACAGTAGGCAAGAGTGAGTTCAACTCCATCTGTCTCTTTATAATGATCATTATATTCTTGACCTACCAGCCCAGACCTGTCCACCAAGTGCATTGAGTTCAACTACCCATCGATCTTTCCCTCAAATATCTCTTAAGCACATGAAAATCAGTCTGAACGTGAATTAATAACCTCTTCACTGTTCTTTGCCTTACACTTCTTATTTTGTGGAGGGAATGCCCATTGACCTGAGTCCTTAGACTAAATACCTGAGTGTCATTAGAGTCAATCTTCTCTTCACACTCTGCTTCTAATCAGTCATCTCATCCTTACAAATTCACTTCAAAATGTGTCATATAACATTTTTCTTCAATCCATACTCACTGTTCAATTTCAACCAGAATGCCACATTTCCTATTATGCAACCTCTGACTCCAATTCATTTTTACACTGTTCAGACCATATCAGACTTGATCTAGTAACAGCATTTGACACATGGGAGCAGTTTCTATCTAGTGAAATACTTCTTGGTTTACAGAATGTGATGCCTTCTAGCTTTTCATTCTCTCTCAGTGTCCTCTGTTCTGCCTTTTCTATAAGCCCTATGTGGAAATGTTCAATAATTGAGCATTTTCCCTACAAACATTCTTTGTTAATTATATGAGGTTAAAACTTCAAATATGATCTTTATGCTGACCACATTTATAGTGGTAGGCTGAACTCCTCCTCTCATGTTTTGATTCACTAAGATACAAGAGACAGAATCTGTTCAAATTGGAACTTCCCAGAACTGACATAAGGAGAGACAGAGACAGACAGAGACAGAGACAGAGACAGAGACAGAGACAGACCCTTTTGATCTCCAATCATTTATTTACAGTTTTTTCATGTTTATCTCAGGTTCAAATACTCACAGTCATCTTAGACTCATGTTTTTCTTTCATGCCTCACGATTCCAGTGCTATCCTTGCCTTCCAGGCATAGTTAATATCTGACTACAGCTCCTCACTTCTATTTTAGCTAACTTTAGGTAGGTACCTCTGGACTTACTACCTTGATTCCATCATTGTTTCACAGTCTGCTCCTAGTACACTGAGAAGATCAATCATGTTAAAATATGAAATTGTGTCTATTCTTTCTCTCAGACTTACCCATGATTTCCTATCTCCCTGTGGGAAAATCCAAAATCTTTGTAAATCTTACATATCCTTAAGCAGCGTGGCTGCATGTTACCATTCTGAGCACCTCTCCTGTTGGTGCTGTTCCCTTGTGCTCTACATAATCCGTTCCAGTTCCCAGTTTTCCTTCATCTACAAGACAGCCACCTACAGGCATTTAGGTACGTGACTCTTCTCTCATGCAATGCTTTCTGTTAACTCTTTCTAATCTTACCATCCCTAGCAATTAGCAGTGTGCTAGTAAACGTCTAACAACATGAATGTGTCTGCATATATGGAAGCATATTTTTTGTAAGTTCTATATATACTACAGACAATAGCATGGTAAAATCATGTCAGCATGGTAGAAGTTATGAATATCCCCAATAACCACAGATGTAGACCACACACACTTATAGGAGCCTTCAAAACATCTATGCACAATGAAGCGTTTTCAATAGAAAGATTCCTGTCTGCGGAAATAGCTTTTTTTAAAAAAGCATTAAAGCCTTCTCATTCAGGTTTGAACATTTATATCCACAGAACAGCAAATCAGTATCCACTTCTGTTCCTGGAAGCTACCATTCTACTTTCTTGCTTCTAGAAGTTTGACAGTGTTAGATGTCACATGTCATGTGGAAATATGCAATACGCGTCTTTCTGGGATTAACAAATGTCACTAAGCATGCCATTTTGTTTTGTCATGCATGGCAAGATTTCCTTTTTATTTATGACTGAACAACATTCCCTAGTAGGTATATACCACGTTGGTGCATTAATTAGCCAATGAATATTTAGGGCCTTGCTTTACTCTATTATGAAAAACATTGCAAGAAAAAGGAGAGTGCAGATTTTATTCAAGATTCAAATTTCATTCCTTTGGGTATGACCAATAAACATTTGCAAAAGAATGCTAATTACCACTCAACATCAGGAAATGAAATGAAATGACAACAATATACCTGTGTTGGTGGCTACAAAAAGAAATGATAAGAATTGACAAAGATGGGGAGAAATTTGAATCCAGCTACTCTAGTGATGGGAATTCAAAACAGTGCAGGAGAAATGGAAAAACAGTATGGTGTTTCATAAAAAAAGTGAAACTAAAACTACAGTATAATACAGAAACCCTATTTCTGTGTAAATAACACAAATAATTGGATTTTTTGTTTAGCTAAACTATAGAACTGCTAAACATATCCACTGAGTTTCATATCAACAGAAGTGCAAGGTTATACATGCTTTAAAATGTGGTATTTCTTAGTAACACCTAATCCAGAATTGAGCAAATAGAAAGTCAAAACCATAATTTATAGTCTAATAATCCTCCAGCACTATTCTACACATGCAATTTGTAAACCAAAGTGATATACATTGTTTTCCATAATTAACTCACAAAGAATGAGTAGTTTAGAGATAAAAATAATGACCTTAGACTTTGGATCCTAATTGCATAGGCTGAATTTCGGTTCTTTCATTCTTATCTATCCTTGGGTCAGATGTTTATTTTTAGTTTTTGCATCCCTCTTTCAAAAAATGGGAGACATAAGGGGCATAGTTCATGTAAGGATTTAATAGTCTGATTAAGATAAAGAATTCTTCAGAATTCTAGACAGGGATTAAATACTGAAGCACTCAGTATTTCTATTAGTAAATTCTATCTACTTCATTCTTAAGATTCACTCCTACCTTACCAACTTTTGAAAGTTGTACTTTAGTTGAGTTTATTTTCCACCATACGGTATTTCTCAGAAAATTTTTGGCCAATGACACAGTCAAGGTGAAGGCTTGATGATCCAGAAAAGTGTTTGCCTTCAAAAAAGACAGAGTTCTCATCAGCATCATCATTATTCATTAAAACTAAGAGCATTGACTTTATGGCAGTAGATCACATTTAAATTTTAGGAACATAAGCAACATATAAGATAAAATGGGAATAAAATATTCTAATTCACAAATGCCTTTAATGACATATCAATAAAACTATGTTTTTATTTTTCTTAATATATTTATGTCACCAAATCCATGGAACAAAATACCTATTGTTATAATTATATTCTTTACTCTCTGACTTCCTCTCACTCTTCAGCATTCTCCACTATCTGTCTGTCTGTCTGTCTATCTATCTGTCTATCTATCTATCTGTCTATCTATCCATACTGGGAATAAAACTCATGACCTGGCACTTCCCAGGCAGGTGCTGTGCTATTGAGCTATATCACCAGCCTCCTCCACATTTTCTTCCTCCTGTTCGTACTGTTTTTCTCCTCCCACTTTATTTTTCTTGTCTATCTCTCCTCTTGCATCTCTCTTCGATACAGGCCAAGATTCTCCTGCAGACTCCACCGGGTTTAAACATTGAATTATTTGAGCTAATGCCACTGTGACATCAAGATCACAGTGTCAAAAAGTCCTGAATTAGATTTCAGATTTTTACTTCATTTTCTTATGTGATTTGGAGATAGTTAGTTAAATTTCAAATTTTTCATCTCATGAAATACGTGTAAAGCACTTGTGAGATGTATACCCAAAGGGAGTGTTTCATCACAGTCCATAAACAAAATGTGTGAATTCTTCCTTTTCTCCCAGGCAGCAATAAAATGTGTCAACAGCAATTTTACAGGAAGATGAAAAAGAGTAGAAGAGGAAATATCTTTTCTTCCTACTAAAGCATAAAAATGTCTACCTCCAGAAATTTATGACTGTTAATTCCATGAGCCATAGCTTGTAGCAAAATATGGTTCTTCATCTACCATGTCAGTGTGTCACATAGTATCTTATATATTTCCTTATAAGTAAAATAAATGGTGTAACAAAAATATAAACAGAGAGCAGAAGTTTAATCCATGACATACTGGTGTCTTGGGCATTCAAATGTCCTAAATATATCTACGGATATAACCATTCAACTGCTCACCAGTGTCAATAACAGTAACTGAAATGCTGTGAAATGCAGTCAGTGTCGTCTTTCCACTCATCAACAGCAGAAGTATTTTAAATAAATTAACAAATAAAACATTAACAAGTTTAGATAGTGCTTTAATCACTAAGGGCCTAAACTCTGCCGTGATTCCACTAACAACTTTGTGCTGAATGTCACCCCCATAGAACTGTGCTCTCTCGATGCACAGCTTTCCACCCTGTGCCTTCATTCCACGGACAGCAGTTTTTCCGACCACATTGGCAAAGCCTTCCAACTCAGCATGCTCCAACAAAGAATGTATATTTTTATCATACTCTTCCATTTTGATCATTTGGACTTGTTAGCAGTTGAATAAAATATATCTTCTATGATATTATAGGTTTATATATCTATTTCCCTTTCAGAAAATACTAAAACATCTAATACCATAAGTTGTGTCTTAAAATCGTTGTATCTCACATTTCATAGAACACAGAAGCACATTCAGCCCACATTGAATTGGTGATGATGAATGAAAAAATAGATTCATGAAATTTTGTTGCTGATACAGATAAATGTCTCAATACTTTTACTTTAAATTCCTAGAGGAACTTATGAAATTCACAGCAACTTAATAAAATCTGTAGGGAAAATTCATAGTTCATGAGTTAAAATTCACTTCAGTGATGATTAAATAACTTTACAAAGGAGCTTGTAGTTTCCTAAATCACTAAAATTGGGCAATTGTAGAGAATTATTATGTACAGTGTCATCATTTAGAGAACAGTTAATGAAACCTTTAAACATAGCTAAGCCTCTTAATAGTCACAATATTTTAACTAAAAAGATCCTCTTGTAAAATCTGATTACCTTGAGGCCAGTTGTCATTTACTGCCAGTGGCAAATGGCTCTCTTACATAAGTCCATGTGTGAGAATCACTGGAGAAACTGTCACCTGTACACAGGCCTGTGACTTACTGACCTGAAATGTAATCTAGGCGGTTTAAAATAAGATTTCTTATTTTGCATAACATATGATTTCTTCAATTTGTATCTTATTGTTGCATTTACATTTTTACCGACATATAAAAACATAAATGTTTGTAACAATTGTATAGCAAGCGTAGATATATTGCATCTTCAGGCTAAATGTACCTGTCTCCTCAAATATTTGTCATTTCTTTATGCCAAAAACATTTAGAAGTCTTGTAACTTTTTGAAATGCCAGCGTGTTGCTGTTGTCAGTAGTCGCCCGCTATGCCAGAGCACAGCACAGCGCTTTGATCTTGTCTAATTCTAACTCGGGACCTGTTGATCAACCTCACACCTCACCCCATTCCTCCTCCTTCACACTGTGGCGAGCCTTCAGAAACCATCATACCGCTCTTCATATGAGATCTAATTCCTCAGATTCCATATTAGAATGAAATTGTGTGGAACTTGCCTATTTGTGTTTGGTGTATTTCAGTTACTATGCTCATCTGCAGTGCCATCCTTGTCAGAAATGATTTGATTTCATTTGTAAATTTCTGAATTGTCTTCCATGTTGTGCATTTACCAGCCTTTTTTTATCCATTCATTATCTGGAAGACACTTCAGTTTTGAATAGGCCAACAGTAAGCAAGGAAGTGGAGATATTTCCCTGACATAACAATCTTATTTACATTCGCATTTAAGCAGTTGTGAATTGTTGGATCATATGGTTTTTCTATATATTTTTTTAATTTGTTCGAAATTTCCCTGATCTTGTCTATAGTGACTTTACTAATTTACATTCCCACCAACAGTGTGCAAGGATTATATTTGGGCTGAACACTTGCTAGCAGTCGTTACCTTTAGGCTTTCAATAATAGCATTTTTTGCTACTGGGAGATGTTACCTCATTGTGGGTTTGATTTATATTTCCCTGTTGAATAATGATCATGTGATTTTTTTCATATATGTGCTGGGTGTTTTTATATTCTCTTAAGAACTGTCTGTTCAGATTTAAAGATTATGTTTTCATTGGGTAATTTGTTTTTGCTACTGATATTAATTCAGTTCATTATATATTGTATGTATTCACCTCTTGCCAGACACTTTGGAATTAATATATGGCATTTTTCATTTGTGTCTGTTGACTGTGTTCTTAGCTTTGCATAAGCCTTCGAGTTTAATATGATCCTATTTGGCCATTATTTTTATTTCATATGTTTTCTAAGTCTTGTCAAAAAATTCTGGCCTTATTTTAATCTGCTAACTTTTTCTCTATATTTTCTTCAAATATTTTCATATGTAAGCTTTTAATCTGTTTTGTTTTGGTGTTTTACTCCTTTCTTTTCTTTTTTTTCTCTGTGCTGTGGATCAAACTCAACATTATAAATGGTAGAGAAGAGTTCTAGAGTTGAAATATCCCTTAAGTCCTAAGTTACAGTTGATTTTTTTATACTTGTGGGATATGTGGGGGGTAATGTCACCTTTCTCTGTTTGGATACCCTTTCTTCTCAGCACCATTTATTTAAAACATTGTATTTTTTCTATTTTGTCCTTTCTCAACATATTCCTAGGAGATCTGCTGAATATCAATTGACTTAGATATATAAGTTTAGTCCTGGGTACTCTTTCTCTTTCATTGTTTTGTGGATATGTTTTTATGCCATTGTTATATTTATATGGCTTTTATTATAGTTTGAAGTCATATTTTGAAATGTGTCCAATTTTTTTTCTTTTTCCTCAAGACAGTTTTGCCTACTTTGTGTGTGTATGTGTGTGTTTCCATGTGCTTGCAAGTATAAACATTGTAGGAATTCTTCTATTTCTGTAAACAATGTCTTGTTATATTGCTACCAGTTTCATCCATTTTGTAACTTGCTTTGAGTAACATGGACATTTTAACAAAGTAGCTTTGTCCAACTCAGGAATGGGAGATTTCTTTAGATTTGTGGACATCCTCTACAATGTGTTGTATCAATTTCTTTTTAGAATTCATCGTAGAAATTATACAACTCTGGTTCAATTTATATTTGGGAGGAATATGGGTATAATGTTATTCTCTGTGTGATTATCTTTTTTTTTCTCAGCACAATTTATTTAAAAGATAATATATATATATATATATATATATATATATATATATATATATTAGAAGATATACACATCTAATTTTGTAGATTTTTAAATGAGTTTCCTTTATTAAAATCTACTTTATACAAGTTGTTATTGACATATAGTAAAGGCATTGAGGGCTTTTTTATTTTAAAGAGAAATAAACACAGAAAAAATCAAAACCAAACAAAAGAAACATACTACAAGAACAAGAAACCCAAAACAATAGTGGCATAGGATTTCAAGACAAGATGATAAAAATTTACCAGTGGGTGTTATATTGCGTATTGTTGTCCTCAGAAGAGTTGCTGAGATCGTCAGATACAGGCATGTGGAATTGATTACAAAACATGAGCACTAACTGCTCCTTTCCTTGAACTAATAGAATTAGCAGTATAGTTCTCTTAGCTATCTTGTGCGTGTGTGTATTTGTTTTATTCCTTTTCCTTTCCTTCTTTCCTCCTTTCCCCCATCCCACTTATTCTTTCCCTTTTAGTGGTTTCTTTCCCTTTAGGCACTGATTTTTTATGTTGATTTATATCCCATAATAAATGTATCGATTCTAATAATGATTTACTGTTAATTGGTCCCTGTGTGCTTTCAGAGAAATAATTGTCATCTAACACATTTCCTATGACATTATAGATAGCAACATAGCAAAGGAAGAAAAAAAAAGCAATTGGGCAGAAGACTTAATGTGTAGTTTAGTCATGAAAAGAAACACATCTACACCTTTTAGAAATGTATGTGTTTACCGCAGAGGTTTCTGAGGAGATTTGAATGCATGTGTGCACTTTTTCTAGTTTATTATGCATTTTATTTTGCAGACTTCTGTGATATTAATGAATAAAACAAATCTGCACAGTATCTTCATATTAGCAGTTTATTCAGTGGGTAAAATGCAATATAACATTGTGGAGAATCCACTGCTGATTTTATATCACTAATCAAGAGCCATAAGCTTAGCACAGACCAATGAATGATGTTCCACTAGTGATGCTTACGGTCACAGGCGAATTTTCTGTGTTACGAACTTGTATTCAGCAGGGCGTAGCTCCCTGTCACAAAGCCAAACATATCCGGGTGATTAGAAGAAAGAGTCAGAAGGTAATTTACAGACAGTGAGATTTCTTTCATCATGTATTAGGAATGTAGTAAGAAAAAAAGTGACACATAGGTGTTCACATCCTGGTGATTCAACCCACTGAAACAGGAGACCCTAGGAGACTAGGAAACAAAATTCCTGCTAAAATGTTTGAAATAAACATTACCAGTGAAGCACGTCAAACAAACATTCACAGTTGGACAGAGACTTTCAACAAAGCATGGATTGGAAATATAATTCTTTATTTGAAAATAAATGAATAATGCAACAATTTGTGCTGATTAATTTTAAAATGTACTAAGTGAGATACAGTGGATTTATCTGAGGGTATAATGTGTATCTAATATATACGAGGCCTGAACTTGACCCACAGCACCATAAAAAATACCTTAAGGCAGAGGCCACATGATGCAGCCTGTTCTTATTATTTCAAAGCAATAGTCAGTTATGCTGCAGTTCCAGGGTACGTAGATATATAGATACATGTCAGAAACCATCAACCAGACAAGCAAACAGAATTCTTTTGTTGCACTATGTTATCATTCCACAAAAATTTAGGTATCAGAGCTGTGAAAATTGTATATATATCTTCATGTGGAAAAGTGTCTTTTTTCTCAGATACAATGTTCATCTTTGTTTTTAAAAATGAACAAAGCTGAAAGAATGAACAAAATAAATCTCCCAGAACCAATATATTAGTATAACAAGGTTGCACAATACAAGGTTAAGATATAAAGATCACTGTCTAAAGGATCACACATTACACTTGGAGTATAAAATATAAATATATAACAACTTGATTTGCAAGAAGCTCCCAGTTTTAAACTCAACAAGATATATACAAGATATACTTAAAACTACAAAGCTGTGCAAGTAACTAAAGAAATAGATGGAGATATAATACATACTCATGGAGAGAAATGCTCAAAATTATCAACACGCTAATTCACCTCAGCTTGATCTGTAAGTTTAAAGCTACACTAATGAAAAGTTATTTTGTAAATACTGATGAAACGTTAAGTGGTATAGGGACAGACAAAAGACTCAGAAGAGCCAGCACAGGAGAGCAGACTCAGAATCATTTAATGGATTATATTAAAAGAGTTTTCAAATCTTTTTTCTGAAAGACCTTGTCAAACAAACAAAACCAACTGCAAAAGGCATGTGTGGTAAAGTAATGTGTAACAGTCAGTTTTCTATGTCCATTTGAACGTGTCATGGACTGTCCATTTAGCATGATTTCTGAATGTTTCTACAGTGGCGTTTCCAGATGGCATCAGTATTTGAAACAGTGTATCACTGGAGAAAATTTCCCTCCCTGCTGCACCTGAGCATCATTCAAAATATTTAGGGAAAAACCATGCAGGCAAGCAAGGGGGTGGGAGGGCAAGTGAGTGACTAGCAGTTCAGGAGGCCTGTGGCACCTGCAGGGTGCTGCCTGTGCCCTTCCGGGCTGCCCAGCTCTTGGGCTCTTGCAGGGATAACTTGTGGCAGACAGAGGTGCTGCCGAGGTGCTAGGAGCTAGGGTTTGGGACCTGAGGCTTGGGTGCTGGCTGGGCAAGTGAAGCCACCCGGGGAGGACGAGCAGGCTGTGTGTGGACATCAAGGTGGTGATGTTGGGTGTGGGGAACATGGCAAAGAGGAACCTGGTGGAACTATACGTGCTTCAAACAGAGACCCTACCAGAATACCACTGGGGGTGCTTTCATGACTAAAGCGATGTCCATCAGAGACCAGACAGTGACTTTGGGTAATTGGGACACAGTAGGCTCTGAGCAGTCTGAGGCCATGAGTAGAACCTGCCATAGGGGTGCCAAAGCTGCCACTGTCTGCTGGGACCTCATGGACAGTAGCAACTTCGAAAGAGCAAAATTCTGGGTAAAGAAGCTGCAAAACCAGGAGGAAAGCTGTCAAATCTACCTGTGTGGTACCAAGACTGACCTGCTGGAGGAAGACTGTCCATGTTGACCTGTAGATTTTCCATGATGTCCAGGACTACACAGACAGTATCAAAGCTCAGCTCTTTGAAACATCCAATAAGAGGGGCCAGAATGTGGACCAGCTCTTCCAGAAAGTGGCAGACGATTATGTCAGTGTGGCTGCCTTCCTGGTGATGACAGAGGATGAGGGTGTGGACCTGGGCCAGAAGGCAAAGCCCTGCTTCTACAGCTGTTGTCATCACTGAGGCATCACTCATCTGACCCTGGGGAATTAAAGGAATTCCCCAGAAAGTTGGATCCAGCTCTTGTCTAGGTTTGGGTGGTCAAATGTCTGAGCTACTCCAGGTCCCCAGAAGTGCCACCGCCTGTGCTGGCCCATGAAATGGAGGCAGCATTGGGTTGACTCTGGGCACTGGGATGGCTAAGGGCTGATTTCAATCTCAGGCTTCTTTTCTGGACAACACTTGGTCTACAGGTTCTTTAAATGGCTTTTGATCCATAAATAAAATCAATGCACTATGAATTTTGAAAAAAGAAATGAATCGAGCTATAGGTAGAGGAAGAGAGAATTTACCACTCTATCTGATTGCTTTACATGGAGTGCTGAAATTCTATTCTCAGGCTAAAATTTCCACCATCAATTTGCCTGATCCTTATACCTGGAAAATAAATCAATTGCACTAACATTCCTCAGTCTTCATTCTGTAGGTGGCTTGCCTCCATAACAACATTAGAATATTTCTCCTAATAAAACTATCTATCTCTCTATCTAATCTATCTAATTTGTTGTTTTCATAAAGAATGCTAATACTTCACAAATAATCCAAATGTTAAAAGTCAAAAAATGTGCAGCCTTATTAAGAAGAAAGAAAACAAAGCAAAATACTTGAACAGAATCTTCCCTAGAGAATATGAGCAAGTTGGGTGTGATCACACACTCTTGCAATCCTCGCACTCCTAGCAGTCCTAGTGCTAGGATTTTCAGAAATTGTGCAGGATGATTGTAAGATGGAGCTCAGCCCAGGCAATTTAACAACTTAGTGTGACCCTGTCTCAAAATAAAACATGCAAAAGTACTGCAGAAGTAGGTCAGTGTGACAGCTCTGGAGTGCTTCTCTACTACCACAGGGAAAAAGAAAAGAACAAATATATAGATGGTAAAGAAGCATATAAAAAGATGTTTCACATCAGATGCCACTGGGGATTTGAAAATTATAATACACATTAAATACCACTGAACACTTTTTAAAATGGCCAAACTGAGGAATATTGGCAGCATCACAGGAGGGCTAAACTGTGGGGCAACAAGATATTCATTGTTTATGGAATGTAGTATTGAAAAGAGATATGAACAGTGTCTAACAAAAGTACTCATATCAAATGACTATCAATAACAGATACTATCCAAATGATTAGGAAACATATGTCCAATCCAAACTTATGCAAAGAAGTTGATGCCCATTTTAGTTATAATTACCAACCCATAAAGGCAACCAATATATCCCTTAGTACATGAATGGACATAGAAGTGATAGACCATCAAGTAATGGAATGCTGTCATTAAAAATGTGGGCTATCAAGTTGCAGAAACACACGGAGGAAGACTAAATGAGTATAAAGTAAATGCAGACAGTATTAAAGGATAACCATTGCATATTGCAATTGTGTAACTTCCTGGATGAAGAAAATATTAAGATTAGTGTTCAAGAAAAAATGAATATGTAAAAGAGAAGGGATTATTGTAGCAGTGGAGCAGGTCTCTATGGTAATATAATGTAGATGCGTGTCATTGTACATGTGTCAAAACTCAATAAATACCAGATACCCAAAGGGAGACTTAATGCACATCCTATAATTTAAGTTACAATAATGCATCAATACAGGTTTGTCAAGTGTATCAAATGTACCATTCTCCAGGACAATAGTGTAGGAAGAAGTGCACAAGGGGAAAGGGGTGTGTGGAAATGTCCTCTACTTTCTTTCTGTCTTGGTAAATTGCACAAAAATAAAGTCTATTTAAAAGAAGAAAAATATTGTGCCTTCATCTTGCTCTAAGTTCCCTGGCTTCTGTGTGTCCAGGCTCCAGATTGGAAAGGAGTTGCCTTTACTGGGGTCCTGTTGCTAGGAGTATTGGACTGTGTTACCTCTCAGTTTCTCCTATGTCCCTATCAGAGGTCATGGCACAGCAAATACACTTGGGTCGTCTTTAGGAGAATGTATGAGTTTAAGTAAACCTTGGGAAAGTCTTTCTGAGAAATGTGTGTTGGTGCTGGATATGATCATTTCCTTTCATCAGAAAATGAAGCTCAGAAACTTTTGTTTTGTTCAGAAAGTCATTATGGTACAAAAAAGTAACATTATGAAATCTCAAAGAAATTATTTAAATCTATATTATAAACCCTGAGGTTCTATCTTTCATGCTAATAAACTCAAATTATATGTAAAGATATACTTACCTTTAACTTTATAATGTTTGATATTATCTTTAGATTTTTATGTTTTGTACAACTTAAATTTTAGTGTTTTTATTCTAAAAGATCATTGTGGACAACATTCTCACAGTCCTCCCCAACAGAGGAAAATCCTATTTGTAATGTATTATGCTTTAAAAAGGCATCTTTATTCTTTTCCAATACAACAAAACACACATCACTATTATGAATTATTTTCATAAATCTTTTTGCTAGTTCTTCATTCCTGCCTCAATTTCATTCCTACTTGTGTAATTATCATATGTGATGAAACATTGCTCCTTTAATAAGGATACTTGAGGCTTTTTCATATGCATGAATTAGATGAATCATTTATTATCATATTATTATAATTTATGTTGATAATAATTTTCTTTCCTACTTAGCTTCAGGAAAGTTTTCCTGAACTCCTTTGCTTGTATTTTAGCAGTTGTTGGAAAGCATGGAACATTTTTCTTAACACCTGAGGTTCTCCACTAAAGTCATTACACATGCAATCATTCCAATTTCTTTTTAAAGAAAACAAAGCTTGCTTGTCCTCCATTTAAAACAAGTTATTGGTTAGTGCTTTCTACCTTTAAAGTTATTTTTATTTTCACCTTGAATATACAGCTCCATTTAATTTCTTATGTCAAGATATGCTTTGTAAAAATACTTGGTAAATTTTACAGTTAGAAAAACTTGGAGATGGGCTTTGGTAAACTTTATTATAGCTATAAGTGACAGCTTGCTGTGAATCCCAACGGTAAGTAATTAAATGTGAGTTCAATTGACCTTAAGGGTATCTTTCTTAGAGTTAACACTATCCAAATTATGTTTAACAGAATTAAAATGGAAGAATGAAATGATCAATATTTGAAGGAGTTAACATATTTACACTAAAGGTATATGCACACAGATACATATATGCATATCTTTTTACCTATATGACAGATTTGAAGAATTTTATGACAGTTAATAGGTGCTAGAAAACTCAGTCCTGTGGAAAATCTGGTTTTGGTATTTATATTTAACAGACTACTTACAAAGATACCTGATGTATGAGAAAGGTCGCATTTCTATTCATAATCACAAATGGATATCTAATATTTTCATCTCCTCATTCAATCCAAGTATCCATGATAAAAAATGCATTAAATATCTCCATCTGAATTACAAGATATGTAATCTTATCTTTACATGTGATTTCTTAAATGAATCTTATCATTTTATTTCACTTATATACACAGATCTAGTTTTTCTTACTTTTCCAGACAAAAATGTGTTTTTGTCTTGATATGTTAAAATTTTTCCTGCTGAAAGTTTGTTCAAGTGTCCACACCCTCTGAAGTTTTCCATCATAAACTTTAACAACACTGTGAGGGAACTATGCAGATAGCTCTGTGAAGAGGAAAATTAGCCTCTGCGCCAATCAGAATGGTCCTTTTAAGACACTTCTGTGGAGAATGAGTGGTGAAGTTTTCAGTGCATCAACAAGAAGAATAATCCTGAGGGCTGGCCTCAAAGGGCCATCAACACCGTGATGTAGGCAGGCGAGAACGCAATAACGTGCCATCACAGAAACGCTTGGGGTATGTGGTTCCAAGTAAATATCTCCATGTAGATTTCATGCATTTCTAAGGTATTGTTTTTCACTTAAGCATGGCCTTTTCTCAAGTGTGCTTTTTCAAGATATGTTTCTTAAAACAAAACAAAAAATTAAATGCAAAAATCATAATAAGTTTTTAAATATATATTACAGGAGTTATTAGAACAGCTTTACACAATATGGACAGAGAAGCCAGAGAACACTACTCAGTGGTCATTCAAGCCAAAGACATGGCTGGACAAGTTGGAGGCCTTTCAGGATCCACAACCGTCAACATTACCTTGACCGATGTCAATGACAACCCACCGCGGTTTCCTCAGAGTAGGTACCTGTTTCCACTGACTTGAATTCATCACTATGCATTTATGGAAAATAGATGAGATGGTTGAATGCATAATGTTTTCTTAATTGGAAATATTTTTGCTTCCCTTGGTTCACCTTTGTTTTCTTTGTTGGGAGTAAGGAAATCCCTCAATTCGCTGACTTCTGGAAGTGAAAGATAACTGACTCCATGGAAAAGTATTCATTGCTGTATACAGCACAGTTAAAATACATATTTGTGAAAATAAAATGTTCTTAGTGCATTAGTAGAGATTCTACTTATGCAGGATTACATAGTAGGCACATTCTCCGAAAAGACTTAACAGAAACTTTTGTGAGCTCAATCAGTGGCGCTACTGCATGTGCACATGCACAGAGACACCGGGACAAATGTGCACATGTAAGTATCATCTACAGGTGAATCATAACCAACGTAGTGAAGGGACCTCAGAACAGAATATGAATGTCAACAACAAAGCTCATAATCTGGAAAGCCACTTAGGAAAGCAGAGACGGTATTAATTCTTTGAAATTCAAGGCAGATAATATTTGTGATATCTGCACAATATGAAAGATATAATTCTAATACATTGGAGTGTTTTTAACATTGCAGAGATTGTAGAAGATCTTTTACAGAACCATCATCAGTTATCTTAAAAATCTTATAGGAGAGATGTCAAGGTATTCCTTCTTACAAATTATGCTTAAAAGTATAGAGACATGGACAGTTTAATATGTTGATAAAGGCTTTTATGAATCTGAATGAAATACCTTTCCCATAATTATCTCATAATGCCACTTTCAGTAAATCTAAAATTGAGCTATGGTGAAATACTTCTATTCCAAAAATATAATAATGTTTCGTGTATCTTTACCTCAATGGATATTTTTCTACACTCTCACTTCTTTATTTAATATTCTTTCTATAAGTTTCTTCAAAATCTCTGATGAAGAAATAGCAGAGACACATTTTTCTATTTTCTCTTTATATACTTTTTTGTTCGGGTTCTTTTTATACTTCTGTACATAATTTCATGCTTCCTTTACTAACATGAAAGCCTTTAACTAAAAAGACACTTGTGCAGTTGTTATACCATAAGTGTTTACCCTCTGAACAATTTTTAATAAATATTTGTTAAGTGAATGAATTAGTTGAATTTAAATTCTCTACCAAATTATCATTGTTTAAAAATCCATTATTAAACACATGTAAGGGCTGGGGATTTAGCTCAGCAGCATAAGCACCTGCCTAGCAAGTGTGAGGTAATGAGTTCAATCCCTGATACCAAAAAATAAAATAAAATAAAATAAAATAAAATAAAATAAAATAAAACAAAAACACATGTAGGCCAAGTTTGCAATTAAGTAAAATTCACTTTAAAGTATTATTATGTTGTGATTTATATATAGATATCTTCCTAAAGCCTCATCATTTTTAGGATGAGCTATTAAAAGATGATTTGACTATTGGGTTATTTTAGTTTACTTGTTCCTACAAGGTGGCTTCTGGTTGAATGTGGTAAATTATTAAGGGCATGGTCCAGAACCACATATCTGCCTTTCCAACTCCTCCCCTGACCCTCTCCTTCCTGAATTCCATGAGGTAAGTAATTTGTCCTTCATCATCCCCCATTGCTATGCTTTGTTGTCTTGGAGCCACCTGACTATGAATTCAAATATGAACTGGAATGTAGCTCTCCTTTAATTTTCAGTAGTCAGCTACTTGGTCCCATGGTGGGGAAAGTGAGGATGAAAAATTGTTTTTAGTACCAGGAGTAGGATCACTGCCTTGTAGTTTAGAGATCTTTGGAACTGGTTTGTGGGAGGAGTTTGAAAACATTTCAAATTGGTAGTTAGAAGAGTCATACAATGCTATAAACCAAGCTGGGAGAAAGATTCTGGTAAAAGTTTGGAAGACAGGAATGCTGATAAAAAAAAAATAGGCAACCAATACGAGGCTCAGGAAGTTTTAGTTTGCAGCAAACTTCATTGTTGTATTGTAGGCTACATGTGTTTTGCCATATCACAAAATGTCTTTATTTTGCTTGTGACCTATGACTTTGCATGAAGCTGAAATTAAGGGTGGTTGACTACTTCATCTGAAGGAGAAAATTTCAAGATAGTCCATGCTTCAGGGTATAGTGTGGTATTGCTTCCTGATTTTAATAAGAATTACTGGGAAAAACAGGAGTAAAAAGATCATTTAATGGGTGCTGAGTTTTACCAGATGTAAAGTGCCTGGAAAGATGGAGTGGAGCCAAGCTAGCTGGGTGAAAAGACCAGCAATAAAACCCATGGAGTGTGACACTGGTTCCTGCAAACTCAAACCTTAGCTTTCTAATGTAAATTCTTACTTTGGCATAAAAGTAGCTGACTGTGCAGCTCAGTGCCTTCCCCCGAGGGACACAGGAAGCAATTTTTGTGTTTACCTACTTGATATGATTAAAGGCAAGGTGTGTATGTGAGGAAAATGTTAAACCCTGATTTACAAGCAGATGAATCTTCATGGAAGAGTCTTTGTGTATGTTTTACCTGAGCATCAAAGAGGGTATAATACACCCAACACCACTCTAGGATTTGTTTTTAAAAAGTTTTCTTTTGATTTTTCTGCTCAAAATAGCCCAATTCAGTACAATGAAATATGAAAAACCAGATTAGTAAGTTATGAAGGAGGCTAAATGTGAATCATCCTATTATTCATCCATGGATGATGAAAATGATCCATTATGGAAAAATACATGTTTTCATAGCAGCATAGCAGTGTGGGTCTCTGATGATGATAACAGTGGTGATGGTGATGATGACTTTGACCTTGGCCATATGAGCCAAAGTTTCTATTACAGTTAAATGGAATAAGAATGCAGATGATGAAGAAAAAAGTAATATGAGTAGATATCTGACTAATAATAATGTTGCAAGGTAGTCACACAACTAAATGGAAAAATCAAGTGTTAGAAGTAGGTGCAAAAATACAGTGAGAGTCCTGGAAGGGGTGAAACATACTGGAATAAAGTCAATAAGGCCATTCAGTGTTAGAAAATTTTAACAGGTGAAACCTTACAAGATGCTGTGAAACACACACAGGCTGATATACCCATCAAATATTCTTAATGTGCAATAATCATATTCATATATGTATTATGACACATCAATAGCTGAACAAATCATTCATGGGTCTGCTGTACTTAGCATGGGTTTCTTATGGCAATTGTAGACATACAAAAGATTTATAGAAGAGTGATGGATTACAATATGACATAAAATCGTATACCATTGCAGATGTAAAAACTTACTATTCTTTCAACTTAGAAACTTATTCTAGAACTTGGGCATCAGGTCTTTATTTATATCGTAACAAACCAAATGGTGGTGTAAACAGATTTGTTGCTCCCATCTCTGATTTAGTTATTTAGTTATTTAGACTGTAACTCTTGATAATCAGTTTACCAGTTTTCAATTAATGTCACATTTGCTAACAGAGAACAGATTGACCAAACCAGAAATGGTATATAGGAATAAAGCAGAAATTCCAAATGATATGTTGTAATATTAAAACAAATAAATAATACAACCCTTAGATTTCAGAAAGATTTACATTGGCTGCATATATGGCAAAGGAAAACAAACTATTACAGCTGATGTCAACTTTGTACAATGATTGAAATTTTGGTAGGAAAAACTCAACAAAATGGAAGCCTAAGGTAGAAACTTTCTACAACAAAATCAAAGGTTAAGTAAATGATGTTGAATTATGAAACAACTATCAAGTCACCTGAAACACAAAGCATTAGCCAATAGTTGTGTTTCACTCAACCCTAAACATGTGTGGAATATATAGTTTGATGGTTTATAAAGAAAATAATAACTGAAAAATACCATGAGAACTTTTCTTAGAAGATCAGGAATGGAATCCTCTGAATGTCTTATGAGAGAGATAATTTATAGCAGAGGAAAAGCAAAATGTTTCTGCCCAGGAAACTATGCAAAAAAAAAATTGTGGGCCACATTGGTGAGCTGACAAGTGAACAAGGAGCACAGCATTCTAAAGAACTAGTATGACAACAAAAAATATGTCACCTGTGCCCTTCAAGAAAGGACAGGAAATGAAACATACATGCTATTAGGATAAGCAATACTTGTGTATGAGACATACCATTTTCATGTGTGAAGCCTATCTTGGGTGTGATAATCAAAGAAAAGCTTATTTTTTGTTGTAGAGTTCTATTGCTATATCATAGGTTTTTATTTCAGATATTATATCTTAGATTTTGAAAGCAAGTAAACAGATGATGTGAAAATGTTGATGTGCATTTTAAAACTCATTACACCTTTATTTATTTATTTATTGATATTTTATTTTCTTGCTAAATGCATGTTGTACAAAATAGTAGTAAGTTCTTGACAAAACAGGAAGATAGGTAAGGTGACAAGAATGGCTTGTCACATAGAAAAGCAAAGCTTAACAATGTTCTGTCAGTGAAAGTGAAATGCATGCATGTAGTTGTCATGTGTGAAGCTGCCTTAGGAGTGACAATGGTCTGCCACATAGGAAAGAAAAGTAAACACAGGTACTGTCAGTGTAAGTGAAATGTGTGCATGGAAC
The DNA here is from genome assembly GCA_004027455.1 of Hydrochoerus hydrochaeris. Taxonomy (NCBI): domain Eukaryota; kingdom Metazoa; phylum Chordata; class Mammalia; order Rodentia; family Hydrochaeridae; genus Hydrochoerus; species Hydrochoerus hydrochaeris. Next base: position 128,471 of record PVLA01004272.1, on the reverse strand, counting down.
ATGCAGCTGCCACATGTGTAGAATGTCTTAGGTATGACATTGAAGTAAAGATCATTAGTTTTATAGAATGCTATTTGTATTTTCATTGTAGTTCATTTACGAATTTATTTCTATTGTTTTGTAGATTTTGTACACCTAAAATCTAGTTGATACTGAAAATTTTGATGCTATTTTATAAAGACTAAGTAAATATTAAAAGTATAATGCTCTATTTTTATACTTCTTCATGTGAATCACTCATGTTTAGTATACTAAAATAAAATTAAAACAAATGATTAATCAATAGAAACATTCTAAGAATAAACACATGCATGGTCATGTCACTTAATGAAAAATTATGTTATACTTTTATAAAAAGCCAAGTACTTTGGATCAGGACAAAGAAAACATGGTTTGAGTACATGTCAGGAATTATCAAGACCCTTCTATTTGGCCCCTCCAGGGTTCAAGGGTATAAACCTGTCTCATTTGAGAAGACAGTTTTGGAAACCATGATGGAGCAGGGCCACTTAAGAAATTGGTTCCTTGCAATTTGCTTCATAGTGCTTACCCATCCAGGCATTCAGTTACCTCTGTGGCCATGATGCAAAAGGGCCTGGCTAATACTCAAGGTGGTGGGAGATCTTGGCGTCATCCACATGGTGCTGATTTTATCATTTTGCAAAATGCTAGAGTTACAGTGTAAGGAAGACTTTCATCCTGATTTCAAAAGAGGGAAGCCAGGCTGTTGGTATGTGAGAAGACCGTACTCAAAGCTGTAAGAGTGAAAGCGAAAGTATCAAGGAGACATCAGGAAGCTGAGGAAGTTAGGAATGCGGAACATTTGCAGAAAGTTTCAAGGAATTAGCAGATCCAAATCAAGAGAGAAATCATGATTATTACAACCAATAGCAATTGCTTAAGAACGGAGCCTTCCAAGCCATTTGGAATTCACATCTCACCACAGTTTTCCTCGTTTGACCCTGATGGAGGTACAGGATTTAAAGTGTGCTGATTGATTTCTATGTTGCTTTTATTTGGTTACTTTCTCTCCCCCTGCTCCTCCCTTTAGGAATTGAAATATTTACCCTGTGCCTTTATGTGTTGGTAGCGTTTATCTTCCTTTTTTTATTTTTATAGTGGATCATAGCTCATTTGCCTTAAATCTAAGGATGCTAGATTTGAATTTTTCAGCATTGGTAGATCTGTTATGATTTGGCAACTCTTAGGGGTAAACTATATACATTTTACATACAGAAATTCTTATGATCATTTTCAGGACCCAGGGCAGAATGCTATGGATTATATCTAGATGTTCACTCAAAAAGCCTCATGTGATCATACCTAGGTCTTTTGGAAGATGATTGGATTGTAGAGGTGTTAGAGTATTTTTCTCTTAAGAGTGTCTTTTACTCAGCAGTGACAGGTCACCTTGAGAGTAACCTCAAAGAGTACATCTCAGCTTCCAACTCCTTCCTTGGCTCTGTTTCTTGGCTTCCCTGGAGTAAGCAGCCCTACCTTCATCTTGCCTCTCTGCCATGATAGTCTGCCTTGAAAACAGCCTAGTAGCAAATGAATCATGAGCCAAAATAAGCCTGTCCTGCAAACTACAATTGTGTAATATTTTGTCCCAGTGATGAAGAAAGTAAAACATGATGCTAGAAACGAATTTTCGTGAATTACTTCCTTCTTTTCTTTGCTCTGTAAGTATACTAGACAAAAATCATAGATCATAGGTGACTTCACATTGTATTTAACCTTAGAATGTAACTAAATTTGTACATTTTAGACATTTCAATGTACTTTTGTATTTCATATGTTAGTCACCATAATATACACATATACACATGTAACTGTAAAAGTATGCCATTGTTTCATAGGATGAGGCAATTGAAAATGAGAGATTTATTTTTAATACAAAAGGTATCAGAGTTTAACCTTCTAATTTTTTATCTTTACATTCCTTGACCAATATATTATTTTTCTATTGCTTAGTAGTGTGACTACGATTGATATTATCATATGTAATGTTTCAAGACAGATAAAAGAGAGGATTTTAAATATTCTTATTACAGAGAATTTTAAGTATTCAAGGTCATGAACATGTTCACTATGCTCATATGATTTTTAAACAATGTATACATGTATCAAAGCATAGCACACTATTCTGTATGATCCAGTACTGTGCCAATTAACAGCAAAATATTCATTATTTAAAAAATAATGAATGCCAGACTAACTGAATATAAACTAGTGATACTAAATTATATACCTTATTCTTGAGTAGATTCTAACACTACTATTTTTAAAATGTATAATATTGTAAATCAAAGTCTAATTTTATAAAATATGGACTCCAGAACATACACACACACACACACACACACACACAAAAAATAAAATAAAATAAAATATTGCTCCATATTGTTGTAATGTTTCATCTTTCTCTTCATTCTGTTTAAAAAAATTATTTACTTTATAAACCTATTAAGATATTGTTAGCTATCAGAATACTATAATTTTTTTTATTTAAAGAAAAAAAAGAAACAGAAAGAGGATAGAAATTATACAAAATTTCAAAAGAAACAAAAACGAGTAAGAAATCACTAGTTGACAATTACATATTTTCCTCCTAGAAGTAGTTGTTCAAGTCAAAATACTATAATTTTGAAAATATTGAAATAAAATTCATATAGATATATGTGGATGTAGACTCTAGAGAAATTGATACCTAATTTTTTTTTATTCTAAGTACAATGCAATTGTCTAAGAAGACATTAGCTCTACTAAACAAGAAAACATTGAATATATACTTTGAATGAATCCATTGTAAATAATGAGCCCTGTCTTCAGCTAGAAACTTTCTGCACAAATGATGAACACATGGAAATTCTTCCACACTGGTGATGTCATTAAAGTTTTGAAACCGCACAGCACATTTCCAGAACTTTACACACTGTCTTATTTTAAATGTATTTCATTTTGTCATTTGAGCACAGAAAACATAATGCTGCATTCATATGGGGTCATCATGGAAAAATGAGCCTTGTGATAAACTATTGTTCATTTATTTGTAAGCATTGGAACTCATGAAGTCACTATATGATGAGGAATTGGAACTTCATAGAGGAAAAGAAAATGGAATGAAATATCACAAACACTTTCATTCACAAAGCACTATGATATGCATAAGTCTAAATACAATTCAAATTATATAAAAACTATAACCAGTATCAAGTGAGTATAGTAGCCTAATTTTTCCCATAGTATGCATCATTTTATAGTTGTGCTTGTGATTTCTTTCACTTTTCCTCATCTGAGCCAATTTTCTTGCACTATTTCTGCAATCAAGAGTACAACCACTGGTTCCCCTACAACAATGCAAAATATTCTTCCTCATTACTATTTTTCCTGCTGAGAATTTACCTTGGGTTTAAAGGTGAACTAAATTATTATAGGTTGTATTTTAATTAATTATCACTTTACCTTAAAATGAATAAACTGAGTAAGTGTTTGAGAGTTAGAAAAGAAGCTAGAGCCAGCAAGGCAGTTTATGATGTTTCTACTCTCAGGAATTATAATTTTAGTTCCTTGGTGTTCAAGGCAAATAAAAGTCCTGGAAGAATCAAGCTGTTAGTCACTATCAGAAAGGTAGCAAAAGACAATAGCAGATAATGCATGCCAACCAAGAGGACAGTCCCTACGCAATTCAAGCTGATACCAACATTTGGGCTGGAAAGTGTTAAGTTCTGGGAGTAAACCCAAGCAGAGAGGAAATCATCTAATCTTTGGCTTGAATCTTTACTCACTTTTAAAAGTAATATCCTTCTCTCCTTCTGAGAAAAGTATCTCAAGATGTAGAGTCCCTGATATTAGCTTTTTTTATCGAAGCAAATGTATTTGGCTTTTTAAACCTCTTATCATTTTCTTTTCTAGCTTTTACTATGTTCGGTGTGTTATGCTTGTTGCATAATGTGTTCTTATGCATAAAAAGTCACTAATGCTTAGTATTCTGAATAAGGCATATGCATGTAAAATTAAATACCTCAAAAGGAAGTTTGTATAACTTTTGTGCTCTAAATGAGATGATCTGTGTGTTTAGAAATGTCCTATCAAATAACAGAATTGGAGAAAAAGAATAGCCGCATGCCCCAAATCAAAAAGCAAAACAGTAGAAACTTGATGGCTTAACAAAACTTTCTAAAGAACTTAAAATTAATGTAAATTTTAAGTAATCCAGGAAGTTAAGCCAACTTGTGACCTCCATTTGGAAGCATGCTGTAAAATATTTGTACATCCATTTCTGACAGTTCCATAGGTGGCAGTATTTCCCATAAGGACACCAAACAGCTCAATTGTTTCATTGTCTTGCTAAGTCAAGATAGTGATTAAAAAAAAAAAAACATCATTAGTGAAAGATTGATATGATTTTGTTAATAGCAAATTATATTAGAGGAAGGACCATTGCTTTAAATTTATTGCTTACATTTTCAATAAAGCAAATCTATACACCATATTAGATTGGCTAATTTTTCAATGTTTTGCCTGAAAAATTAAGAAAGAAAAAGATTTTTGACACATCAAAATGTGAAGTGCATACCTTAATTCATGAGATCTCTAGGTCTTTCAAAAAATGGTGGCATCACTTTTTATATTATGGTTACAGGCAGATACTTAGAAAGTGAATGTTTCTTCAGTATGTACTTGATTTAAATAAAATTTGTTACTTACTTTAAAAGAAGATAAATGAGTTCAGCTTCTCTAATTCTACACATGCAAATCAGAGGAAATTTGTTGATTCCACTGTTTCAATTCTGTATATCCTTACAGAATTCTTGTTTGTCAGCTTCTGAAAGGTACATGGTGATGTCTCCCAAGATGATATTGAGCTTTCTGTTTCTCCAATTTAGTTCATCTCTTTTTTTTCTTAAACTTTGAAATCACATAAATTAATGCACACAAATAGAAGGATTTTGTGTCTCCTAGATTGAAATTAATTATCTGTAGAAAACTTTGATTTACTTGGACCTTAATAACAGTAGCATTCTGAAACTTTGAGTAACGATAGCCTCTCTATGCCAACATGTTCAAAAGATTTTTGATGGTTCTCTTTGCCATCTCTATGCATTCTGTATGTAAAAAAAAAAATCTCATGTTATGTGAAACTTCTCCAATTCATCTTGGTGTTTTCAAGATCAGTGTAAATCAGAATTTTTCTCTGACATCAATTTTATTCCCTTAGAGTGGGTTTTTTAGCAATAATTTTAGAAACAAAGCCATGGGTTTCTGCCTCTTCAAATGGTCCAAAGCTTTACTACACATGATATCAAAGTTCTTTCTTAGTTTCAGTACTTACATTTCAGGGGAATGCAGTAGTTTGTAAGGATAGTGAATCAGTTGTGTATACTTCACCAATCAAGGATGATTAAAAAATTGAAGTTCTATAAAAGATTGATTTTCATAATCCTCCTGCTAGTTCACTGTATCAACACAAGCAAAAACTTTTTATGACAGATCCATCAGAATAAAACCATAATAAGGCCAAAAGACCACACGTCTCAGAGAAGAGTGTGTTGTGCCCATGATTTTCTATGTTGGTGGAAATCACTAAACTGAAAAATAACATGTGTTTCTCTGGTTGATTATGAGCTTATCTTTGTGAGGTTGCATCTCCAATACTTATGGGAAAGAGCTAAGAAAAATAGTTTTTTTTTTCCTGTACATTCTTTTATTTTGTTGCTGTAGTCCTTGGAGTCAGATGATATGATAAATAATATACGACATTGTATCATATGAAAACATGATTTTAATTCAGTTCTATTTTGTGTTCTTTGCATATGTTTTAATTATTAATCACTTTAGAAAGGTATAAGTTTAGGAGAAGGCATGTGAATTAGCATCCTTACTTTGATCTCCAAATTAGCTTAAGGATTTTCAGTTATTTTAAGCATAAAATATGATGATATTTGTCTGATTATTATAGAATGTCTGTATTACACTTCCATTATACAGATTCAGTGCAGTTCAGGTCAACCTCTCAATTATATTTTTACAGGAATAGAAACCATTGGTTATACAATTTATATAGAAGCACAAAAGAACCCAAAAGTCTAAATATCCTGAACGAGTGGGTGGATGTGTGGATATGAAACAATTGTTACCGAAGAGAATAAAATTTTATGTAGGATTTAAAAAGTAGGAAACCTTGCAATATGCACCATGAATTAATATAGTAAATATTATCAGGAGTCAATTTAGGAAATCATGCAGTACAATGCTACATGATCACAATTAAATGAGTAATCTAATGGTTAAATGTGTAGACTCAAAGAAGAGTTGGTTGTCAGGGACTAGAAGGGGGCTAGTGATTTTCTAAACAATTGGTGTAAAATTTCAGACCCAGGATAATACATATTATAGATCTCGTGAAAAACATTGTGCTTATAAATAACAACAGTGTATTTTCACATACATGCCTGTTGAGAATTTCAATCTCATGTCAAATGTTCTTACCATCATGGGAAAAAAATGAATGTGCCAGACATTCCTAACATATACTTTTATTTTAATATTGCACTACACTTAACAAAAGGTTAGCAGAGGAAAATTATTTTCATATAACCTGTACAGTCATTAATTTAGAGTCTAATTTTATCCTTTTACAACATTGAATTACTATTAATTTAATCTTGGCTAGAAATATTATACCAAATTACATTTTAATTCACAGTTCCTGTTACTTATGATGTTCTTTTGAATTTGTTATAACAAAATATTTCAATAAATATGTTTCTAACTTCCAAATAGACAGTTGCTAAAATATGATTATTGTGCTTTTTAATGAGCACTTCGTAAGTGCTTATAATAAAATTTTCAATAAACATTCATCAACAGGAAAATCTTTCAAAATGTTTCTTAATCATAAATATCAGGCAATGATAATTATGGAATCAATAGTTTTACTGTTGTTGGATATAAGTACATTGCAAAAATTATGGGTGTTGCACAAACACTACATGGAGTTACTTACGTAGCTATTGTTCTCACCTTTTTGTGCTTCAACCTGATCATTGCTTTTATTTTAATGTCAATTACTGTGTAACCATTATGAAGCCATACTAAATCATTTCTGACAACTGGTAGAAAATATGTGGTGAATGTATGTAACAACATACTCACTGCCTTTGCAGTGGTTTATATAGCTCACTAAATTTAAAACAGCGCCTAAAATGGTAACCTAATTTCGGCAGGTGTTCATTTTCTGCTTTGTTTTTCTGTGTAGTGCCAAGGTTGCACATTTTTATATTTGAATATCCCATGCTACATGGAAGGAGACACTTGACTAACTCAATTTTTATTTACTATAATCCTAGAAATTTCATTTTGTATTTCTGTCATTTACATGTGGAATGCAAATATTCCAATTCAGGTATACGAAATATTTTTCTTTAGCATATTTCAATGTATTTTTAAATTTACATGAATCTACTATTTTGTTACCTAAATAATAAACTCATATTTTTAAGTCTGGAAAGAATTCATTTTATTCATTTCCTAGTATGATGTTCATTTGACTATGTGGTCTTTATCTGCACCATATTTTGCTTAAAGGGATAATGTGATGTGAATATTACTAGTATTGAATTGGTTTAATTTGAAATACTTTGCAGAGCACTATCAACTGTACGTTCCTGAGTCAGCTCAAGTTGGTTCAGCGGTCGGGAAAATCAAGGCAAATGATGCGGACATCGGCTCCAACGCTGACATGACATACTCCATCATAAACGGGGATGGCATTGGGGTATTCTCCATCTCCACCGACAAAGACAGCAGAGAAGGGATCCTTTCCTTAAAGAAGGTAAAAAGAGCGTCGTTTCCATGACTCAAGCTACTCATCCGTCTTAGCAGGAAGGAAAATTCAGTGGAGACATAATGAGCCCACATTGTCACATCTATAAGACAATGAAAGATTTTCTCTTTAAAATGTACTTATGAGCATGTCTCAGTCTTCATATCCTCCATCACGAAATGTGGTTTGCAAAGGTGAGAAGATGTGAGGTAGAACATATTGAGAATATGTTTCTCCCATGTTTCTTTTTATTTGCTCACTGCTCAAATCTACCTAAAATGTCCCGGGCGCATTAGTCAAAGATCAAGTATAACGCGTTTCACTTAAATATAAATAATTATCCATGCCATGAGGACACATCTCTGACGAGTCTGTTAATAGCAACAAAGGGCAAAGTGCATAGCGCTATTGATATTAGTGAAAATGGAGCAATATCGATCATGTTAGGAATGTTTTTGATCATCTATAAACCATTCTAGAGAGCTACATAATTTTTAGGAAAACGTACAGAAAATTATATTTTAAAAGGTATGTGGTTTTGTTTTAAAAACCTATATATCTTGTAAAGGACAGTGTTGACATATTCATATTATTTTTTAAAGTGTGTTGTTGGACAGAAACAAAAGGAGTGTGGCAGTTCATACAGCACAGTAAGATCATTGCATAAAAACTGAGGATGCAAACCAACTGCACTGTGTTAAACCTTGTTATCTTATTATCACATTATTTTATGTTTTATCAATTTTGGGAATAAGTAGACAGAGTCCTTTTTTCTGAATAAAACTACTTGTAAGCTTGAGCTAAAATGAATATGTAAATGAGATTTATGTTTCAAGTGCCTTTCACTTACTTTTGTAATATCTGTTCCCTCATTGTTTGGCCATCTGTGATCTTATTCAGTATTTTTATACTTTATTTTACAATTTATCCTCTGATTGACATACAAATTGTTTCCCTCTAATCTGCTTTCTTGCCCTCTCTCTATCTCCAAATATTCTAATTTGTGCTTGACTCATTTGCTTTTTCTTTTCTCTGCCTCCTCATATTAAGTATTTTTCTTCTCATTTTCTCCAAATACATACATTAATTAATATGTAACTCGTCTGTTGTGTTTTCCACAAACTTATGTTCATGCAATAGATAGAGTTTTCAGGTGACAGACTAAAGGAATGGCAATGGTCTTGTTGCCAGTTTTCTATGTTGTACTAATCTGAGCAACATCAAGAGGATTTTCTAATACAAAATTATTCAGTGTGCGTTAGCGAACATGCTATAGAGACAGCATTTAGAATGATGGGCATGAAACCATTAAGAGAGTTTTGATGGAGATATTAATTTTCTTCTCATTATTTACTACTCATAAGACTATCGTTAGGAAAAAATTATTGCCTTGTGCTTTTAGAGTACATGATGTTCATATTGGTCATGTTATTTAACATATATTGTGAAAAACTATTAGAAAAAAAGGACTTTAAATGAACATCTCAGTGTATTATATTCCAGTGTGCCTGTGATTTCAGGTTTCAGCTGGGGATCACAGTAACATTCAGTCTTCCAGCTCCTGAATTCACACATTTTGGTAACACTGGACTGGGGCTGAGATAATTGCTGGATATCTGTTCTCCAGGTGATTCTCAATACACAGGGAACATAGGCTGATAAATGTGCTTCTGTAGATCTTGAAGTGAAACATTTCTTCTATTAATGGAGCTAATTATCTGCTTTGTGCTTCACATACACTTTTTATTATATTAAACCACATTGATTCTTCTCATAGTAATGATAATTTTGTATCAGTTTAAGTTGACTATCAATGTGTGGTAGGAAATGAAAGAGAAAAAAGAAAATCATACCCCCTTCTCTGAGGAGCTTTTTAGTAATACAGGGAGAAAGTTTATGAAGCAAGTACATGGGAGTATTAAAAAATAAATATTTTAAGTCAATAAAAATCTTCCCATGTAGAATCTATTGACAAAAGTTCAATAGAAAAAAAAGACTTAAGCGATAGAATGGAGGTAGATACAGTCCTGACTGGAGTATTGACCACAGGTGACAGGAACCAACACCTCATGGCAAAAGGTCCCCTCTGCTAAGGCAGCTGGTTGATGGGAAGAAAGCTAATGGCTGTAGGTAAGGTTTCAGTTATCTATATGAAGGACATTTGTGGTGACAGTTGTTCATCTCTATTGAGCCTTAGTACCTTTATAAAATTAAGAAATAACATATTTTCAAAAAATGAACATGACAGTGAAGAGATCTTACCTCTATTTGTGGGTGCCTTTCAGTTGATTTTATCTGTGACACAAGAAAAAATGATGCATGTATACAGGTCTATTTAATTTCATTCTCTTTGCACACACCATTTGGTATTTTCAACAAGAATATTGTTTCCATCTGGTAAAGCATTGTGATGATGTACTGAAAACAATAATTGGACAATAAGTTCAAATAATCTTTCATCATTTTGTCCTGAATTATTTTAATATAGTCTAGGGTTTTAAAATCTGAATCGAATTATTGTTCACATTCTTACAAATTTTAGAGGCTTTGAATTACTGATTTTAAAAGTTATTTCATTCCTCTATGTTTTACTTTGGAAATAATTGCAATTTGAGTAGTAAACTATATAATTGGATATATTTTACCCTTCAAAAATTACAGAATACATTGGCAGAAATGAATTTTATAGTCCTTAAAAGCCTGTTTCTTATTTAATGTCTGAGGCTGCTCACCTTAGTCAGCAAGGCAGAAAAGTGAATCTCTTTAAAGATCAAAATCAGCACTGCTGGATAAATCAGCTAGCAGGAACTTTTGTGCACTCCTGCCCATATCATTCCTTCATCAGGAAATTTGCCGAGTCGAATTCACTGATGCATGATGTGGTACATTGTAAATACACTTTGCTAACTTTCATTCATTGTTTAATGGAGCCCGACTGGGTGGAAAGGTGAGAAAAAGACAAGGATGAATGCAAGTTGATGTACTTCTTCCTCTGAGGTGCAGCCCTGCAGCCCGAGGGGTGCTTCTCCTTAGCAGTCTCTGGCAAAAATCTCTTCTTATGGTCCCAAGATCAATTCACGCTCCGTAAAATTCTTTTAAACATTTTTGTTTACTTCAGAGCCCTAATGTAATCTGCTCTCACCATTACTAACAAATGCCATTTGTCACTTTCCTTTTATTGGCTTGAAATCCGCTGTTTATACGATGAGTATTCATTTAATCCCCCCTAAAAAAATGCTAAACCTGTCCTTGAAATCAACATGGAGTTTAGAATATATGAATTTTACTGTAAAAAGAAGCATTAAGTTTCACCTTGGGACTTAGGCTATCTCAAGTCTTTGAATCTTCAGTCTTCTCTTTGTCAGTACTTCCTGAGGTGATTATAACAGAGAGGTAAAATATGATAAGAAGAGTTCACTGAGTCCTGTCTTAGAGATATGACACTCATTCTGCCTGGAAACTGGAGAGAACAAAATGCCATGTGCGCATTTCCTTGCACGCGTATGCACTCCCGTTCCTCGTTGACCTCCTTCCCTTTTTCCCACCAGATAGAAAGTTGTGTCTTTGCCCTTCAGAGTTCAAGTTAAACATTATTAAATAAGTACAGCCTGTCCATATCCATTTTCCTTCACTACTCTTCCTCTTTGAACTAATTGTTGTTTTATACATTGTAGAGTCAATATTTGAATTCTAGTTCGCTATAAAAATCTAAACATTAGGTATTTTGGTATCAAAACCCTATTCTGGTTTCTGTGTCTGCACTTACTAGGTTTTAGTGTCTGAAGTGTTATCTTTCTTTTCTAAAGACAACTGAAAGAAGAGCTCAAGATTCAGAGTTGCTAATGTCTATATCCCTAATGACGTTTGTCAGAGAGATGCCACTGACCTACTTTTCATGTTGCTACTTCATCTATTGGCACGATCATGAGGCTGAGTAGATAGGTCATTCCAATTGTATATATATTCCTAAAATAAAAATGAATGCACTGTTTGGAAATGATTGATCTCAGGAAGCATCCTAATAAGATTTATTGATACACTCATTACCATTGGTAATCATTCATATTTATAGATTCATTTAATTATCTATATACATGGCATATATGCATATGAATATGCACATTTATGTGACAGTGGATAATTATATAATATATATCCTTTATGTAAACTGTAATATAGGTGTAAAATTCATAAATACTGTTATACAGTAATTAAAAAGAAGACCTTTGCATTTATTTCTCATGTTCAACTGACATAAGAGAAAGTATCATACTACTTGTATCAACTACACACAATGGATTAATGTGAACTTCTCGTCACATCTGTAGGAAGAAAGCTTATGCATGTGGTCTGGTCTCTTTAGAATTGCCTGCATCCCCCAAAGACTCCTTACAAGTACCAAAAATTATATATAACAAAAATGTCAAGCTAGAAAAGCATCTGTCGTGGTTCATGTCAGTGGCCCCCAAGCCTCAGGCAGTTATGCGTCTGTGATTGGTTCGTTGTCCAGTGCTCAGATTGGTGGTGTGAGTGCCTCTCCTGCCTAGGGTGGAGCCAGGATATGTAATGGTAGGAAGAAGGTGTCTGTCTCGCGGGTTTCCACCTTGCCATTTGCAGCTGCCACAAATGGCTGCCCCGCCATCCCTTGCTGCCTTGCAGCCAAATGACCATGGACTGAAACCTCCAACCTGTAAGAAATGCACCTTTGCTTCCCAACTTTGGGCATCAGGTATTTTGTCCCAGCAACGAGTAAAAAGTAACTAAGACAGCATCATTCACATCTACTCTGTTTCCTTGTGTTTTGACAATTGCCATTAGTTAAAGTACATGTTTTTAAGAAAAAATGAATAATGTCAGCCACTCTTGTAAGATTTGGCAATGATTTTCATGATTAAAACAGTGCATTTATGTTGAAAAATGTTGTTAGCAAACCTATAATTATCAACCCACCCCCAGTGCAGATATACTGAATGATGGTACAGCACAGAAATTTAGGTCATAAAGGTCACTTTTAACTTAGAAGTGAGGAATGTAAGTCTTCTTTAACTGTAAGAAGAATTAAATCGTATTACAGCTTGCTAAACAAGTTTTTCAGTATCATTGTAATTACGACATTTATATAGTTCCATGGGAGGAGTATACTGGGCGATTTAAGGCATAGTAGAATTAACTGATGAGAAACAATAAAAAAGTCCTAACTATGTACAGCTGCCTGGGAAACATTTGATGTGAAATAGATAGCTGATGACAGTCATATGAAATGGATTAATAGTAAGAAGCAAAAGTACCATTTTATAAGTGAGAAAGGGAAATGATATGTGAAAAGTAATTACTGAAATTAAGAAACTAAAACCTGAGATAAAAATTGAAGTCAATTCATTGACAGTGAGCCATATATATTAGGATACTGCGCAGTAGCTAAAGAAAAGTAAAAGAAGCCCATGAGTCTGGGGAAGTTAAAATTATGTCAGGATAAGCAGTACTAGCAGGAAAGAGAATATGAAAGATTTTACTCAGTTACTTAGCTCTCTGTGTCTAAATTAAAGAAATTATAAAGAATTAAAGAACTCAGAGTTCTGGTAGGTACAGTTAGTAATCATATTAATGTAATAGTGAAAACTTGGAAAGATTATGCATGACAGCCGTTGTTATTAATAAGAATCTTTCATGCCACTAAAATCTATTTATTAGTATTTATATAACTGGAATACTACATCACAATACTTATTTTGTTAAATAGGTTTCCAGCAGCACAATCTAGCATGTAAGGGCACAACAGAGGTTGTACCTCAGGCATATAATTTTCAAGCTGTTGCCTTTGGAAAGTTGCTGTGAACTTTTATGTTTCTCAGTTTCCTCATATGCAAGTTTGGGACAGACAGACATTATAGAGAGTTTGTAACAATTGAATGAGTTATCAGTGTTCATTGTCTAGGGTGTTCACGATGAAACCCTATCCTTCTATTTTTATAGAAGGATGAATTTTACCCTTCTATTCCATAGCACTTCCTCAACTCTAAATAAAAGTACATTTGAGGCCAAAGGAAAGCTATTAATCATCCTCCTTGTACGAGGAATTTTTCCAGGTACATGAATTATGAAGATGAATGAGATGTATTCTTTCTCCTGGGAGAAATGTAGTAGACATGAAATATTATTATAAGACATGATGTCAAATGATAATGCTATAGGTTACTAAAACTGTTATAAGCTTGGATATAGAAGAGGACCAATTTTTCAAAAATGAGATCAGGAAAATCTTTTTATGGGAGATTATTTTAAAACATCTGTAGGGTGAAAAAATAACCATATATATTCAGTAATTTAAGCCAAAGATTTTATATTCAGTCATGTCGTTTTTAAATCAAGAGGATTATAATCAAACAATTTTGAAGCTGAAAGAACATGGGCCACTGTCTTGAGAAAATCATTACCTGCTACCCTGGACTACTTGTGGGTACTAAAGGATAATGACAAGCAGGATCACTGATGTCAACTGCTATCAAGACAAAGGAAATAGATCAGAATGTAGAAAAAATGTGTCCCTTAAAATGTAGAAATATTGTCACTTTTAATTAAGCAAATGAGATTTTACCTTAAATAAATTTGTGTTATTGTTACTTTCAAAGAATAAAGGAATAGAAGTCAGAATAAGTAATCTATATTAGTTATATTGACACAGTCAATATTACAAAAGAAAAATATTAGAAAAGTAATATTACTAATATGTAATGAAGGTAAAATTAAAATATTCTGTTGCATTTTATTTTCACAATGAAATATGATGTAAATATTTGCTAATAATGTAAATGCAGATTAAGGCTATTAACTAAATTTATATAAATTGACTTTGTCAGAAGAATAAAACCATAAACCTTTAAAGAGAATCATGAGAATTTAACACAACAAATACAGTGATAACTAAAATAAAGAAATTAAGATTAAATAAGAGGCAACATAAATACAAATAAACAGATAAAATTTTACCTATCATAGTGACATCTTTGCCAAAAATCATAAAAATGCAAAATATCACTTTTGAATAAACCCTATGTCTAGAAATTCACTAAAATTATACAATAAAAGTAAATTATGTATGCAGACTATTAAATAGGATGTTTACAATGCAGCAAAAAAGATATACATCAGATTTTGTTAAAAAGAAACTGTATTTTATCAGTTTCAGCCTATAACAGAAGTGATTTAAAATTGTGAATAATTTATTCCATAATATAATTAATAAGGAGTTGATACAAACTAATATCTATACTCTGAAGATACATTTTTTCTTTTTGTGAGGCTATACAATACTTAGTAAAACTAAATAGCAGTCTTTTTCACAGTCAAGTCCCCAATGCCCAAATTGTACAAGTGAAATGCTGTCTCATGTAAACAACTCTGAATTAATGGGAAAAAAATCCAGAATACAAATGTCTTATTCAATCTAGAAGTGACAGTACCTCTGAAACAAAAACCTTTTCCATTGAGAATTCTCAAGTGAAAGAAAGAAGTGCACTATCACTGACAGAAGTTTTAGGAAAAAGAATATGTATGGAAATCACATGCTTTATGGTTTGGATATAAAATGGTCCTCCACAATGTGCCCCTGAGGGCATTTAACCGAGGGCTTAGAAAAGATTGGACCATGGAGTAGTATCAGAGGAGTGACTGAAACATACAGTGAGTGCTTAATTTATATATATATATATATATATATATATATATATATATGTAATGCAGAAAAAGACAATTTCCACTAACCTCTCTCAAAATATCCCTCCTCACTCAAAAACGCATTTACCCTGTCCTTCTTGTCAATTTCTGAAACAGTTGTGGAAGTCCTCACTTACGAGTATCCTTGAGTTGGGCTGTTACAATTGTCTCCATGACCTAAATCAATGCAAAACACTTAGCATCCTTGGTCATTTTTCCTTAGAAGAGCAGGAAGTCACAGACTGAGTGACTGAGTGCCAGACTGAGTGAACAGCGAGGGGGAGGACACACTAACACCTTCAAAACCCCACCTGTGCATCGGATGCCAGTTGGCTGCAGCCTTCACGGCTGTTTTGAGCACACCTCATGAAGATAAAATAAAGGTCATCCAGAACTGCTTCAGAACAGGGCAGGACAAATGGGATAAGTGTCTTTGCAACCACAAGCGTGTTCTGAGGAGGTTAAGTGCCAGCGTGTCTCTTACTGTGATTTCCAAAATCTTCAGTATTAACCACATTTTTGATCACACTCCTATGTTTCAGTGGACTTTTTCATTGACGAGCTCAAGCTGGTTGTGTTCCTTGGAGGTGGGATATGACTGAAGGGGACAGACCACTAGGGTGTGTCCAGGAAGGGCTGGATCTTCCCCCTGCCTTCTATGTTCTGTGCTTGCTGGCTGTCATAGGATGAGCAGCTGTCCTCTCCCATGTGCACATCTGCCAGGCCCTTTATGCCTGGGAGCTGGCTGACCATAATAGACTGGACCCACAGAGTTAAACCTGTCTCTCTTCAAATTGTAGCTGGTGGATATTTTGTCCTAGCAATAGGAAAAAGGTTAAAAGCAATATGATAGAAATTACGCATGTCTGAAAAATTATTAATAATTTTAGATACTTCTCAGAGAAAAAATATACAGTTAGATAAATCTGTAACTAAAATAAAAACAAAATATTAGTGAAAAATTTTAGAAAACATAAATATATAATAAATTTATAGTCCCGATTACTTAGATAAAGGCATAATAACCTTTAATTGATCTTAATAAAAATGAATGGATTAACAGAAAAATGATAAGATTAAGTTAGAAATGCTTTGATGTGGTATTTTCTTAATTATACAAAAATAGATACTATTGGAAGGGTATTTTTGGAAAAATCAATAAGAGCAGCTTCAAATAAATAGTAAATTCATGTGAGCTTATTTAAGTACAGAAAAATGAAAAATTTATGACTCCACTGCCTCCCTGAGCACAGCAGACCCAGTGATTCTGTAAGGAATTTTATCAAATCGGAAAGAACAAGTAATTTCAATGCCAGGTGAATCTTCTGACACACTAAAAAACAAGAAATTTTTACTGCATTTGTAAAGTAAACCAAATGACTATGCACTACTTTCTAGCAAAGTAGAACCAATTTTCAACTGAGTAGCATGAAATGTGACACATAGATCACAGTCCTGGAGGCTCAGTTGTCCTTTCCCCATAAACTGAAGGAGACACATACACATAGTCCTTACTTCTTTCCAGTATTGGTGATATCAAGCACACCTTCCTTCAGCTCAAAAACAGGTTACTCTTATCTCTGCATATGCATTTTTGGTACATTAATTTTTATTTTCTCCCTACTAAACTTTCCCCTCCCTTATAGGAGATTTTATCATTGGATTTATCATTTAATGGGAATTCCAAGAAGCAACCTTCAGGTTATCTTTATTATATGAATTAACTGCATAGTTTTATGTGTATTTATTTTGTGGGTCACAATCAGCTTAACTACTATCTACTTTGGCTTCCCCAAATTCGTGGGTTCTTCATGGATAAAATAAACTGAGTCTGTCCCAAGATAACTACAAGGCTCATTGCACTACAAAATCAGTTGTAAGACAAAAATCTTACCTTAATAGCATTGATCAAGAAGTTCTCATTCTCACTGTTAGAATCAGGTGGAGTGAAACTCTCTGTTTCCATCCTATAACTAAAATTTTCATGTGTGTCACCTGACTCTAGAAAATTAGTTACCTATTAGCATACTATAGTCACAGGGAAAGCATAGAATAACAGTTGCAGACACCGACATTCCAAAACGGAGAAGACCGAAGAAATAAGATAGTCTCTAGACTCAATTTTAAAATCCAGCAGGGACAATTTTCCTGTTTCACGGTTTAAAAATCACAGTCTGTGGGTTTAGTCTTTGCTCTCTAATCTCATACATCTGCTGACAACTTCCTGTGCACTATGCATAAATCACATCAAATCTAAGTTTGCATTGGTACAAATCTTTATCACTCCTAACTTCACAGTTGGGATTTCTGAACAAACTTGACATCTCATCTTGCAGGATGTTGCATTACAATGCAAGCTGAATGCTATCTATGCAAGGGGATCTTCCTTTTCAGGAAGCCAGGGAAGGTACTGACTCTGGAAAGACAGGGAACACACTTCCCTTAAAATCCTCAGAGAGAGTAAAGACCTAATAAATATGCAAAGGCTTACCTTCAGAATATCAAGAAACATGAATTTTTACTGTGTGATTCAGCCTCATTTGTGGCCCTTTACTATGACAGTCCAAGAAAACTAACATAGCAGGTTTAACAGAAACAGTAAACCAATACAAGTATCAAACAAGGAGTCCAACACTCATAGAAGCATTCTAAACATCCTGCTGGAACAATGCATGTCATAAATGGGATAAATGTGGAGTTATTTGCAAAGTTCAATATTAGAGGAACATTTATACTAAACTGAATCATGTGACATTAACTTTTATTTATTGTGCAGTTTATAAAAGCAATAATATATAAAGCCAATTTTGATTTTTTTAAAGGTTAAAAGTTGCCTGTGCACCTACATCTTATATTGGCTACGACTCCTTTCTTTCCTGACTAGTAAGCCACTGTACCAACTGTGGTCATCATAAATGTGACTACTGGAATTGTGAATGTACCCTAGTTAATGGTGATAGATAAAATACAAGACATCGAGATAAATTCTAATTTTAAATAAACAACAGACAATTTATTTTTATCACTATGTTTCACATGATTATTGAAGCATTGCACTAATCATAACCATAAATTACCCTAAATTAAATTTTAATTCAGTGTTCAGGAACATAGTTGATTCAACTTAGCAACTCTGATTCCATTACTTGTAAATATGAGAATCAGTAATGTAAGTATTTTTAGTGCAGAGAATAAAGCCTAATTCTATAAAATGAAAGAAAATCTGATATCATCCCTGGAATATTTCTCTCTAAACATAATGCTAGTGATTGCCACATTTCCCTATTACTTACCTATTTCCCTTATGAACACTGTGTGGTAATCTAGACTTGAAGTTTTCCCAAGGAAAAACAACATCATTGTTCTAAAATGTTGCAAAATATTATGAACTACATTCGAATAATCACTAAGCACTATCAAGTATCTTGATGAAGTGAAATCCATGCTGTTAGTAACAATAAATTATCACAAAATAAAGCCCAGTCTTGCAGAGTCACTAATACCTTTAAAAGAAAGAGCTATTTCTCCATCTTTCTTCAGCTCCTTCAGCCTGATTGACTACCCATGAGTCACACAGAAACGACCATATGTTTGTACATTTTACGTCATAGTAGCCAGAAAAGAGTTCTTTTTCAGTATCATGCACTATCACTGTCTCTGTCAACACACATACCAAGTTCATATTATCTTCATTATCTTTTAAAATGATTCCTTATTTTTTGTTTTATGTTTTAAGGTAGAAAATGTTTTTATTTGCTTTATAAACTTCTAGATGGATATTAAATGTTATTCCTTTCTGAGACACCTCAATGCTCCAGACAATTTTTTGTTTATTTTTGAAGCCATTCAGGTGCCATCTTCTTAATAAAATCAGAGGTGAGGTAAACAGATTTTCCTGTTCCAAGGAAACAGGTTTTTTATGAAAAAATCTGCTGGCCACTAAGCAAAGTAAAACTCTTTTGACAGAGTTCTGAAAAATTTCTCAGAAGTTAAAAAATTACTAGATAATTCTGGAAAATATTTAAAATGTATAAATGATTGGAATTTTTTACACATTTGCCACAGTTACAGTTTTAGGAAAATAATTACAATTCTAATGTCCCTTTACATGCTACTGAGTTTATGAAAATGAATAAGGTACTTTCTACATAGTGTACTCATAACCCTAACCTACAAGAGTGAATATGTATATACAAGTTCCTCACAGGACTTTGCTATCTTTGAAATTCACCCTCACTTTATTCTCTTTATACATGAGGTAGTTAAGTACATCTATTTGCTTTAATTCATCTGCTTCTCATTTCCTATCCCAACCTGAATGTTTTCTGTTGTTCCTTTGTGGCTCCAGATGGGTCCCCATCCCTCCATCTGTCAGTCCTGGCAAATAAGTCCCTCAAAATCATCACTGCCGGAGGGAAGTTAAATACATATTATGTGATCGTGAACACAAGCATATGTGTCCACATAAACAGGCTGCACCTGGGCAGTAGGTAGGTTAATGTTAAAACATGTGACAGCAACCTTGCCAAGGGACTTGCTAAAAAATGGGAAGAAAGGAATGTCATTGTGCACGCACAGCTTGATGGTACTGTCGGAGGGAATAAGAGGGGTCCAGAATCTCCTCCACAAATTTCACCGAGTGTCGGAGTGGTGAAAAATCCCACACAGTGAATAAACAGAAAAGAAGGATTTAAAATCTCCTAATATTGTGATAAAAGTGTTCCAACCACCCCCCCCCAATAAAGTAAACATTCTGATTTTTAGTAATAATGTATTGATCAGCTATGCGTTTCCTGGGAAGAATCTTAGTCCCTCTGAAGCCTTTCGTAGTGAAAGCGTTGACTCCAAATAGTTATACATATTGATTTTGGGTAAATGGCAAATCTGCCGGGACTTTTGCTTTCCATGTGCAACTTGCTCAGACGTTGTAGCTCTTGAAAGCCAAAAGCTGCTCATCGCAGTTCATCCTATTCCTGAAGCAACAAACGTGCAGTTTTTAGAACAGGCGGTTTCACTCTGAAGAGAATTCACTGATGACTCATGCTGGTGGTCATTTGTGAATGTAAAACAGAAAGGGGTAAAGGAAAGGAAAATTGCAATATGTAGCTCCAGCCAAGAAGTAGCCCAATTTTTATACAAAATGTCCATTATTATTGTAGTGATTCAGTTTTAATTTAGATCCTGTCAAAAGAAAACTACACATAACTAGTAGGTCATAAAATGTATACTAAACATTTATTTCAAAATAGCTTTAAAATAATATGATATATAATAAGTATATTATATATGGTCAGCTTTTGAATAGTTGGATTTTTTTTAAAAAGTTTAAAACTTTTAATTTCTTACAAAACCTGGTAAAATATTGTAGCAGTAAAGCTTGAGTCATGTCCACGTGAAACTATGAGACTTTTATATTCCAGATTTTTAATATCTGCTTTAGAATTAAAATTGTTGGTTTCCATTCTATGAATTTTCTAACCTCAGCAAACATCAGAACATTGATCTTGGACTTTAAATTTTATTCCTTAAGCCACCAAGTCTATAATTTTCAGTCCTAACCCAAAGTAATTAGAGCATTTTCTCTTAGAGGAAAATCATCTGAGTTCTCCCATAATGAATGGTTGTTCTCCCATCTTGTCAAGACAGAATGACTGATCATCCATGAGGAATTATCATTCCCTGATCTTGAAAGATTGAAGCAGTGTCCTGCAAAATCAGTGGGAAATATAGAGATGAAAAACATCTATTCTGTTTTTCCTTACAGATATTTATCAGGGAAACCAACATCAATTATACCTCAACATGTTCTAAATAGAAGGCAGGTTCCTAGATCACAGTGCACACTAACCTCTGTGGAAATTTTTCACATGGTTCCAAGTAAATCTGAGTTCATTTTGGTTCCCATAATTATTACATGCATCATGCTTAGCAGTTTGTAAACATTGTTTTTACTGAAAAGGTACTTCATCTTGGAGATACCACCTAGCTGCCCACGTGTATACCTACATCTTTCTGTAGCTTTACTAATACTCACATCTCTCAATATATTTATAACATTTAATGCATAGTACTATGAAATGTCTCTCTACTATTTTTTTATCTTGCTACAGATCATGCATTCTTTTGGGTGAAGCAAAGGTGGCCTTATTCATTACTGTACATTAAGTCACATTCAATGCAAGGTATGTAATTTCAGCACAGGAAAAATAGAGATTGACACCTAAAAAACAAGGAAAAAACTTCAAACACATTGTAAAGACCTGTAAATTGGATTAAAGTTTTACAATGTTATAAATCTGCAAATAAAAAGACAGTTATAATTAAGAAATAAATTTAGTCTAAGACCTACACATACTAAAGAGAATGGAAACTAAAAGCTGTGAAATGGTTCTAGAAAATAGAAAAAATTAAAAATGCAAACAAAACAAACTTAAAAAAATTCTGTATTAATATTTTCAAAAACCCCAAGAAACATTGACTTTACAAACTGAAATCTGATCATATTCTGCAATTGGACAGTAAGTTTAAACCAAGCAAAATAAAAATAAAATGGTGATCTATTAAATGCATGTGTATTGAACTGACAGCTGTACTACATTCTATTTTCACTAACTGTAGAAAACTCTCCTTTCTCCATATCCCACAGATAACAGCTGTTATCTGTTGTCACTAAGAGTGAAACTGTATCCAATTGTAGCTTGGATTGGCATCTCCCTGATGACTAGTGGTGTAGAGATTTTTGTCATTTAACCAGCTAACTATTTATATCTTCTTTTGAAAGAAGCCTGTAAGTTGTTTTGCTGATCATAATTGTACTTTGTTGATTTATTTTGCTCTTGACTTGTTCATCTTCCTTCTGTATTCTTGATATTAATTTCTTTTCAGATGTATAATTTTAAATATTTTCCCATTATATTATTACTTCACTCTACTGATTGTGCTTTTGTGTGTATGTGTGCAGAAATTTTTACTCTGATGTTATTACATTCATTAGTTTTTGCTTTGGTTACCTGTGTTTTTGGTGTCAGTCTTAGTCAATTTTCTCTCCTTCCTAAGACAAAATACCTGACTTCCAAACATAAAGAAGTAAATGTTTATGTAGCTCACATGTTATAGATGTTTCAGTCCATAATCAGGTGACCCCAAAGCAGGATGGTGTGGCAGACAGGTATCACTGAAGCCAAACTGTTTATGGTGGGCAGGGAATAGCAAAAAAGGCAAGGAATCTTAACAGTGTTGTTTTGCTCCTTTTATTTTATCCAGGCTACTCAGGGTGTGTAGCATTCACATCCTAAATCCTAATCCCCATGAGCCTAACATTGCACCATGGATCAGGTCCAGCATCACATACCGTAGATCCAGCCATCTCTGAAAAAGCCCCACCTATGACTGCATGAGGCTTTGAGGGAACATCTAGACACAAGCCATAACAGTGTCATTTCAAAAAAACCAAAATCACCCAGACAAGTTTCCTGAAGTATTTCCATTTTCCTCTAATACTTTGCTTCTTCCAAACGTTACATTTAAACCTGTAATGCACTTGCCTTGCTGTCAGTGTTGCGGTTGCTGGTGGCCCATTTTGTTCTTTGCTCACCCACCACATTTCCCTAGCAACACTTATCAAAGTGAGTGCCCTTCCTATCAAATGTGTCATCTTGTCCTTAGCAAAGATCTCCTGGCTGCATTCTCACCATGAGCTACATTCACAAAGGACATGAAA
Source organism: Hydrochoerus hydrochaeris (assembly GCA_004027455.1). Classification (NCBI taxonomy): domain Eukaryota; kingdom Metazoa; phylum Chordata; class Mammalia; order Rodentia; family Hydrochaeridae; genus Hydrochoerus; species Hydrochoerus hydrochaeris. Next base: position 105,210 of record PVLA01004272.1, on the reverse strand, counting down.
TCAGAGTTCTCAATAGATATCTGCAATTGTGTATTTATTACAATACTATCAGCAGTGGCAAAATACACAACTGAACTGTGTGTCAAGCTACAGATAAAAAATAACATGGTTAATATGGTACAAATACACATAATGGAATGTAATTCAACAATAGAGGCTGCTCAACAATAATATGCAGTAAAACCTTGCCATTTGTGGCAGCTTGGATGGGCTTGAATATAATATTATAAATTGTAACAAGCTCAAAACATAAAGACAGAGACTGTATGATTTTATGCTGGTATGAAATGTAAAACAGCTTATTCCATAGATTTACAGAGTGGTTAATAGTGTAGGGAAAGACTAGAGACCCACAGCAGAGATGAGAAAAGATTAAAATCAACATTTACAAAAAGGCATCTAGATAGAAGCGATACATTTTGATGTATTATTACAAAAACAGGAATGATATTTTAAAATTCCATGCATGTAAATCAAAAAAATTAAGAAAAATGATTTTATTGTCTGCACCAAAAATGTTAGAACTGTATGAAATGATAGGTTACCTAAATATCCCGAGTTCCTTATTAGACAACATACACCTGTGTACCCCATAGGTATGTATAATTATTATGTTTCAATTCAAATTAACTTTTAGAAGTTTATGATATGAGATAATTTGTTTAAATGCAACTGTAGATTGAGATAATATAACAAGAAGTCACTAGAGAAGAGCAACAACAAAAGTCATTGAAAAGCATATTTGTTTGCCTATAAAGAATTATATTTATATCTAGTTATGAATATATTTAGGGTTATATAAAATTACTATTGATTCAGACTTGAGTTTTCATGGTTTTTGATTTAGCTACTATTATTCAGAAAAGATATTGATTTACTCTTAAGAAAAGTAAAGAAGCATGCATTCAATTTGACTTGAAATCATACTATCCAGCAATTTCTAGATGTTTAAATTGTAAGACTAGCAATTATTTTAAAGAAAATCTCAAAAGTATTCATTTGCATTTCTGAGTTCTTGGAATAACAAAAATATCCACTCAATTAGAAAAAGGATTGAACAAACTCTATCTCTGATATTTCTTTACAAATGAAAACAACCCTTCTTTGAATAAAAGGGAAGTTAATAATATGGAAATCTTGCTTATTCCTCAGCCATTGAATTATGAGAAAAAGAAGTCGTATACCCTCAACATAGAAGGAGCAAATACACACCTCGATTTTAGATTTTCTCACCTGGGTCCTTTTAAAGATGCTACCATGCTGAAGATCATTGTTGGAGATGTGGATGAACCACCGCTCTTTTCCATGCCTTCCTACGTCATGGAAGTGTACGAAAATGCCAAGATTGGGACCACTGTTGGCACAGTTCTGGCACAAGACCCTGACAGTGCTAACAGTTTAGTAAGGTATGGTGTGTTTCAGTATTTCAGACCTGTACCCATATGACTGCCTCTCACATTAATTTAATAGGAATTCAGTGATGCTTAAATCTTTTTACTTAGCAGATTTTTTTATGAATTAGGAATACATGTCACTATCCCCATGCAAATAGTGGTGATCATACAGGAACATTTTTCCATTTGGCTTAAAGGGTGTCACCATAATCAACTGAAGCGATTGTCTCACAAATAATCAGAAATTAAGACATCCTGGTTTCTCATTAGTGGTAAATATGAATATTGTGAATAGACAACATTCACCTCTAACTAACTTCTGTTTCCTCTGGTCATGCAGTAGTTTCTTTTTAACTAGTTATCTACTCTTCTCTGTAAAAGAAGCAAAGTGTCTCTTGGAATTAATGTGACACTACATGAAATGATGTGTCTAACGCAATAAATACAGTGAACTGTGCCATGTGGCCCTTGAATAAATGCTGCTGGGTCCAAGCTATCTAGAGTGACAACTCACAACTTCAATTCTGAAGACAGGAAGATATTGTTTAGACATCGTGCTGTGACTGCCATCAGTTGGGTGATAGTTACTGAACTCTGGCAATTCTAAAACTCCAAATAGTCAAAGAAGGAATAATAATGTGCTCATTGTGTTCACTGGATTAAATTACATTGACCTACGTGACTTCACAGAATGCCACTTGTTTAAGTGTTTACTAGAGAAATCTTATTGTTTTAGTATTTCATAAATTAATGATAATTAAGGTCTTACTAAATAATTGTAAAAGGTTTCATTTCTCTCATCTATGACAGAATCAAAGGTGCTTTATAAATATGTATGGAATTCTTATGTATGTTTTTATATTTGGAAACTGTGATGCTCTAAAATTAGGAAATCCTTAAAAATTGCTTCCTTTTTCTTGTAAAATCTTTGCTCTCACCTTCTTTAGGATCCACCAATTTTAACGAAAGCTAATATGCTCAACATTCTTTTGGTATCTCTGTAATATTTATGAAAGTCCTCAATTTTTCCCATTACCTGAGTGTTTCATTTTGAAAAAATACCAGTAGCACCCATGCATCCAGTGAAAGCAGTTATCTGTGCACAAATATATGCATTCACCAAATTAGCTACATTTGCAATTCAAACACAATATTCTACCATGCTGAGAAAAGTCAAAGCATTGCTTAAAGAGGAAGAATAGGTCAAGTATGGAAAAAATGCAGGCAAGATTAGTGGAAGAAAAGCAATCTCTGATAAAAAAAAGTCAATATATTCATTGTCTAACCAGATGACAACACATTAAAACACATTATAGTTCAGCATTCTATAAAATGTCACATTTGAATACTTCTTTTGACTCCTGACTGCAATTTGTTTAAATATGTTAAAAATACAGTACCATGAAGGTCATGTGGCAGTGAGGCATTCTTTGCAAAAAGCAGCCAAAGGCTTGGGGAATTAAAATATTCTCTAATATTAGATCAATGCAAAAATATTTGATATGAATTGCAAAACCTATTTTGAAAATTACTTTTCTATGCCAATGACCCAGTCTTTAATTTTTAATTTAAAAAAGGAAGGTACAATCATATGTACAATGACATCTTAGTACTTATCATGAGGGCCAATATGACTCATAAGAAGAAATCTCACACACACGCATGAACACGCACACACATGCACACACGCGCATGCACGTGGACACCCCTCAGCTTGAAATTCAGCAAAATATAAATTTAGGAAAATGAATATTGTGTAATATTCAGAATTTTCTACAGGAGCAGGACCAATATGATTAGCACCTGCAGCAATGTGATGCCGTGTCTTTGTGTGTATGAGGAGACTGGGTGGCAGGAAAGGGCGAGAGACAAAGACAGAACAAAAGAGAAAGTGACAAAAACTATCAGATGGCATTGCTTCACACAATTTGGAAGTGCACTTTCAAACTCTGCAGAGTAACCCAACAGTCTGGAGGCCAAGAGAAAATTTCTGCAGAAAGACCACCTGTGTGCAGAATTGTTTTAGCTCTAAGAAGATGAATTTGGTGAGTCAAGATGAATTTGGTGAATGAAGATGTTTTCATTACTTTCTGGGGCAAATCCACTCTAGGGACTAATCTATTTTAATGAAAATTCATAGTTTTCAATGTTCATCTAGTATAAAAGCTTTTTACAGGATGATATAGAATAATGTTTGCTCAAATATCTGGGCATCCTAGCACAAACAAGTTGGTGTGGAAAGTTAGTCTTCACGTTGTACAGTAAACATAATAGTGTATGATAGAGACAATCTATCCAATACTTGCTGAGGCAATGATTTAGGAAGACTGAACTGATTCCTCTAATCTAGGTTAGAGATTAGAGAGACAGAGGACAGAGGAGGGAATGGAAGTATCTTGCCTATGTGAGGAGCCATGGTTACCTTCAGGGAACGGCAACTAATGACACTGCAGAGGGAGAGAGATCAGAGGAGGGTTTGTGCTAAGGTGTGGTAATGAAAATTAGGCTGCTAAAGATGATAAAGGGAAAGAAAAGAAAACAAAGTAGCTACAGTAATTAAAAATGCATCAGCGAAAGAGAGACTTGCATTTCAAAATAAATAATAATGCAGTGAAAGATGTGTTATATTTCATGAAATGTAGTTCAAAAACGTAAAATTAAGATCCGTGAGAAGCTTTTTTGTATTCATTTATGCTTCCGAACGCCACAGATTACATCTGGGCAATCAGGATGTGTGTAGAACACACCTCGATCCTTTTCTGTTTCTTTACTCTCCTCCTACTTCTACCTTGATCCCCATCTCTCTCTCTTAGCAAATATGACTTTTTGTTTCCTAACACCACTCCTTTATGTTACTCTTTCATTCATTTATACTTTTGCTTTCTTTATTGAAAAGCAGAACAAGCTTCTTTTATCATTGCTATTTTTCCCCCGATCTGTGAAAACACTTCACCCCACTTAGTGCTGTGGTTGTCATGCGAACACTAAAGGTCTACCCTCCCCCAAAGAGAGGGATTAACGTCTGGAGAAACTTCTGAGAGTGTCTTAGCTCAGACCGCTCCCACAAATTTCCTTGGACAATGCAGTGTAAACCGGACACAGCTTTTTCTCACTGTTCTGGAGATGGGAAACCCAGTGTTCCAAGCGCCTGCTCCAAGCATCTGCTGAGGACCTGCCTCCTGCTTTGCAGAAAGCTGTCTCTTTGCTGTGTCCTCTTATGGCCAAATAAAGAGAAAGAATGGAAGCAAATAATGTCCTTTTTCTTTTTCATAAGAGCTTATCATTCATGAGGTCTCACGCATTTCCCATACCAATTTCTGGAAGCAATTTCCTGCTTTAGCTACTTTGATTGCTGTACCACATGGCTCTAGAAAGGATGACTTGTCACCAGTGGAAATTTGTTTCTCATGACAGAAGCTAGGAGGGTGGGATCAGCATGCAAGCTGTCAACTCCTGATTCTCTCACATACTGAAAGTCAGCTAGCTAGCTAGCTCTCTGCCTCTTTCTACCAGGGCACTAAACTCAGTCTCAACAGGTTCACTCTCATGACCTAATGGCTTCCTGGACTCCATCTATGAACTTTGCTGGGGCTATAAGCATCAAGCCCATGATAGATTGAGTGCTACTTGGCATCTAGCGGTAGAGACCAGAGATCAAGCTATAGGTCCTGTCATTTACATTGCTCCTACAACAAAAGTTTTTTTGCCCAAAAAGTCAATAGTTCTAAAGTTCAGAAACCCTGATATAGAATAAAGCAAATTGCATGGTGGCTTGTTAAAACTGCAATACTTATTGCATTCATGAAATAATTTTGAGAAAATACTTCAGGGAGCTATAAGTCAATATGCATAATTCACATACATACAAAGTTGTGTAAATATTTCAGTGTATTTGAATCAACCAAATAAACTGTGTCTATGAAGAATCCATTTCTTCCATGTATTATGAATTGTCTCAATATTTGTCCCATATTATTGCAATTATTTCATTGAATACTCACTATGATACCTTCTCCCAGTTGTTGACATACAAAGATGGATAAATTGTTTCCAAATATTAACAGAGGAAAGCAAAATGTATTAGCATATGAGCTATTCTTCTTTGTTCAGTTTTTGTGTTACAAAACTAATGAATCCTGTTGCATATCCCTTAAAATAATTCCAGACTTCATAGTTGCTCTTTGAGGGCACAATTTACATAACATTTATTCTTGATCTTAATAACATGTCATTTATACATAGCTTTAGGTGCAAATATTGAAGAAGAAAACAGAAAACATAACAAACACAAAAGGAAGCCTTCCATCTCTTCATTTCTCTGGGGCCAAATGTCTGTACTCATTAAGGAAAAGCATACTCCAAATGTATACATACTGCTGTGCCCTGAAATGCAATTAACTCTAAGTTTATGGACGTGGTAATAAAAGGAAGTGTAATTCTTACAGGTGCTGGTGAGAATCTGCCTGACTCTAGTCTTTTGCATTTGACTTTTCTAAACTATTAGCAAGACTTCAGATTACAGGTTTTTTTTTTTTCTTTTTCTACTTAAAATAAGATGTACAATTTGCAGCACTATAATGATCATCTTTTGTTTAAAATGCATAAAATTAGAGACTCCTTGTTAACCAGCAATGAAGACATCTTTGGTTTCAGTCAGCTACATTACCCAGCATGACAATATTAGATTCAGAACCTTCACAGATTAGCTACTGAGCTTTGGCAATGTGATTTTGTAGCATGTGCCTATTAAAACTAGTGAGCATTTATTGTTTGCTATCTCTTGACCAGAGATATTGTGTCTTATTTTATAAATCTTTATAAATCCAGAGGAGACTGTGCCATTTGTTCAGTCTAATGTGTGAGGAAACTGAAACTTTTGTTGATTGAAAAAATGTCCATGTCATGAGCTTGTGACCCTTGTGGTTTTCAGGGGACCGAGAAATGTTAAAACAGTGCTGCTTTCACCGATGAATGGATCTGTATCCTGAGAAAGCAGAATGGCTGGCCTCAAATCACACAAACAAATTAAATTTGAAAAAGCAACATGACCATATTGTCATTCATTAGCAAATATGTAGAAGACTTTTGAAGATATTTCAATTTTGGCAAAATGTGTCTAACAATTACTTTTGCATCACTGTCTGTAGCATTCTTATCAAAGTACATGCTTATCCCAAAGAAGAAAACCTGGGTTTTTTAGAGGGATGTGAGGGCTATTTAGGCTGTTCCAAACTGCTAAGCCCTGGAGTAAACATAGAAGCCCTGATTAAATAGTTTTCTAGATTTCCCTACAAGGGACTAACATCCACATAACTTTTGTATTTTACATGAATGTTGCAATTAAGTGAAAAAAATTCTAAAAGTTTTCATAGAATTTGTAGAATTCAAGGCTACTGTATTTTCTGAATATTCATTAAAGTCATAAATAATAATTGCATGCACAATTTTTACCCATTTATTTTGTTGAATTGGATTTGAGGTTTTGGCTTAGAAATTTTTCAAAATATGTGTATTATGCACTGCACATTTTACAAAGAACTTGGTTTGTCATCTGGCTAGTGAACTTTTATTTTATTTTTAAAATATTGTTTTAAATATTGCCTTGTGCAATATAGTATAGCGAACGTAGACAAATGAAGTTGTCTTTTTAATTAACCTGAGTTATAATTCAAGCATGTGCCTAAAGATGAAACTAAACTTCCTTAATGTTCCATAGGGAATATACTGGTCAAATTTATTCCAACTATTGATCCAAGTCAATAAAACCTACAAACAACTATTTAGGTTACAAAATCTTAAAGAATTTTGCTCTATCATTCACATAAGGTGGCTCCCAGCATCAGAATGAGACACTGTAAAGAGATCTTCTAGAGCTTCCAGAAAGTGATGCTTCTCAAATCCCTGTGGAAATCAATTTTCACTTTTTAAATTTTAAATACATTTGTTGTACTGAGAAAGACGGGAAACAATGAAAAGAATAAGTGACTTTAAAGCACTAAATTTTGTTACTGAAATAAAAAGAAACCATTCTAGTGCATTTTAACATCACAATTATCTTTGGCCTATGCCTCCCTAATAAAAGGGAAATTTAGTGCAAATGATGAATTAGGCAATTTTTTGAAGGAGCATTTGTTGAAGAAAATACTTGAATAAAGGTAATCATTACTGACATTGATTGTCTATTATAGACTCAGCTTGTGCAATTGTCTGAAAAATACTAAATTGAATAATGAATCTTCATATTATTGTGATATAATGCATTGCTTTTTATCTTCTCTCCTTGCCTTGGCTCGTATGTACTAGAAATATACAACGGTGCAGGCACTGCACTTCAGAACAGAGAGCACTTGTAAGAACAAAGATTACAGCCCATATTTATAGGTTAGCGTGACAACCCTACAAGATATTTTTCTATGCTGAGTAAGCTGCTAACAGACCCATTTATCTGTAATTATGAAATTATTTACAGTTTGCAAAGGACTTTTGTACAGTTAGGGGGATTTTCAGGACTGCTGGACAAATAAAAGCTGACACTAACTTAACTGACTTTTCTAGACAGTTGCTGGATTACTAATACTTCATAAGAAATATCTCACTGATTGCTGACAAGTTCAGAACTGGCATCTAGTACAGACATTATTTTGTCACTTACCAAACCCGAATCATGAATGCTGAGCATTGTTAAGGTTATCATGGCACAGCACAGACTTCTGGCTGCAGTAACCCTTAAATCCATCTCAGTGTTTCTCCACACTGTAACATTTTTGGCCAAATGTATCTACAGTTGGATCTGAAGTGCTCTGTATATGCTAAATATGTTAATCCTCACTGCTCCTTTAGATTTCGCCTCAGGTATAAAAGCTGTTAGTCACTGGTAATTTCATTATACTTCAAAGTGTTCCCACACTATGACTTATCTGAAATATTATATGAATTATAAATTTATTTGTTCTTTTTTCAATATTTAGATACTTGTCAATGAAAGAAAATACATTGTAAAAGAGCAAATATTTTTAAGTTATTCCTCAAATCTAATTTCAAGCATCACCCATAATCTGTGTTTATAATATTAAAAAATGTATAAATGTATATTTTAGGTACAAAAACATAGTAATCTGCATGGGAAGACATGATGAGTTATTGGCATAATAATTTCTCGCAAAATACTTATAAGTATTAATTTTGCTTTAGGATTATGAATTAACAGATTCTTCATTACCTTTGCTTCCTGCACCAAGTATGAGGCTAAGCAACACAGTATCAGGCACACATTATTATTTATAGAAGAAATTAATTTAGTTTCTTTCAATTTGCTATGAAAATTAATTCAGGTATACAGAAGAGGAATTAAAAAGTACCGCTCAGATTCAGAATTTCCAGAAGCAGATTATAGTTAAAGATTATTGTGTGGGGTTGTTTGTTTGTTTGTTTTTCTGGTTTTTGTTTGTTTGTTTGTTTAATCGTGTCTGGATCTCACCATGTTAGACACAGTGCTGGAAAGAAAAATATTAAAACACTTATTATGTGTGAACTTGTTCATCAGAATATAATGTCATGTGACTTATTTTCTTATTCATCTTTTAACCTCAGTTTACATTGGTTTGTTTTGATAGCTATGAGCTTGATTTTTTTTGAAGAACTTTAAGCTTCAATTACACATTTCCATTACAAATCTCAATTTAAAAAATCTTCTAAGCAAAACTTTACCTGATTTCGTACTTTCTAGGCTTAGCTATAAATGTTAATATTAGAATTTACAAAAATAACCCTTGCATATGGGTGTACTAGTTCATAAAGTTTAAGATATGTTTACATTTATGAGAATTCTTTTTTTGTACCAGGGATTGAACTCCTGACTTTGCACTTGCCAGGCTGAAGAATTTATGAATCAAATGGATTTTGAGAATTATTTGAAAAATAACCTAATGAAAATATTTTCAGTTTAAAAATCATTTGTTAGAGGCCAGGGATTTAGTTTAGCAGCATAAGTGCCTGTCTGGCAAGCACAAGGTCACACGAGTGAGCTCCTTGGTGCAAAATAAATAAATAAATAAACAAATAAAAAATTAAAATAAATAAACAAAAATCATTTGTTTTGTAAACACCTTATAGACTCAGGTCATTTCCTAATTTGTAATGATTGTTGCTGACTTATTTTATATTTGATACTCAAAATAGTTTTGAGTAGTTTCTTTTTCCTGACATTTCTATTTGTCTTTTTGCTGAGTTTTTATTTCTTTTGCTGGGCAGAAATCCATGGGAAGTTAAGCAGAACTATTTAGTTCTACTTCAGTCAGAATTCAATTACAACTGCATGAAGATGACACTTTGAATTCAAAAATCCTTCAATGTTTGGTACTAATATATATTTGATTTCCCAAGAGAGCTGAGCCACATACAGAAGTAAATAACATGAATTTTAGGATGCATGTCAGCAGTATTTTTATCATTTTTCTGTAAGTTAAACTTATATTTTATTTTTCTAAATCCAAATAAAAATATTGCCAAATTATTTTCCACTAATGTTAGCATTTATGTTAGGAAATTTGGTTTGAAGTATCTAAACAGGCAAACAGTTCCACAACAAACATAGTATTTCCAGATTATTCACTGAACTGGTAAACAGGATCAGCAACCAGATTTCCTAGATGAAAGTTTAGAAATGATTACATTCTTCAAATGCTCCATGTTCTGACTCTTTTTGTAGGTGCGTATATTTGCCCCACTGACTTCAATTTTTTCTCACCCTTCATGGTTGCTTCAGGAACCTTGAGGCTGAGTAACGTGTTCCAGTTTGAGGTCATCTGATTTGCAGATATAGGACATATTTTCTTTGAATAACCAAAGATGAACAGTTTCCTCAAAACCAGTTGATGATAGTTTCTTTTAAATCATAAATTAGCCAATAAATCAACTCATTAAATTTTATTCTTGTTAGTTTTACAAAAATTGACTCATTTAAAGCAATTTGATCTGACTCTCAGGATCAGGCTTTAGAACAGAATGCTATGAGTATTCTTGATAATAACTCAAGCCCCCCAAAATCATACTGTTTTCAGCATGACATGATTTCATGCTTTGGAAAATCCCAAGGTAATCCATGGTTGCTGCTACTCTGTAATACTTAAAATAAATGTTTCTTATTGTCTTTATACCTGTACCTTTATGTTTTAATGCTACCTTTTCATGTTCAACATTCTTCAATTAATATATAGTCATTTCTAGAAAAATCATTGTACAGTACTCAATTGATTGGCTGAATCACACAATTGTAAGTCATGTATTCCATCTCTTTGAAGGCATTATTTGTACTAAGTTTTTTTGGATGATTTGTGCTCTGTAGTCTCTTTCTGTGCTTTGCTATTAATGTTTTCTACTATATGTGTGAATGTGTATGTATGGACAGATGGAAGACTTTATACCTTATCAATATGCCCTGCAGAGCCCATTGACATATTATGTCTATGAGTGACATATAGTCATATGATAGCGATACTCTCTGTTCTAGAATGTGTGATGAACTTTGTACTATCTCTAGCACAACAATTACCTACCCTATATTTTCACTCAGTGTTTCACAATTTTGTCATGTTACTATAAAAGTGTTCTTACTAAAATCAATGGCAGATTGCTATTTTTGTGCCCTGGAAACAAATTCTTCTCATTTTTCATGAATATTGCCATTTTAGAACCTCCTTTGTTTTGAAAGAATGATCACCTATAATGCAGAAAATGTTCTATGTTGTCTCCACTACAACATAAGAAAATGTCAGCTTCCTGGATAACACAGAGTACTGGTCCACTGACATCCATTCAAGAAAACATGCCTGAAAACTGTCATGAGTCAGAATTTACCTGTATTCAATGATGTTAAATATACTCTCTTTGTGAGATCTATTTATGTTCTGATAGATATATTTTACTTTATGAGGACATATTAGGTATACATAATACTGCATTTTGCTTTATTATTTTGGAACAATAATGTGTTCTGTTGTTCACTGTGATGAAATTCCAACCTTTTTACATTTTTGAGATTTATCAAATTAACCCCTCATGTTTGCCTTCCCAATCAAAATATGTAAATATCACTCAGCTTCCTAACAAAATACTTTATATTCACTCATTCCTTCAAGTGGTATTTTTTACTATCTTTCATGTCACATCATAATTCTAGATTTCCCTCTTTGGAATGCTCTTAAGCTTTCTGCTACATATTCTCTACATTTATGTTGACCTTTTAGTCTTAAAGCGTTGTATGCCTTACTACTAATACTTTTTATTTGTTTTACATTTTTTTCTATCTAGGATTATATTATTTTGATTATCTTAAATTTGTGCTGAATTGCATCAAATGTAAGATATCTATTCAGAAAACACATTTGAAGTCCACAACCATAATTAATATTTCTGTTTTTCTCCTTACATTTAGGTAGTTGGCTTCTGAGGCATGCTATGCTTAAGGTATCAATGTCACCTAAACTGTTTATCCTTAACTCTTTCCTAAGTAACTGAGTCTATCTATTCCATACTGAAAAATACTGTGCAGGTACACACACACACACACACACACGAGTGATTTATAATTTGTCCCTTTTACAAATGCCACTCTAAAAGTTTTAGATGTTTGTATGTACTAGATGGCCCTGTGTTTTGTAACGCATGCCATTTCCATCTATTTTAACAACTTTTCCCAAGATGATTACTTTTCTTTTAAATTGTTTGTAACTTCCTGCAATACAAGATTAAAAAAGCCACTGAAATTTTTCCAGAAAACGAGTAAATCTGTTATTTCATTCAAAATTCTTCCAGTTTTCTTTACAACAGAGGTAGAGTTGTTTGGTGTGTGGTGCAGGACTGCAGACCTCCCCCTAGATATCCATCTGGTTCACTCTGCGTAGTCACATTGACATACATCATTTTTATTTGTCCCTCCCTCGCCCTCTTACTGAAGGTCAAACCGAAGGCCTTCACACTGAGCAATGCATCCCCAGGCATTTTATTTAATTTTTGAGACAGAGTCTCCCTATATTTCTCTGACTGGTTTTAATTTTTTCTAACCTGCCCAAGCTTTTTATTTAATTAGCACCTTTGCACTTTAGTTCTCTCTATTCTGAATATTCTTTTGCTATCATTGTTCTCATTTTGCATAATCACTTCATTTTTATCTTTAGGTGTAGATGAAATATTACCTTAGCTGAAATTTAGCAAGTGTTAGAAAAAAACTGGCCATTTTTCTCCTTAAATAGTTTTGAAAATGACCCAGGAAAATTCTGGTACATAAAATTATTAGCTACATTACTTATCTGCATGGTGCTCACCCTCGCTGAATAAGAATAAACCCATGTCGTAGTGAGATTTGCCTGCCAGCTCTTTGGCTGACGACATTCATCCCTGTGCTGTCACTCAAGCTTGTCTGGGAATCTAAGTGCATCACCTCTACCCCATGGGTCTCGTCCTACTGCTGACCTGAGCAGAGCAGATGAAGCATGTTGTCCTTGTTAAATGGCAAGGTATCGGTGGAAATGTGGAAGTGTTCATGAAACCGAGACCTGGGAAAGGGTGACTATTCCCACTTTCAGCTCCAAGCGTAAGCTGGAGGCCCAAGCTAATATGAAAAACCCTGGCCAAGTTATATGTCAGCCTAACGCCATTGGTGGTTCCTACTTTCACTTCTAGTGACTTCTTATTAGTTAACTAATCATGGATTTGTTCAAATAAAGTAATGAAGACACACAGGTAACCATTGTCAATGTTTTTCATTTCACTCTTGCCTTCAAATCTCAGCTGTGATGAAATTCCAAGACAAATTTATCTCTGAAATCTGGGATTGTTAAAATGTTGCTCATGTGAAGAGATGTTATATTCTACCATTTTTTCCAACATTCTACTAGCACTCCAGAAACCATTTCTCACTTATTAATATTTCTGATGCTACTTTTTATTTTTATTTCATGAAGTTCAATATTTTTGAAAAATTATTGTCTGAATAATTATAAGCAATATACTTCAGTGATAGTTAAGAATTGAGTGAAAAATAATTGCTGTAGCTTCTATGCTAAATTGCTATAGGTTTCTTGTGTAAATCTTTAAAGTGAAGTATAGAAATTAAAGTACATTTGAATATTTTAATACATTCGACTTAATTTTTGTTTCAGTTGTATTTTCTCTATTATAGCTTCAAGGAACAGAAGACCACTGCCTTTTTTTTTTCTTATAGATACTTCATCAACTACAGTGTTGAAGAGGACAGATTTTTCAACATTGATGCCAATACTGGAACCATTAAGACTTCCAAGGTTCTGGACAGAGAAGAGACTCCATGGTACAACATTACAGTTGCTGCTTCAGAAAACGGTAAATTACCTTTTGGATTACAGTGTGATATGTTACTTGGACGTGAAGTCTTATGTAGAGATTTCCTTGAGAGTAGATTTCAGCTCATTTTTCTTTCTGCTGTAAAATCCAAACATTTACAAAGCACATTAGATAAATTTACTTATTTTGGGGTACTTATATCATTTCCTTTACCATAAATCCAGGATAGCTGTAAAAATTGACACAATAGAACCTTTAGTCTTCAACCTTGAGTCAAGAATGTTTGATTTTCTTCCTGAGTGTGAGTCTTACTATTTTATACGTGTGTGCTATAATTAAGCCACCAACTCATTAAAGTTATTTGATATAGAGAATTTTAAAAAGATTTAGAAATCTACAATTGCACTTAGATGATTTTATAATTCAGAAGAATGTGAGCACAAATATCAGTGGTTATGACTCTGCTGAAATAAAATTAAAACTCTTAGAAAATAGATTTACATGTGGGGCAGCATAGTTGTAATTATATACTGGACAGTGAATTTATTAATCAGTTATCCCCATTTTATAATTGTATGTTAATTTATATAGGGCTTTAAGAAAGATTTCAACATATAAATTTATCAGAACTCTAAATTTGTCCAAGAATAGGAATATATCAAACCCAAGATAATACTATGTAAAATGAAATTATGTTCTTACTTTGTTCAAGAGAGTACAGGACATTAAAAATACAGATTCATTTAGATATAATTCACATAGTATGCTGTATGTCTTTCTGGTCATCTTCCAACCTGTGCCATTATAGGAAACTGTCACTCTACACTGTGTCTCTGCTTATTATTGACATATATTATGAAAGAATTGCACAATATGAGTCTATTAAGGACTGATTTACTTCCCTTAGCATCACAGTTTCAAGGATCATCTATGTTGTATTATGCATCACAACCTTTTCATCTCTTGTTACTCACAAAAAATACTCTATTGTTTTGTTGTACAGTGTTTCATTTGTTTATTCATCATATCATAGACTGTAGTGTTGTTCTATTTTTGCCTTATGAGACTGATGCTGCAGTGAGCATTAGTTTGAAGTGGGTTTTTTGGTGTGGATATGCCTCTATGTATTTTAAAGATATAAGTATATTTTTTACTTTTCATCATTTAAAGTACTTGTTTGAAATACATACAGCATTCTAGCACCTTGGTAAGTGGATCCAGGTACATAGTGCAGCTTGTTTCTTTGTTTTTCTTTTCTTTTTTTCTTCTTATTTTTTTCTTTTCTTAATTTACCTCTCTTTCCCTTCTGGATCCCTGAGTCCTCCTCACCATTTTCCATTCTTCAGATTTTGGAATTCCAAAAATCTCCATATTACCACTACCATTTTAATAACTTGTATTTTTGTTATAACTATTTTTATGGACATAAAGTGATACCTCATGCATTTTATGAACTTTTCCATTACCTTTGTTGTATGTCAATAATTAGGGTACTTCAAATTTTTCTACTCTACCTGGAATTTTTGTATTGTTTTTATTGGTAAAATCAACTCAGTGATTTCCATTTAGTGGCCCACATAACATTAAAATATGAATATACTAATTACTCTTAAATGAGTATTATAAAGAATACTTTTAAATGGATATTATAAAGAATGCATGGATGGGTTTCTTTGTTGTTCTTCCAGTTAATTTTCATTTTTAAAGTAAATAGACTAGGTAGGAAAATCATATCTTTAATTACCCAAAGACTATTAAATAGCCATTAAATCATGACTCATTAAAATCAGTAACAAAATGAAACAATGAAGAGGTTAAAAAATCCAGGAATAAGTGATGAGAACACTAAGCAGAACTTTTAGAAAACTGAATCAACTCCTGTGAAACTTAGATCAGAAACCATACTTCATTTTAATTGTCATTCACATCTAAGCCCAAATAACAGTTACATCAATTAGAACTGATTAATAAATACATATTGGTACTTGCATATGTGTAATTTTTGCAAGTATTAACCTCAACATCAGCTACATTTTCTAAATATTTTCTGATGCATTCTATTTTGAAATTGGATTTTTAAAAAATCTAATGTAACAGTTTCTGAAAAACTGTTTTGTTCAATTATCTTTAATACTATTTAACAAATTTTTTGGCCTTTCTATTAGTTTAGTCAAATAAGAGAAAGATGGCTCTTGTAGGTAGAGGAGCCAAGATTTAAGAGCTCAAGAGGGCAAAGCAAAGGCTGCAATAAAAGAAGAGTTTTCTTGCTTTTACTGAACTGTCTTCACTGTAAGGTATCACGCGAGAATGTAACGTGTCATAACTGAAAATCATGTGACCATTCAGATAGAGCTCAGCTAATTGTTCAGCTGAGTAGTCATGTGATAGAGACAGGAAACACATTCATTTCCAGGCTAAGATGCCATTTATTGCTCCTGCTTTGCACAACTATAACTTATCTCCCATTTACATGGTATAGTTTTACAAACAAATTGATCCTGACAAGAAGTCTGTGCAGATGGCACGTTCCCATTTCCCAGATCTGGAGAGTGGGACCCAAGCAAGACATAGATCTAAATATTCCAAGTTTTAGACCTAAACTCATTCCAGTATGACCTTCTAGGGAAGTTCACTGAACCCAAGCATTAGACATGTATTTTAACTAAGATTTAATTTTATTATCTATTTTAAAATCATATTGTGAGGTAAGTTTATTTTTAACTTCTATACAGAGGACAGCATGACTGTAACATAATTCAGTAACATATTTAAGGAGCCAGAGGGTATTGTATTATCATCATATTTCACAGTTCTTGGGGAACAGTACTTTCTAAATAAATATCTATGGAACAAGTTCATTATAGGCAGAGAATGTCTCCTATGCAGCTCATAACCCAATTATTTGGAAACTTCCATTCTTCTGCTTCATTAACAGATAGATCTCTACCTAGGGGCCAGAATATTAAAATCATATTTTAAAAAGATCATATCTTGGTCTTTTCTCTGGTAACTGGACAGTTCTGATTTCCTGTTTATTCTCAGCAAAGTCTACTTCTTTGAGGAAATGGAGGTGAGGTCTCATTTCCTTGAGGTTTATTATTTGGTACTGCAGTTTTCATGGAGAGTGCAGTGGTAGCAAACCTGTGGCACCCCTGCCTGCCTGCCACAGAGGGGTTTTTGTATCACTGAAAGCTGTAAACTGTTGGCCTTCACTGAGGATAACTGTGCACCTCTCAAACAAACCTCATCTTCTGCTCACAAGCAGGAGCTCATCCCACACTTTTAATCACTTTGAATTTCTTCTCTGTTGTCAGGTTGGAAAGTTGACTGTTTTCAATGATTTGTCTGATTGAGTCAGGGCCACACAATCACGTGTGTATCTTATAATCAGCTGATTTGGGACTTTGCTTACATCTGCAAAACCCTTTCACTAGAATTAATAGGTTAGAATTTGAATGAAGTACCAAGGGATTGTAATCTTGTGCTGTTACTAGAATTTTGCCTACCATAACCCTACCATATGTGGCAAAAATTGGAGTGCTACTATGTACTTCTAGGTGGATAAAACATTTTCCTTCAGACTTCCATAGTATGACTTAATTTTCATTTTAGGAACTCCAGTGTGATATGTATTATCCCTACTGCTCTTTAGACCCTGCCAAGTGGGATGCCAGTGACAGCCTACCAGCCAAATCCAATCAGCACTAAGTCACTTTCTTCCCCTGATTTCCCATGTTGTTTCCATATTAGTCCTTCCTTGCCTCTAACATTTTCTGTTTCCTTACCTACCATTCTAATACTTTTGCTTGGTAAACTATAAATTCTGTGTCCTAAATGATGCACTAAATAACTCATTCCAAATGAATTAATAAACAATACTTGTAAGACAGTGTGATATTTTACACACTAAGCATTTTGAAGCCATTACTTTTCTTGGGAAGAATTTAAAAATCTGATGCATTAATAAAAGTAAGAGGAACTATACACCAGAGATATTTATTATGGCAAAAGGCTCTTCTTAGGGGCTTGAGAAGTATGGAGCTTGATGTTTCTGTCCCTCTGGGAGGATTACCACATGTTTCACAGAGAAGATAGTGTGTGGGGTCCATCTGGAGGTGAAAGTTGAATAAAGATTGTCCTAAATTTCCTATTCTGCTTCTAAATGTGCCTGTACTCCTTCATTAGTCTGCATTTTCCAAGAAAACAGTCAAAATTGCATACCAGTGTTTGTCTATAGTGTGTTTGTATAAATATGTAGCACATAGATACGGATATAGATGAAACATAGATGATATGAATATAGATGATATAGATATAGATGGATATAGATATAAAGAAGAGAGAAAATGGCAGAGAGACAGAGGGAGAAGCAGAAAGACAGAGAAAGCATTGGGGAAGGATCACTGTATTATTAGGGAATGAATCGCATGACTATAGAAGTTAGGAAGTCCAAACTCTGTGGAGACAGTGTCCTAATTACAGTGTGAAGGCCATCAGGCTGCTCTAGAATCCCATCGGCAGGATATCTCTCTCCCACCTGGAAGTCTCTGTGTTTTATTTAGGCTTCACCTCTTTGGATGAGGCCAGTGTGCACTGAGGAAAGTCATTAGCTTTACTCCATCTGTGGATTTAAATGTTCATTTTAACAACAACAACAACAAAAAATCTCTCTTTCAGAAAAACCCAGAATATTTTATGGCCAAATATTTGTTCACCTCACGACAAGTCAATTGTACACATAAAATGAACCATCTCGGTAGCATGTATTTAGCCACTCACACCATTGCTTGACTGATTCTTCACAATTTTTCTTTCTTAACTCAGACTACATTTGTCACTTTTGGAGTCATCTTGACAGCCACGTATCATCCACACCAATTACTAAGATTCAGGTTCTAGAGAAGGGTCTTAGCATTTTAGACTTGCCAGTGGAACAAGGTGGTACAGACCCTCAGGCTCTGTGGAATGAGGTCCTACTGAATCAGAAATCGCGGTCCTGATCCATAAAGCTAAATGCTGTCAAGCTGTTAAAGTGATTGTCATGCGTGCATCGCTGTATGTGATTCTAATGTAAACTTACTGTTAAGAAAACTTCCTTATAATGAGAACTTGATTTCTATCATGGCTCCATTTAGTTATAATTCCATGTACACAAACAGGTGCGCGTGCACACACACACACACACACACACGCTGATTGCCTAAGAAATGAATTCCATGTAGGACCTGAATGACTTTTCTTACCAGACTTACACCTCCCTAATCTCAAGTTATTCTTCTCAAAAATAATGTAGACCATATTTGTAGACATAGTACCTACATAGGCCATATTTTTTAAGAATTCATAATCTTTTCAACTCTCAGTGTCCTGTTTCAGGTTTTTCTGCCTTAAAAGTTATTTATTTTTAAGAAATATTTCAAAGTTCACAACATCTGTGAAAACTTCCTCAACTACTAAGACATATTTTAGAACTTCTTTCCTTGTACAATCTATGTTCTTGCATGTGTTAATTACAGCATGCTCTTACCACATTTAAATGTGCTACTTTTTTTTCAGCCCTAATAGTTGGGTGATATTTCAAATTGAGGAATCAGCGTGCACTAATTTTTCTTCATCAGAATAGTCTCAAATACTCCATTTCTGGTCACAAAGGACTCGGTTAATAAAATTACTTTAAATATATTATATACTCATATCATTTCTCTATCTAAATTATCTGTTGAACAAATTCATCTCTTTCTATATAACTCCATAATCATTATGTTATAGTTTTCCCTTTTTATTTAAATTATTCCATTTTTCCATGTTTCATGCTCTATACATGAGTTTAGCCTTCCTGATCAACTCCTGAAAAGGAGACGCTAGAGTTTGTTGCTTCCATGACAGTTTTGTTTTCAAAGAAGCATAAGTCACAACAGATTCTAGTTTGCTCATATTTTTTTGATTCAGGAAGGCTTTGCCGTCAACATAGATAACAAAATAAATAACAACAGTCATAATTGCAGTTCACTCAAAACTTCATTTCTTCTCTTCCAAGGGGTGCTCTAAAGATATAGTTAAGGTATAAATTAAAAAATAGCTTGTTACACGAAAAAAGCCATTTGTCAAGAATGGAAGAATAAGAATAAGGAAGAATAAGAACAGAAGAATAAGGGTGATAAAAACAATGGGCCATATTTTGAGTATTTTGTAGAAATGAATGACAATGTGTCTCTTGCTGTAAGTTTTTTAAAAATTTAAACATTCGCCATGTTTTGTGAGCACTCTGCTCAAATATTTATATCAATTCCATTTAAACATAAATGTTAATGTTTCATAATCTACTTTCCTCAAAGGTTCTGGCAACATGTCCTCTAATTCTTCCCCAAAGTAAAATTAACCATAAAAGGTAAACATTTGTAATTTGCTGTATCATGGAGGCAGTCATGATAATATAAATAAAAACACTCATGAAATAGAGTTCCAGAACTGCTTCAGAAAATGGTAAAGAATGATGAATAATTGTACTTAAAATTATTTGGAATATCCTATTGGGAACTGATGACAATGAGACTTTTACTGTGATTCTTAACAATTTAAACATGAATCATATATATTGATCACACTTTCTATACCTATTATAAAAGTCACTAAATCTAGAAGAAAAATTTTATAGTCTCTGTGTTCATTGACTCTTTTTTGTTCTGAGCTTTCATACAAATATATTAAAAATCTAGGCTACACAAATTTCAACTTTAAACTAATTGCTAACTTCACCTGATAAAAATTCAATTTATGGATCAGTTATTTTTCCCCACTGTCTTTAACCAGAAATTTTATATATATATATATATATATATATATATATATATATATATATATATATATATATTGAACCTGTTACTGTAGAGGGATTTTAACTTCACATCATATCTGCATATTAACCATTATTGTTACTATGATATTTCAACATGTATATTTTTTCAAAAAGATTCTAATTAGCACTTTTTTTAACACACAAAGGTTATAGCACATCAGAAATTTGCATTGATTCAGGCAGTGGTCAAATATGATAAAACAAAAAGCTGGAAATGTAGCTCAGTGGAAGAGTGCATATTTCAATATATTGCTTACACATTGTCACACTAAAGTATATTGCAAAATATCAATAAACAATATCATTCACACAATTCTTATGCATCTGCATTAAGCAAAAGGAAAAGTGGGTGATTCATAGTCACAGTAATTCATCAGTATGTAATAAAAATTTTGACTTGGCCCAAAATCTTTTCGAGATGGGACTGAACCTCAGGAATATACATTCCAAACGTCTCATGCACCAGGAAGTTTGCCCTGGCTGTTGGCAGAGTGACTCAGTTCATTAATTCCTGGGATTCTTCATAGGACAACTTGAGTATTGATGTCCTAGTGGTTAGTAACACAGGGAATTATCCAAGAAGGAGTGAACTGATGGTATCCATCTTCCTCATGACCAAGCCCCTTGTCATGTTACTACTGTAATATTCTTCAGTTTCAATAGACCACTCTGTTAACAGGGAAAGTCATTCACAGCGACAGGAGCACCAGGATGGAAACACTTGTGACATCTGTGACCTGGCTACTAACATGGACAGTGACAGAGGGTCAGTTAAACATACTATGGTTATTAGATCATTGGGAAGTGACCACTGCCCACTGCCTTTGAAAGTTGCCTCTGTCTGTGAAATGTGTGTGCTCCTGAACTGATTAATTTGACAAAAAGTATGGGATTATTGACATGGGTGCTGGATCATTATGTTCACTTTAAATCTTCACTTTTAGTCAGTAACTTAAAATTTACACAAAGAAAAGGAGATTGATAAGATGCTTACAGCATGTAATACAATCTTTTGGTGTTAGCATTATATGTTGATTTATTTGAGGGTTTCTCACTGTACTATCACAATCTTAATAGCATTCTGTAGAAAAATTACAAGTTTATTTATTCAAAAGAATCAACTGAAGTTTATTTTTTTCTATGAGATATTAAGTTATTCATAATAATTGATGGATTATATGCTTAATAATTTTTGTGATATTTTCAGTATTTAATGAATTTAGTATGCACATTATGAATACTACATTTCTGGAATATGTTCCAGTACATATGCAAAATATAATTCAGGTGTATGCACTAAGGTAAATGTAACTAAAATTTATAATACTGTATTGAAGAAGATATTATAGAATACACTGCTTAGTGAAAACTCTTTAGCATATGTTGAGAATACATAACAATAATTAGTGATTTCTAGGGACACTGTGTGTCAGAAATGTGATTTGATGCTTTCCTAATGTTTCATTTTATGCAAAATAGTTAGAGACTACAATACAGGCACCAAGATTCCATGAACAAAAGAATTAAAGGCTTATGTTCCATGAAATTTCAATGTGAAACAACTTTTATTAAGCATTACAGAAAATATTTTATATGCATCAGAACACACATTTTAGAAATTTTAAAATAAATGTAGACAATAGTGTTTCTTTTATGATGATAGTGATACTGAAATGTTGAAATTTTAGTATGTTTTTGACATGTCACAACAGGTCTATGAAAGTATAAGAAATTTCTACAGACTTCAAGCTGATCTCTTTATCACAGCTTCACTGTTGTGACTATACCATAATATTTTCCACTTTGGAATATGAAATAAAAATTGTATGAGACTATAGGCATATAATATAGGCAATTATTGTTAAACAACATAATATTTTTGCATTCATCCATATTCTTGGTAACAGCATATATTTTATTAATTATATATTATAATTTTCCATTGTACATGTACTTAAAATATATTAACTGTTTTCCTGTTGATAGAGATTTGATTTGTTTCCAGCTTTATGCTATTATTTATAAATCTGTAACACACATTTGCATATCACTGTTTAGTTGGATATATGTTTTCATTTTTCTGGCTATGAACATACCTATTGTTAATTGTTTTAATTACAAAATAAGTGCATGTGTAATATTATAAACAACTAATATTTCAATTTAGTTGTACCATTTTACATATTATGAATTTTCATTTTCTGTGCATCATCCTTAGGAATTGATAATCTTTTTAAATTTTAATCATTCATTTTGGATGTAAAGTGTAAATATATGGAAGTTTTAATTTATGTCTTAGTAATAAAGAAAAGTTTAATTTTTATTTTTTTATTTAAAGAGAAAAAAACAGAAAAAGGATAGAAATATTACAGAATTTCAAGAAATGAAGATAAACAGTAACAAATCACTAGTTGATAAATTAGATATTGTTCTTTTAGAAATAGTTTTTCAAGTTACAAAATCAAAGCACACAAAACAGACACTCAAGCAGTGAGAGTGAAGAAGAGTTTTGAAAATATTTTTATAACCTCACTGGTCACATGTACACATTCTTTTGTAATCTAATTTAATTTTTCTATTGATTCTCAGAGTAAATTCCTTTAAGAACTATTTTTACATGCCAGATAAGAGTCGTTCATTGTATTTATTTTCTATTTGGAAGAATTTTATTTGGGTTACTTTATATTTTAATGGCAAACATTTTTACTTATTGAAAGTTAAAAAGGTGGGTTTTATTTTATGATGAGTAATTCTTCTGTTCAGTCTATAAAATCTTCACTTACCTAGGATTGTGTTTGCTCTTTCTAGATTCATAGATTTATGTTTTTCATTTGTAAGTTTAGGCTTAAACTCCATTTAGTGCTATTTTTGTATTATTGATTAGTATATAATAATTGTAACAGGTTATGGGGTGCAGTGAAATGTTTGGAAATATATAGACACTCTGACATGATCAAATCAGTGGAATTAGCGCGTCTACCAACTCAGATGTTTATTGCTACTTTGTGTTGGGAACATTTTACAAACTCTTGGCTAGCTATCTTGAAATATGCACAGTTTTAGCTACCAGTCGCCCTGGTAAGTGATAGGGCACTGAAACCTCTTCTTCCTTCTGGCCACTCATTCCCCTCTTCCTCTCCTGAATCCTACCCCTGGAATATAACACTCTATTCTCCACTCTATGGGGTCAGTCTTCTTAGGTAAGAGGTTTGGATGCATGCATTTTCCTAGGTTAAGAAATCTCCATCACGTCTTAGTTTACCAAGTTTCTTTCTTTTTTTAAAAGCACTCGTAAAATAAAAAAGTTACATTGAGCTCTTTAAAAATTATTGAAACAGTTGTATGTGGTGGGTGTAATAATAAATGAACCCCAAATTTTAGTGATTCTACTTATTTTGTTTGTTTGTTTTTTACTTTCCAGTGGTGTAAAATTGATACCTTCAGTAGAAATTGTGCATTGTATTTTTATTTTTTCCCTAGCTAATAACTTCACCTGTCACAGGACAACCACGCAGGCTGCCTCTCCCACTGTCAGGTGATCATGTGGGTAAATGATGGATGCTCTGCTGATGATGGTTTCCAAGCTATAAAAACCTTCCATTGTGGAAAAAAAAAATCACATCTCTTTTACCCATTCTTCAGTTGATCAGCATTTGGATTGTTTCCAAGATTTAGCTATTAAGAAACTGTGCTGCCATAAACATGAAAGCACATATATCGCTGGGGTGTGATGATTTGAATTCCTATGGGGAAAATGCTCCAAAGGGGAATAGCTGGATCAAACGGACCCTTTAATTCTAGTTTTGTCTTTTTTTTCTTAAGAATCTCCACGCTGATTTCCACAGTGGTTGTACACAGTCTATGCTCCCACCAACAGTGAAGAAGGGTTCCTTTTTCTCTACAGTCTCTCCAGAATTTGTTATCTGTTGATTTCTCAAAGGTAGCCATTCCTTCTGCAGTGAGATGAAATTTCAGTATTGTTTAAATTTGCATCTCTCAAATGACTAATGATGTTAAACTTTTTTTCATGTATTTATTTGCTGTTTCTATATTCATCTCAGATGCCCATTTTTGCATTGGGGCTTTACATTTTGGAGATATGTGAATATTTTTTCAATTCTTATATGTTCTAGATATTAGTCCTTTTTCTGAGGAACAACTGGCTAAAAATGTTCCCCACTCTGAGTTCTTTACACAAAGAATAATGAAGCCCTAAAGAAGGACAAAGGAGACTTTTATAGCTAAATGGATACACCTTGAGGTCACACGCTCAAGTGAAATACATTGGACACACATGTATAAGTATCACATTGTCTCTCTGGTGTGAGAAACTTAGAGTCAATAAGGACCAAGGTGTACATTAGACATTGTGAAATAGAAAATTGTTCAAAAGGGAAGGGGAACTAGGCTGAAAGTGAAAGTTAGGAAAGAAGGGGAAAGAAAAAAGGATAAAAGAAGGATAAAACGGAACCATAGCTTTGTAGATAAGGAGGAGGGGAAAAGGCGACAGAGAACAGAGGGAATTGAGAAAAAAGGAGGAATCGATATACATATATACAGTAACAAATTGTCTATGGTGATTGTGATCATTATGTATGTTTAAATTCTACTAGTTAACTTAATTTAAAAAAAGCTTCTATGGCTTTGCTGTATTAAACGCATTTTGAGCTTCTGATATTTTTTACACCTCTTAAATTTATGGTGTAGTAATCTAATTGTAAGCATCAAAGAGTCTGAACATTAATTTTTAAATGTTAATTAGGCAGCTTTTGATGGGTCATGACAGAGGCTTTACCACAGCTCCGGGAATTGCAGGGACTTAGCCCATGTGTTCGCCTCTCCCAGGAAGCCCAGTGTGTCTGCATTGCCCCCTATCAGTGTCTGAGCAATGGCTTCACATTTCTAAGTTTTTATCAGTTTTATAATAATTTATGGTGGGAGATCAGTCTGGTGTCAGTTTTTTTTCTTTAAATCAGAACTTTTGGTTCTTTGAATATTAGTTCTAAGCCTTTTAAGTATGTTATTTAAGCTACCTAATTAATTTAAATATTACAGAAAAGAACGATGTATATGCACATATTGGTGTAAGATCAGTGCAGTGTAAATTGAAAGTTTTCCTAAGATCTGATAAAGTGTCTCCCTAGTTATATACTAGAGTATATAATGAAAATTAGGTAATTATAAAATATCAGGAAATTTCACACAAATAAGAAATGTTGCTATACTTAACCTGTTTTGAAAATGTCTTCATGTTCTTCTTCACCTTGAATGAAGTAATTTTGGGTTTCACAGATGAGCCAGTGCATGTGGTTTTCACAAGAATGACGGCAGTATTCCAAAATCATGGCAGATCCACTCCAATAAATAAGGCCTTATCTACCTACATCAATAAATTTTATGCACATTCAAGTATATTTATACAAATACTTAAGACATACATAACTTTATACAGTTTCATTTCCCTGTATCAGTCTGGTTTTTATTTATTTATTTTATTTATTTATTTTTTTGACACAGGGTATCGGTATGTAGTTCAGACTGGGAATGAAGTCACATGAGGCCTAGGCTAGCTTCAAACCCTCAGCATTCCTCCTGCCTCAGCCTCTTGCATACTGGGAGTACAGGCATCACACTTGGCTATTAGACTGGTTTTAATTAACAAAACTACTTTCTTAATTGTGATTGCATCTGATGAGAAAAAACTTATTAATGTCATATTATTTATTCCCCAAAATTAAAATTGACAGATTTTGCTTCGACGTGTTGTCTCATTACTATGACAAGAATAATTTATATATGGGAACTTGATACCATTTTCTATCATATAAAATTCACATAATTTATTTTAAAATTTGTATTTAGCTACAGTAAATAAATGTTTCTGGAGTAATCCATTGGATAGCATATTCACCAAAACTGCTAAATATAATAAATTATTTTGGAAATGGTATTTAATTTCTCAAGTAATACTTAATAGGATCTGCAGAGAGGAAAAGAGAGAAGTGGAGCATTTTAGTAATATAAAAGTGTACATTGTGGTAGTGCAATCTATAAAATATATACTAATAAGGTGTTTCTGTTTTTCATTGTTTTATTTCAGTTATCTTGCCTAAAAATTAAATATATTATGTTATATACAAAATTTTAAAAATCCTGTACAAACAAAAATAGCAGAAATATTTTATTTTAAAACAAGAAAGTTGAGACCAAGGATTTAGCTCAGTAGAATAAGCACCTGCCTGGCAAGTGTCAGGTCATGAGTTCAATCCCTGGTACCAAATAAATAAATAAATAAACAAAACACAAATTTAATGATTGAAATGAACATATATGAAAGTTTATTTGAGAACTTGTTTGCAGAACTTAATTTTTAGGTATCTGTTTGAGGAAATAATGGAAACATATTTCTTAAAAGCAAACCATTATTTCATAAAAGCCTGGCTTCAGCCCAGAGTGACTTTTCAAAAGACCAAGAACACTTTGGTTTCCATATTTATCTATAATGAAATTCTTTAAGGAAACTCAAAGAAATACAGGACAAACTACATAATGTATATATTTTATATATCATTCTTTATACTCTCAGGACTTCATAAATACTCTGTAGCCATAAATATGATTTTTAAAACTCGTATTCACTGCAAATTGCTATCATCATAGTAAGACCTTTTTAAATGTAAATTTTCATAAAGAAAAGAGTTAAAACTATATTAGAGAAAAATAGCATATCATAGAAATAAGAAACCTTACCTTTTGTATTTATAAACCTCACTATATTTAACATTTACATTGCAATATAAATTGTTAGAGTAGAGGCCTACCAAATATCCTACTAACCCTTTATTAATGAAAAGGATTAAGATAGTTGAGAGTGGGTACATGTTTGAACTACAATTGCTTTGAGGTAATATAAGTTAAACTTTTAAGTTGTGATTTTTAAGAACACAAATTTTTTCTTCATTTAATGTTCAAATGGGAAATTCAGCTAAGTGCCCAACTTAATTGTTCCATTTTTTTTCTATAGCTCATTAAATAGAATGCTTACATTACACTTTGCATAAGCACTCACTGGATGAAACTGATTGTTACTCAGTTTATGGAGGATTCTTTAAACAGCACAGCCTCAAGGCCATCTTTACACTGGAATACAAAGTACACTGCATGGGAAAACCCCAGGGACAGTCTGCTGGTGTGAGTGCCTAATACCCAGGTGCTGCCTAACCTGTGGGTCATTTATACATAGGGCACTTGATGCTCCAACAGGCATGTACAGAAGTGACAGGATGACAAATACTTTGTTTTTATTTCATTTTCATTTGATTATTAAGAAAAGTTTAAAAACTTCTGATGTCTCCCATGTTTGTCATTGTAAAATCTTCAAGAAATCTTAGCTGTTTCTTGAAAACACAACTTACTAAGACAAAAAGAACATACTCCAGGCTTACAGGAAAATAACTAAAATTTCAAAGTAAGAAATAGCTTTCTGAAAATTTTGCTTTTGAAGAATCTTACAAGTGAGGTTTATATCAAAGTGTTTGCTGATTTCAACTTATTTACTGTGCCATGAAAACTATGAAAACAGATTACTAGAAATGAGGTATGAAAATAAAAATAATAATATAAATATTGAATTAAGATTTTAGAGAATTTATCCAGTTTTAGCCTTAGAAAACACAAAGAATGTGTTTATGGTTTTAGGTAAAGTGATTGACATTCACAGGATGAAAGATTTATGCAAGGACCGTCAGACACCTAAAAAAATTCCCAGTTCACAGATAATTATCCAATGTGTGTGAACAACAAAAAATTAACCAAAATACGTGCAGATAGGCTACTCGGTCAGTACAGAGGACTAGAAGCTGCATATTTCTACATCATCTTATAATAAGCAGCAGTTAGTCACTTTGAACCCATCAGTATGTTAAGCTCACTCTTCTGTTGTGTTTTCCTTACTGCTAATCAGATTCTCAGTAAGGTTACATTAACTTTAGCTTCCCACAGGATACAGAATAGTAGTTCCACAAATAAAAATGGTGTTTGTTTCATCTTAAATGTTGTACTTTCAGTATATTCTAGTGAGTGAACAATGCGGGTATAAGCAAAATGACCACAAAATGGAGTGAGTGTACTTTTATGTAGAAGCACTCAGTTTTGCTGGCTTCCAAGGGGAATGGATTCTCCTGGCTGGTCCAGAATGTGGCATCAAGACACTGGTGATAGTTGATGTCAAACAATCATTTGTTCTTTTACACAAGTTCTTTTACACCACGCTGTATTCTTTCCAACATCCTCTCATACAGAACATGTTTTTTTTTTTTTACTTCTGTGAGATGTTTCTAATCCAGAAAAAGAACAGAGATGTACTGTACTAAGAAAAAGATAAGTCTTCTGACACCAGTGATTAAAGCTAATGGGATTACCCTTACTTCATAGAGTTAGAGGAGACTATTTTCACTTACTTTTAAAATGTGAAAGCTACAGGAACATATAAAATGAATCAAATGTAATGTTGAGAATAGAAAAACGTATATTTTGTGACAATAATAAGACAAGAGAAGGGAATAATAAGCTTGGTTTTGCCGAAGTAAGTACCAGAGCGGTGTTGGTCACATTTCCATAAAATCAGCCCTCTGGAAGGCTGAAGCAAGAGGAGCCCGAGTTTGACTCCAGCCTGTGCTACTTCATGAGTTAGAGAGAGCCTGTCTCAAAACAGTATATTTAAAAAGCTCTGGGGAGGTAACTCGGTGAAGGCATTTGTTTAATTTCTACTATAAATAACAACCACCAAGCAAATTAAGTCATATAACCTAAATATCAATATTTTGTATTTGATAATGTAAAAATTCTGAAGAAATTCTGTTAATTTAAAAAATATATACTAAAATGATAAAGTTATAATCAATATAAGCATTGAGAAAAACAGTAGCACCATATTATATTTTAATTATTCCAAGTAACTAAATATTTTAATCATTCCAAGTAACTAAATAATCAGTACAATACTTAAGTTAGTGGATATATTTATTTTATCTTCATAATTTAAACCTATTTGATCCATTAATATACAAATTTGACATCTGTTATACAATATAAACAATCAAATATTAATTATAATAACACTTTGAATTATATTTGAATCAATTAACAGAGTATAGTAAAGATGTTTTATTACTTTATCCACATATTTGTAATATTCAGTATCAATAAGGAAGATACTAAAATAATAAACATATCTTTGTATTTAAGAATTGCAATTTTACTAAGAACCATATCCTAACTGAATCTTTCTTGCTTTTGCATGTTGTTTGGATTTTAGTTTTATTTTCAAATTTAATTTGTTTGGATACAGTCTTCTAATGTATTTCTGAAAAATATCTCAGTCCACATTTTGTTTCTGAAATTGTTCTATACAGTGGTTATGTTGTGAGTAACTTTTATGACATCAATTCACAGTAATTTTTCTATTCAGCTGTTGTTTGAATACAACAGTATTTTGATTTGATTTGCAGTATATGCATGTAAGAATTATCTGACAGTATATCCAAGGAAATTGGTGGGTATTTGGCATTGTCAATGCCCATTGGAAATTGCTGAACATATAACTGTAATTTCATAGTGTATAACTTACAGGTGTTCCTATTAATCTATGCACAAATTTATCCATGGATAAACCTTGTTAAACTTTATAACATCATGTCAATATAGTTAGTGTTAAAAGATTGTAAGATAAGTTCATTAACCCCACATTTCTTTAGAAGTCAATAATACTGAAAATATTTCATGTATTTATTTGGCTTTCTTATGACTTTTGATAAATGTTTCTCATTATTTGTCTTTTATATTTTGCTGATACTGTGCTGTCTTTGATATGTTTTTACTACTTATCATAAATACAATCCATGTGTCATCATATGTGCTGCAATTATTTTCCCTTATTTGTGACAATATTTTCTTCCTGCATTATAATATATTTAGAAGAATTGAAAAGAGTTGTATTTTAATGCAATCAAATTCATCAATGATTTTTTATGATTTTTTATGATTTTGTGTTTTGTGCATTTTGTATTTTGAGTTCTTTTATTACTTATTTTCATATGTGAACATGAATATTTTCTTAAAATTCTGCATACATTTTTTATATATGTGTGTAGTTTAAAATGTGTTTTATGTTGTTATTTTTATTATTGATATAAGTTGTGCTGTTACCATTTTCTGGTAAATTCCTTACCCCTCAGTTGATCTGCAGTGGCATAATAATTATAACTTAACTTTCTTTATATTGTGGGTGTAAGTTTTGTTTTCTCTTTCTTCCCGTGCAATTACAAAGTGCATTATATTCTAATACAATGTAATGTCTTAATAAATCATAGAGCAACTGTCCTTTAATGCTCTCTTTCCTGAAAATCTGAATAACCTCAGTATTTATAAACTTTGGCAATAGCTTTCAATTTCTATGAAGAACTCTCTTTGGATTTGTATTAACTGTATTGAAATACACATCCATCTGAAGAGATCAGTCTCACTTAAGGTATTGCTCCTTACCCAGAGATATACAAGAGCTCTTAATTTCCTTAGATCTTCCTTAGATTTCTTTAATTAACTTCAAAAAAATTAATTATCTGCAGATAGATGTTTCACATTATTAAATTCATAGAGTCCTTTTATTTCTGCTAGTTAATTGTTATTGTATTGCATGATGTATGTGATTTATTGTTTTTTTATTTTTGGAATATATGTATACTATATTTTACCTTTTGATTTTCTTATTTTTGTTCAGTGATTGTGTATGTTACTTTACAATTTCAGTTTGTTTGATTTTGGGTAAATTTCTTCAATTAAAATTTTCTCTTCTTCCTTTCTTACTGGCTTCATTTTTTTCTTCTTTCTATCCTTGCTGAGTACACAAGTTTTCTTCAAATACATTCTACCAAAATAATGGCTTTTAGGACATAAGTTAAGTGATTTTATACTTTTGGTTATTCCATTGATATATAATTTCTCTCAGTGGGATTGTATGCTAATATTATCAAATGTCTACAAGTTACAGAAAACAAAGTGTGAAACATTTCCTCCATCTGTTTTCAACCAAAAATGTGCAAGAGAGTGAAATTATTTGCCTCTTTAATTTTAGGTAAAATTACATAAACCTAGGGAAAATTATTTCCTAAAATTTATTTTCTTAAGCTTTTTGTACTACTAATTATATTTTCAATTTCTTTTGGATATACTTTTGGATTTTTTTCTTATTATTATTAATATCTCTTGTATAAACATATATGCCTCATTTTCCATTCACATGGTTAGTTTTATCTTCTTATGTTATATGTTAAACCTCTCTAATTTTTTTGCCTTTAATTTACTCTTACTTCTTACGGTGTTAGTTTATTATAATTTAAATTTTGGCTTTTTAAAAGAAACTAACAACTACATCAGTGGTCAGAAAAAAAGAGACAACCACAGTACATCTAGAGAGTGAGGGAAAGATTTAGTGAAAGAAGTGTGTAAATTTTCTTCTATAAATTTTGAATCTTTAGCTTTGAAATATAAAATAATACCAAACACATGCTTTCTCTTACATCATTTAATCAGTAAACACACTGCAATGTGATGAAAGAAGTTGAAAATATTCTAAGGTGTTCAATATAATATTTTGAAGTTTAATAGAATTCTATGCTGTTTTTAAATTATTCATATATTCCCAACTGTAACTTAGCATCACACACTACATATATTCCTTTACTAGAAGAAAATGATAATTTGTGGAAAGTACTTTACTTTGTGGTTTCTGAGTTTATTTATATTTTAGACAAACATTTTCAAGATTATGTGATGGTTTGAAAAACTGCTGTGGTCTTAGATTAATGGTGAAATCTATTGTTTTGGTTCTTAGACTCTGATATATACAATCAGTTCTGACGACTTTCTCACACTCCACTTTCTGAATAGCATATAATCTCCTTACTATGAAAAATTACCATTTTAGTATTCATGTCAGGACTTGGTGTTCATTTTTTTTTTTATTTTTCTGTAAGCTAATGAGTT
This sequence comes from Hydrochoerus hydrochaeris, assembly GCA_004027455.1. Classification (NCBI taxonomy): domain Eukaryota; kingdom Metazoa; phylum Chordata; class Mammalia; order Rodentia; family Hydrochaeridae; genus Hydrochoerus; species Hydrochoerus hydrochaeris. Next base: position 72,600 of record PVLA01004272.1, on the reverse strand, counting down.
TCAGCAAAAACTGCCTTCATAAAGGTATCTTTTGCCAAACTCTTGCTGCAGAGTATGGAGCCAGTGACAAGCTACAGTATTAAAATTTGTTTTAGACCAAGCCTGCAAGTGTGCATGGAAATACTAAATACATCCCTATGTGTTTTGCAGACAATCCCGGTTTACTGAGCCATGTCACAGTGGGTATTAGAGTTCTGGATGTCAATGACAATCCACCTGAACTTGCCAGGGAATATGATATTGTTGTCTGTGAAAATTCTAAGCCTGGCCAGGTAAGTTAATTGTTTCCTTCCAATCTTTGAATAGAAGAAACGTAAGCAGCTTTATTTCTATTATACTGTGGTATAATTCCCCCAAATCCCCCAATGTAATGTTTGCACTAAGTGAAGATTTTAGAAAGCTTTACCTTAAAGGACAAATAAAATATTTTCAGAATTATAAAATTTAAATATTCTTTATAAAGTCACATGTAATTCAGAGCAATGGACTTATTTATGCATGATACATTCATCATGCCAATAAAATGCTATCAAAAGTTTTAGGTACAGCTCTGAATTAAGGGAAAGGAAACAGTAAAGTTTTTGTCCTAACAAAGCATAGAGATCTACCAGGAAGAGGAGTTGCTGGTACAGTGCTTTGGAATTATCTAATGGACTTACATATCAATATTGATTGAATGACTCTGATACTTAAAAGAACTGTAGCATTGACACAGAGAAGTGCGTATATTAATGGGATGTGGAAGTGCAAAGAGAAAGCTTGAACTCAGACTCTGAGGCTGAAAGTGCCACAATATCTACTTCAAAAGGCAAGAAAGTTCCAAAAGAAGTGTAGTTTGGTTAAAGCATATTGAACAAGTGAGACTAGACAAAATGTGAATTAATATCTGTTGTCAAGTAACATGCACAAAAATATACAAATTAAAGTAAAGCATATTTATCGTCATATGGTTTCTATAGTCAGACACCTAAGCATATGCATGGCTTAGTTGTAGAATCTCACAAGACTGTGATCAGCTGTCGTGGCATTCTTCTTGCTCAAGCCCTGGGAACCTGTTTCAAATTCACATGCTTGTCTGCAGCACTCAGTCCCTCTCATTTGTGTCTGAAATGATTGTTCTTAGACACTCAAGGCTTCCCACTGTTCTAAGATACTACTCAGGGTTTCTTGCTAAATGAACTCTTGGAATGCAACCACACACTTCACCAAGTAAAAACAGGCTTGCTAGTGAGTCTGTTAACAAAATGATATCTTGCAGTGTAAACTAGTGAGGCACCCAGCAATATTCTGTGCATGCAGTTTTTCACTAGTCGAAAGAACAGCACGATTTATGCCAATCTCTATGCAAAAGAGGTTACAGGAAGAAGTGCAGTCTAAGGGGTTACCTTAATATCTGTTTATTATCTAAACAGCTAGAGGGGTATACATGGTCTCAGAAGTCTATCTAAGTTAGAAAGATTTTCTTACACTCTTTGGTAAGATGGAATGAGTATAACATCTTAAAGTACTTTAGTCATTTTGAAACTTTTGATAAAATTATGGTCTCATGAAACTACTTTGTATAATTATGTGTGATGCAGAATCACCAATAATATATTGTCATAATTTCTTGTGTGTGTGTGTGTGTGTGTGTTAATACCATCAGGGAATGTATTTTCTTCTATATAGATAGATTTTAAGAAATTCAAGAATCAGGTGACACTCAGAACCACATGAGTTTCAGATAACTCTGGCAGTGTAAGCAGCAAGCTTTCATAGATTGAACACAGACAAAAGCAGAGATGTCACCTGATTGGCTTGAGTTAGGCATTTGCCTTAATTGGATATTTTCTGGTCAGTTTTTGTGTAATACTGGGTTTAGTTCAACTACTGTGATATCTTGAAATCTAGCTTGTTAGGCATTATAAGATATGGTCAAGGAGAAAAATATTCAAATGAAAAATTCAGATTTATGGAAATATAGTCATTGCAAATGATATGGTAACCTTGATAATAACGACTGATTGGCATAATGTAGGAGAGAATATGCAATGACAAAAAGAGATCACATTTAAAATCCATGCTGCAAGGTGGAAATAAAAAGAAAGAACGCAAAGCTAACAGCATTACAGACTTGGGGAGCATATATTTTTCATTTGTTTTATTAAATTACAAAAGAAAGAAAAGAAAAGAGAGAAAGAAAGAAAGAAAGAAAGAAAGAAAGAAAGAAAGAAAGAAAGAAAGAAAGAAAGAAAGAGAGAAAGAAAGAAATCCAAGTGAGGCTTTGGGAAGAAAGGAACCCTTTACAGTGTTGGTGGCAATTTAACCTAGTACAGCCATAATGGAAGTCAATATGCACATTCACATTCAAAAAGGAAAAGAAAAAGAAACCTAAAAGGAGTGATTCCATTTGACCTGCCACACTCCTAGATATCTTCTCAAAAGAGCTAAAGACCACAACAGTCCAGTGATAAATGCGTACCCACATTTATAGCAACATGTTTTACAATAGTTAAACCTTGGAAGAGGTCTGTATGTTCATCAACAGATGAATGGGTAAAGAAAAGGTTATACTGATAGATAATGGAATTTATCTGCCACTAAGAAAGATAAACTTGGATTATTTGTGGGAAAAACGATGGACCTTGAGATCATAATATTAAATTGAATAAATCAGATTCACAAATTTAAATACTGTATAGTTTCTTTCATTGAGAAAAAATGCAAATGAAAAGTAAAATAAAAGACAGGTAATAAAAAATAGGAAAATACATCTTTTGTGAATAGGAAGAGAAGCAATACATAAAAGGAGGAGATGAGGGAATGAGAAAAGTATTAAAATGTTTTTCTGTATATTCATATATTATTCCATGATGGATGTGGTATTTATCTATGACAATTAATTAAAATCAGTTAAAAGAACTTCCAGATTGACACAGCACTCACCTGGCAAGTGCAGGTCATGAGTTTGATTCCTTGTACCTAAATAAATAAATAAATCCTTCCAGAAAGTCCTTAAACTCATGATTAAAGGAAACTATGGTTTTTATGAATGCATAAAATAGAGGGAATAAAATAATGCATATTAAAATCAACACTCATTTTGAAAAACGTCGAAAAAGCACAATAAAGAAAACGACAACTTATGAATGGCAATCAATAAAACATAAGTGAACCAAAAGAAAACGTTAAGAACCCATAATCAGTTATTTGAAAGGGCAGAAAAGTTATTGGTGCAAAAAAAGAAAAAAAATAAATAAAAATAGTGAAAAAATATAAGGAAAATCATTAGACTCATAAAGATTTCAGCAGCTGAAAGGACATTAAAATGAATATATTAATAAGTAAAACTTTAGTTATAACTAATTGATTTTTAAAAGTAAAATTTTTCAAAACTCTAACAAATTATTACTCTTTAGTCATTAAATATTTTAAATACATAAAGGAAATTCTTCCCTGAGTATATGTCTGTCTTAAGGTGAATTTCAACAAAATTTTGCTAAATAATCACAGCATTGAAAAATTGTCTAGCTTTTCAGAAAAAGAGGCAATTATTTTTCTAATTTGTAACTAAAACATAATTCTATTATCACAACATTTCAAGTAAATTAATGAACTTTTATGTTTGACTATAGATATAATTATGACAGATAAAGTATTTACAAACCAAATAAAATTTTAAACTAAATAATCAATATTTACTTGGCAAATCTAAAGAACTTGAGAAAGTTCATCATTTTTAATAATAATACCATTAATAATAACAGTGAGAATGTCTTTGTATGGCAAATATTTGGAATAGATTAAAATATTTGCAGTGTGCAATGACTGTATAAAGATGTATCTCTTTGCACTACAATTAGTAAAGTGAAGTTTAAAAATTATACCACTTTATACCACATTAAAAATTACTACAGGGAATAAACACTGTCCTTGTAAGGAATGAATTATGCTTATTACTGAAAACCCTTACAGTTTAGGTCCTATTCGTCAATTAATCTTTTTTCCTGTTTGTAATAATTTTTCAGTGCTGTGAAAATTGGTAAATTCAAATATAAGTTATAAAGCACCATTTAAAAGCTGATATTTGCCTCACCAGTTGTTGATATTTTGCGGATAACTATAAATTTTGAAAACAGACAGGAGTAAGCACATTTGCTTCTGAGTTCTCAGGTCACTTCGGTCTCAGAGTGAAGTGTGTTCTGTCCCACGATGCTGCCCACACTCTCTGAGCACGTTAGCCCCAGGCCCAGTTCTCTTCAGTGGACATTTTCTGTCATTGTCCTTGAACGAATATTTACACATGTGAATTATCAGCTCACTTTTCTGGTCTGTATGAAGAGGTAACTTTATTGATGTGTCGTATTGTCCGGTTCCTGTGGCGGTGACAGTTCTCTGAGTCATTGTCAGGAGGACTTGCTTCCCTTCGGTGCCACATTGCTGGCCTCTGTCTCCTGCTTTATCCTCTGCGCTGACAGCTTAAGCTGGGCAAAGCTTATTAAGACGGATTTTATGTGACAATGACAAGCACTTCCTGCATCTCTACAGTGAAGGCAGTTGTCAGAATTTCGAGACATTTTCTAAGTCCAAATTTTATGAGCTTAAGACTAGATTAGTTGGAAATACATTTGTTCATTGTTATCTATGTCTTAAATGCCAGTACGTTTTCTGAAACATCTGTATCTGTCAGAATCTGCTTATTTCTAGAACTTGTTTTTTCTCTTTCTTTCTTTCTTTCTTTCTTTCTTTCTTTCTTTCTTTCTTTCTTTCTTTCTTTCTTTCTTTCTTTCTCTCTCTCTCTCTCTCTCTCTCTCTCTCTCTCTCTCTCTCTCTCTCTCCCCCTCTCTCTCTCTCTCTCTCGCTCTTTTCTTTCTTTTTTTTTCCTGGTACCTGTGCTCAAACTTATGACCTTGTGCTTGCCAGGCAGGCACTTAAGCCACTGAGCTAAATCTCCAGACAGAATCTGCTTATTTCTAGATTAGAACTCATGAATCATTTAAATGAAATATTTTCAAGAACTAATGTTAAAATAAACTTTCATATTCAAAGTCTACATCTTCTTTTATATATGTGCTAATAATTTTCAGAAATTTATCACAAGAGTTAGCACCCATAAGTGGTAATCTATTAATACATTTTGCATTTTTGTTTGTTGCATTTATTCTTTGAAACTCATTTATTCATATTTTTGTGGCTCATATTGCACAATTTTATATTTATGCTGAGACAATTAGATCATTATGTTGTTGCTTTGCAGCATTTATTTCAAACTTAACAGAAAAATTTAAACTTTAATTGAGGATAGAACACTCATTTTATGCATTTCTTGGGGCACATATATTGCTACAAATTATTACAATTGCATTTAGGCTGTGTTTACAGCCATTACAGAGGAAAATGATTGGGTCATTTCTATTTAACTTTACAGTTCTTCATTCTTTTGAGGTATGTTGGCAGAATTTTGGGGGGATATGCTTGATGTGTTTAGAATAGAATACTTTATTTAAACAATGATTTCTGAAATACATTCTCTAGTGTACAGCAATTTTCTTTCTATGACAAATGTTGGGATTTTTGGTTGCATATATTTGTATGCATATATATATTATATGCATATATATATTATATGCATATATATATTATATGCATATATATTATATATATGCATATAATATATATATGCAGGGAGATTAGTCACATGAAAGTTTAAACTTCATCTAACAGCAGACCTCTGGTTAATCCAAAAAGCTGTGAAAACTAAAACAGTATAGTTCTCTGAGGAAATATATTTCCCTGTTTCCCTGTTTTTTAAAAAAGGTATCTTTTAAGGACTTTCCTTAAAAAATTAAAAAGGCATGCATGCATGAAATTTGAAGTCAGTTCCTCAGCAGAGTAAATTCAAAAGAGTTTTTCTGTGCCTAAGCCAGAATAATTGAATAACAGAGTCTTTGTGCATTCATATAGAATTTCTTCTCTCTTCTTTTGCTTTTTGCATTTGAGGTGAACTCAGAAAACATTATATAAAAAATTCAATATATAACACTAATCCCTGACACATCACATACAATTTTATTAAGTATTTAACTTTGTACGAAAGATGTTATAACATGTGAAAAAGCCCCAGCTCTTTTAACTATCAAAAGTTGATATACTTTTAAATTAAATTTATGTCAATTTTTACATTTGATACAAACTAATTAATTTAAACAACATATTATATCTTTCTTAGAATTATTTTTCAAATAAAATTTTAAGGTTATCTTATACACCAAAGAGAATACTATAGTACTTGTTTAAATGTGTGACATAAATATTTTTCATAACAAAGAACTATAGCAGTAAAATATCTTGGAAAATAAAACTTCAAAGTAACATATGTTTATTTAATAACACCATCAAAATATCCCTGGTGATTATTTATAAATACTAACTCAATTTTTGTGGCTTATAGTGCATGATTTTACTTCCTTTTTAAAAAGCATACTAAATTCATGGCCTTACATATTTCAAAATAATCTAAATTGCATTTATTAATGAAAATATGAATATATCACAGGGAGCATGGGGTGCAGTGAGAAGAAATGAGGAGCTAAAAGGAAAACTGTTAACAATTTTATCTTATCAAGCAATTGCAAGAACAGAAAATGTTTAGGACAAGATAAGTAAATCATTGTTCTGAAAATGAGTCAGAATATATTAAGGATGGAAAACTGGAAATTATCTAGGTCTCTGCCAGGTGTCAAAATTTCAAAATAAACATATTAACTTTCCATGTATATTTTCTAATAAAGTTTGAGGGAACAATGAATGAAAATCTTATTTTCCGATGAAAGGGGAGATGTGACTTGTAGAACAGGAAATCTGAATATGTCATCTAAGGACAAGAGACTATCATAAAATTCAGCAGAAAAGCAGGCCAGCTCTAGCTCTTTGGAAATACTTTTCAGAGGTTTCATAAATAAAATTTACCCATCTGATTGACTGTCAATTTTAAGAGTTCACAATGAATGCAAGCAAAATATATTCATTAATATTACTTTTCTAAGAGAAGTTTTCTTACTAAGAAAAACAAATTTGTTGTAAATGATTTCCTTTAGAATTTAAATTTAAAATAATCTTGGTAAAAGTGGAAAGCATACTTCAGTAAAAATTAAAGGAAACTAGTAATCAGAATACAACATGAATTACAACCAAGTTTACCAAATAGAACAAGGTCAGATTTGCAGGAAAAAAAATTTAAAAAGCATTAAAGTTACTTAAAAGCTAACTTTGACATGAAGATAAATAAAATATAATTCCACAGACATGAAAACTAGAAACGCAGTATGGCACAGAGGAACCAAATGATTTGCTCTCTATCCAATCCCTCTGAAATTATATTTGGGGATAAAAGTGAGCTTGTAAATATAATGTATAAATTATCATAGAGAAAACAGAAATGTACACAGGAAAATGACAATGATAGCAGAGTATATGTTAAATGTGTTTATGTTTGGAAGAAGTGAAAGCAGGAGGATGTGACTCTACCTGCCTGTATGTGTGTATGTGTGTATATAACTTTGTGAGCTTGTGTGTATGTGTATGTTTGTGGTGGCAGCAGAGGATGAAGTAGTGTCATAGTCCTTAAGTATTTAAATTTATATGACAAAAATTTGAAATTTTTGTTCTTGTTTTTATTCAGTTTTTTCTTAAGCAACGAATGTGCAAAAGATGTAATTTTACTTATCAGTTCATAAAGTACTTTGAAATCTACTTGAAGTTTTTCATGGTTTGGAGAGAAAAATGGTCAGGTTACTCTGGTTTATCCATCCTGCCTTCTAATCGGAGTCAAAAGTCAGACCTGTCACCTATTGGGAGACAGGTTATACTGCTCTCTGACAGAAGAAGAAAATAAACAGTAGGAAGTATGAGCATTTTAGCTCAAAAACAGGTAGCACAGAATGAAATCCAGTAAAAAGGAATGATGGGGATGTCTCTGGAGATGTGGGGTTGATAAAATCTCTTGCCAACAAAGTCAGTTTTGACCCATAAGCAAGACAGGAAGGGGTGAGCGCCATGCACTTATGGAGGAAGCTGATGACTGTCATATTCTGAAATGCATTCTCTGTTACTTCAGGAAAACCTACGCTGTCATTTATCTGTTTGTTTGCGTTTATTTTGTTTCTTGATTCTTACTGCCTTTGACCATTCCTTCTTAATGTATTTATATTTCTTCTCACCTCACCTACTAAATATTACTCTCAATATATAGAGAGAGGAATTTAGGTTTTAACTGTAATATTCTTAGTTGAATTTTTCCCTTGTAAAACATTAAATGAGGGAAAATTGCTTAAAATGTTCGTAGCAAACATATCACTTCCTGCAATGAACATACTATATTTCGAAACAACAAAATCCTATTTCACAGCTTTTTTTTTCTTTTACTTTTTCTTAAATTTGTCAATGGGAGAGCTACAGAGAGGGCACCTAAATGTTTAAAATATTAATTATTAAGAGGAAGATATGATTTAGCTTATTTGTTTGGATTTTTAAAGATTAAAATGGCCACATTTATTATAATTTTTGTTCCCCCTGGTAGGAAATGTTAGTGTAGACACTGGAAAATAATATGAATATATCTTCCAAATTAGAAATAGAGCTGCCATATGATCAGCTAATTGCACTACTGGGTGTATAGCCAAAGGTGATGAAGTCTTTATATTGAAAAGATACTTGCACACCCATGTGTACTGCAGCACTGTTTAGCATAGCCAGTATATGAGATCAACTCAGAGGCCTTTCAGTGGAAGACTGACTGAAGACAGCCTGGTATATTTACAGATTGTTACACCATTCAGCCATGACAAAGAAAAACTGACACTTGCAGCAACGTTGACGGAACTAGAGAACCTTATGTGAAGTGAAACAAGCCAGACACAGAAAGGAAAGTAGCAAGCATCCTTATTCAATTACTGAATCATATAAGTCAAGCTTAGAGCACTAGAAGAGGAATAGTGGCTGCCAGAGACAGGGAAGGGGAAGAGTAGATGAGGCACATAGGAAGTGGGTTTTCTAAGCGGCAAAAAGGGTTTTAGGGGGCAGGAGCAGGATCCAAGGTGCAAGTAAGTTAAGAGGATGTGATCAAGGCATTACGTGTGCATGAGTATGATTATCACAGTGAATCAATTAATCAGGATAATTAATATGTGTCAGTAATTATAATGGTAATTTATAACCTAAGTCATACAGAAAATAAAGAATATATATTTTAACTGTCTCTCTCTCTCTCTCTATCTCTATCTATCTCTATCTCTATCTCTATCTCTATCTCTATCTCTATCTCTATCTCTATCTCTATCTCTTTGGCTACTCTTCTTAATGTGCTCTGCATACACATTTTGGAATTGCTTTCCCTTGACCACTAGAAATAAAAGATCATTAATAACTTGCATCATGTTCTGGCTTTGCCGCTGCAGCTGTGTCAGAGGAGTGAGGCTTCTGTAGGAGTCAGGTTCAGTCGGTAAAATTTGGATCATAATCTCAAAGCTATCTGGGGACACTGAACCAAAAATAAAAAAGAAATTTTTTTTTCTGCTATTTTTATATTTACTAGCAGAAAACAACATGTACTTTAAAGCTCTTCTGCCTCGATGCTGGGGTGTTTATATTTTTTCAAACAATAGTAAGTGTTCTCCCAAAACAGGTGATCATACAAAATCTTACAAATAATTGGTCTTAACTTTTTGAGTGATATTTAAAAAAATAGATTTGTCATCATAAAAAAACAAAGTTTAATGCTTCCACGATGTACCATGTTTTACCTAAAATCAAATGATGAACAAGTTTAATGATACGTTTATGAGTTAAATTTTAAACGTGTGTTGGGAAATGAACTTTTAAAAATTCTTCTATTTTGACAATAAGATGATCTATTATAATTCAAACCAAAGGAGGGACCAAGTTCAACTCGCTATTTGGTATGTCTTTTCTTAGGTTATTCATACCATCAGTGCCACCGATAAAGATGATTTTGCCAATGGACCGAGATTTAACTTCTTTCTTGATGAACGCCTGCCTATGAACCCAAACTTTACCCTTAAGGACAACGAAGGTGAACATGAATATCTTTTTTATTTTTTTTTTTTATTTATATGGTTTCTGCTCCAACTTGATGTTGAATAGAATGATTAGTTTTGCTTTATTCTTGTAACTCACAAACAGCTTACAAATCAGTTTGTTGTTAATGTGTTATGATCTATGAATAGCTTGTATTTAAAATGGAGCCATATGCACAGATAACATTCACTGAATTTATTCTGAAGCAATCCTTTAAACAAGAAATGTACATGTAATGTGCTCTTGGCAAGTTTTAAGAGAAAGCTTAGCTGACAAATGTTTATAAGAGCTGCTGCAAATGCTAGAAGGTAAAAAATATTTAAATTAGACAAAAATGAAAATTATGTCCTAGAGACAGTTAGGAAAGCAAATGCAATGTTCAAAATCATCTCATATTATCAAGGATATCAAAATATGCTGAACAAATTATATTTCCTCTCATTATTGTGAGCACTTGCAAAAGTATGTGTAGAAAACTATGTATAAATACATAATATTATGGAAGTTTTTAAAACTTTTGTTTTAGCAACGTGTATTTCAAAGGGGAAATAACAACTCAGTAACTTTGCAACAATAGAAGTACTAACTTTGTTTCAATACCATGTTTGATAGACTCCTCAAGATGGTGTAGAAGTCATTTTTATTATATGGGGAAATAGCAAAAAAGTATAGGAAATTTTCTAATTACCATAAGATTTCCCCCTCTCCAAACGTCCATATTTATCTGAATATGTTATTATGTAGGATTTAACCCTTGCCTCTGGCATTTATGTTGGAAACAAAGACACACAGATCTTGGTATATGCATTTAGTTACCTTCCTAATACAAATAATTTGTTTCTCATTTTCCCTAAGTGTCTTTAAATGATCACAACAAGTACACTAAAGAATACATGCATCCACACTAGGTTATTATTAACATTCTAAACTTAGCTGTCTCTCTCAATTTAAGTGACAATATGGTCTGCTCTACTTAGCAGAATATGTATACGTACATTTGTTTGTGCATGACAAATTCCATTCAAACAACTTTTACATGTACTTACACTGAACATTCTATCTCACAATACAAATATAGTTTGCCAAAAACATGTGCATCAGATAAAGTAGTACATATATTGTAACACTGAATGTATTAAGACATCATGAGATTAGTACAAGTTAGGTTTGGCTTCCACAATGGCAAGAGATGCGCAGAGGGTTGACCATGAGCTTCCAGACAGTTTTCAGTATGATGAACTGCTGAAGTACATATACGTTTTTTGCTGGACCCTGTTTATTCAGTGTGAGTAAATATATGAAACATTAAGCAAACATTATCTTGACAAGATGGTGCACATCCGTAATCATAGCACTCTGAGGGTAGAGGCAGGAAGATCATAAATTCTGGGCCAGCTGCCAGAGTGAATTCCAAGTAAATTGACCTCCATAGTAAGTTTCTGTCTCAACCTAACAGAGATAAACAAAAATCATTTCCCACTTAATCTACATTTCAAACAATTTTCTAATTTGGAGTAGCATTTCTTTTTCTTAGTAAGAAAAAAGCATATAAAGTTATATTTCACTTGAATTGCTTTTATTCCAATAAGTTTTATTTTACAATTTTAAAATTTCGTTTTGAAGATGTCTCAGTGAAGTTAATTTCATATTTAAATACATATTAAGTTTAAACTATTTAAACTGCTTAGCTTGTGACTCTGAAAATGCTTTAAGAAAATAGAATTTTATTGCTGTTGAAACCCACATTACTCTCAAAGTTTTTCCTACAACATTATTGTATTTGGAATTTATGAATTCAATTAATGATTTCATTCAATATCTTAATTCAGTGAAACCAAATACCACTGTCAGAATTTACATTTAAGGAGTTTTCCTTCAAACACACATACACATTTTCAAAGGCTACATGTGTATGTCAGCATTTATACTTTTCATGAAAATGAATTCTTAAATCAGTGAAACTCTTTCAAGTGTGAGAAGCCCATGGAGTGTTAGTTATATAGTGTTAAACATGTTAATATATATGTCCAGGACTATTTTTCAACTTTCAAGATTTAAAGAAATTATAAATAACATAAATTTAAAACAGCAAATCTTAGAAGCAGCAGCACATAGATGAAAACATGTTCGAGCATAAGTCTCGGTTATACTGTAAAAGTTCAGACCTCTTAACCTCTACCTCCTGAGCCTCAGTTTTTGCATCCATTAATCGTAATTAAATATCCCAACTGGGTAGTTTTAGAAAATTTACTGATGTATAAAGATATTAGAATCAGATGAGTGGGGTCAATAATAATTAAGAGCTGAAATAAAAGATGCAGGACTACTGGACCCAGGGTGCTTGTATCTCACAGTTTATGAGTTAGTAGAGATTTACATGGTCCCAGAACATACAGAGAGATATCTAGAACACACAAAAAAAATTTAAACCATTATTTTTCTGTAGCTACCGTTGGCACAGAAGTACATATTCAGGGACTCAGAGGAAAGTGGAAATAGCCAGGCTGCAACACATATGAAAGTCATTACCTCAGTGGAATATTCCAAAGTGTTTTATAGCAAAGCATGAGTGCAGACAAACAGATTTCCCAAAAAGCTGGAAAAAGAATTGTACATTGTTATGCCTGAAATTAAAAAATGTGAAAGTTAGTGAGTGAAGAAATTTTATAAAGTAAATTCACTCTGAGTAATTAAAATATGAATACAGCCAGGGATTTAGCTCAGCAGCATAAGTGCCTGCCTGGCAAGCATGAAGTTGAGAACTTGATCCCCAGGACCAAAAAAAGAAAAAAAAAATGGAAATAAGAAGACAAAAATTTCACTAACATAGGTGTTTCACATTCTTAAATTTTAAAAAAAAATCTACTACCATCTTTTGAAAAAAAGCAAGGTGTTCATTGCATAAATTGAGACAACCATAAAACTAAAGAAACTTATATGGAAATAATTGGAAAATTCTTATCACAATAAGACTAATATTTGCATATATAGAAAAACACCAGAAGTATATAGAAAAATATATAGAAATTAATTGTGTATTGATATGTATGCAGAAGTAATATATATTTGCATGTCATGTATGTGTGTCTATATAAGTCATATTTACATTCATAATGGTTAGATGTGAGAAGAAATGAGGAAAACTGAGTTCAGGTGGATAATAAAGTCTGTATGTATGTTTATTTTAAAAAGATCAAAACAAATTTCGCCAATAATATGTATAAAGTTTGAGTAGCAATATTTTAATTTTGATGGCAGCTAGTTAAAATAAGTTTAGTAGATGACCTACCACAAAATAGAAATACACTTATTCAATTAACTAGTGTGAATTTAAACATTATTTTTGTCAATTTCAATGATCAATGATCATCTCTTCACAAGTGTAATCAGGACCAATTTCTTCCTTTCAAAGACACCTACTGTGACAGAACAATCACTTGCTCAGTTCGTACCAAAAGGGACCAGGGTTGCTCACAGCTGTAATCCCAGCTAAACTGGAGACAAATGCCAAAGTCCAAGTTCAAGGCTCGCCTGGATAATGCATGAACTCTTGTATCAAAATAACAAAAAAGAAAGAAAAAAAATGGTGAGAGCTGTAGTCATATATTAATGGTAGAGTTCTTCTCTACATGTGTGAGAACCTGGGTTCCAAAACAAACACTGCAAAAGAAAGAAAAATAATATAGTACAAGATGCAATTTCAGTATAGAATTAGGCAAGTAAGATATGTTCCTACCCTTGGAATGAAGAGTTAGTAAACAGTCAAGATCGTTCATAGAGAGATTGAGGGGGATCAATAAAAGGTGTGTGGCGTTTAACAGGAAAAAAGGGAAATGGCTACAAATAAATTGGCAGATAATTGAGCAAACCTGAAGAATTTAAATTGAGGAAGAGGGGAAAGTGAGATCAAAGAGCTAAATGCATGATACAAACGTAGCCATAGAAAATGAATATCAAATTAAGAGTTGGGGAGAAACACAACTGTAACCACTTTCAGTTTCTTAGATCACAGAATCAGTTTCCTTTTTCTTTCTCTTTTTATCATGAATGCAATGGAGGACAAGGAAACTAACTCATGAAAGAATAAAATTGCTGAAAGTTTCTAAGTTACTACATAGATGTTGGATTACAAATGGGAAAGAGTACCAAAACTATTGTGCTGCAGTACTTTAAGATTCTGGAAAACTTTCTTTTTTTTGAACAATGACCTCAGAATTTCTTTAGATTTGTAAATCCTGCCCATGGGGGTGCTTGTGTGAGAAGACAGCTCTCCATGGAGCTCCTGCATGCCTTGAAGGCAGTTAACTTCCTTTCTGTTTTAGGGGATCTCCTCAAAAAATGTTTGTATAATAATAAGTTCTGAAAAAGATACTATCTCGTTTCAAAGTAATGGACATACTTATTTACTGAAGAGCTTAATAGAATGATGACTCTGTTTGAAGCACATTTGTTGATTCCAAATTCCTGACAATGAATCCTAGCTTTCCAAATTGAATTTTCTTACCTGGTAACCAAAATCGCTGGGTGCATAACATTCCGTCGCTGGGCTCTTCTACATCACTATTCTCACTGTGAAATATTAGGACGCTATTTTGAATGAGAGTTCATATTGCTTTCTGTAAGTCACTTAAAACACTTTTTTCTGACTCAGAAACATAGTCTACTTTGAGTATTCATGTATTATGCAAACTAAAGTCTTGGTATGTAAAAATGGTCATATCTTAAACACAATCTTTCACATCCCTGATATATCACTGAACTAATTCCTACCAGAAACTACTGTAAACTACCTAACTATTCAGATTTATTAAGGAGTGGATACTAAACTCATAACAGAGAAAGGATACCTTATCTGTTGAATCTTAAGTCTTAACTGTACCCTAATGAGATTCTGCTATTCAATAGTTAGAACAACTGACCATGTAACCAAATTTAAAACAAAAGTCCATCCATCTCTCTTTGCAGATCTCTTTTCTCTCCATGAGAAGTTCCCTGTCATATGTCTTATGCCCCCTTAATTTGGAATTTGCTAATTAATATGAACATTGCAAAGTGAATGTCTAATTGAATTTTCCATCTTGTTTACTAAAAAGTTACTTTAATTTGGATCTAGTTTACTATGAACTCTGACATATTATTAGGGGGAAAAATGGAACTGATGATCTAGGTAAGAAAGCCACAATCTTACTAAAGTTTTTTGAAATTAATTCAAAAGAAAAATGTGGTCCATACATTCACTGCTTGGGCTGATAGCCATAGTTTTCCTTTTATAGGCAAATTAAACACAAGTGCAATTCTTTGTTTTTGTCCCTATTTTCTGTAACACATCAATCTTATAATTTTTACACTCCTTGTCAATTTACACTGATTCCTGGAATAGATGCCAGTTTCTCCAGTGGGAGTGAGGAAAGGCAGGACTCTAATATATGGCTTTGTCTCTTGATGTGTCTAGCTGAACGTAGGTGAGTGTCAGACACAGCCTGGGAGAGTAGATGCCTTCATCTTTTTTGAGCTGCTTTGACAAACTACCCAAGAATGGTAATAACAAAGAACAAATATTTATTGCCCAAAGTTCTGGAGGTGGACAAATCAAGATCATTTTCAGTCTGGTTAGAGCCTGATCTCTGCTACCAAGGTGGAGACTTAACCTCTGCTTTCTCAGAGGGCATAAATGCTAACCATCCCTGGGCAGGAGGCAGAGATGAGAAAACTGACTTCCCTAAGTACTTATTGTGTCTTTTATACACTGATAAGTAATGGATTCATTCCCCTCATAATGTGTCAATGCTATCAATTGGTGATCCATTTTCTAAAACCTGTATTTTTAAGTGGATAGAAACATTCAACCCATAATGATAGAAAAGAATAAAAACATAAGATATTTTCTGTAGAAATTCTGTATTTACTAATTTCCTCTGATAAGCACTTAAAAAGGGCATTATCACTTTAATCCAATCTGAGTCATAGCTGAAACTCAGACTTGATCTGCAATTTTCTTTCTCATTTCTGATCTGTTCTGGTTGCTACTAGTGCAGGACATTCTGGGACTTCTCACTGAGTGGCTGCTTGCATATGTACCATGGTCCTTCACATGAATCATTATCTGTTCAGCATCGAGATAGGAACAGTAAGTTCCTCTTAGACTGCTGGGCATTTTCACTTTAGGGATTTAGCTTTTTTAAAAAAAATACCATTGAGCTTCCTATTTAATTTATCAACATTAAAAAAAATGTCTTTAGGTAAAATCAACCATGTTTTTAAATTTGAGGCCTCTCAGTTTCCAATTTGATTTCAAACCAAAGGAAACTCCCCAAATCTCTCCTAGTTTGTTTGTCTCCTTTTTATAAGTCCAGTATCATTCCAGCCCCTAATATAAGCAAATGCCTACAGAATAAAGGTGTCCTGGAGGCAACCATTCACTGAGTACATTTCCCTTCTTTGGAATTGTAATGCTTCAGCAGTTTCATATGGCCACTAACAGTTTTTTTCCCATAATTTTCAGATTTTCTTTCTTACCACTGGAGCATTAGTCAGTTCAAAAGTTCTCACTTATCCTTTAAACTTGGTTTCACCTTGTTTTCTGTTGAGAAGTCAGGGACATTTGGAGACAATTTCATTAAGTGCTTTGTACATAAACTAAGCTTATAAGAAGCGATTGTTCAATGATAATCTTTCATCAAGGTGATGGCGATTTGGATGTCCCTTTGTTGCTTTAGGTTCAATTAAAATTGGATTAGAAACCCGTCCCGCTACTGGAGCAATATCCAGATCTTCTCCAAAATTTCTGCGAATAAAGGAAGGTTATTGACCCCTCTGTGTGTCAAGTTACCATTGCAACAACCACACAAATCACAGGTTTTCTAATAGCTTTTACCTCTCTGACTTTACATGCCTGCTCCAGTTCTCCATTCTCCCAGAGTACTCAGTATACAGAGCACAAACTGTCACAGCAGGTTCAGGTGAACAAACTTCAGAGAAACAGCAAACTTCAGGAGCTATCTAGAAGAGCTGTCAGCTTGTAGTAAATACAGTGTAAAGTCCAGTATCAAACTCACTTGTCTACAAATATCATTACTATAATAAAATGTGCAGCTAAATAAAATTGCCAATGAATGTGTCTAGGATGTTCCTGCTAAGCAGAGACTATGAGATTTGCAAGATGACGTCCAGGTACTGGTTCATCTCTGTCATTATGGCTTTCTGAATCAGAAGAAGCTGTGAGAATCAGAGCACAAGCAGCTTCTGTGAGTGAGGATCACAGGACTTGAGAACGGTCAGGTGGACCCGTGATGGACACAGCGTGTCTTTACCTTTCATATCATAAAGAGAAAAACACACTGCGACAATGACCTGAGAAATCTTGCACTAACAAAATATTGCAAATTTTAAAACTCCAGTAAAATGATGAAATTTGATTGGACATTGTTGAAAATTGAATCAGTAATCACAAAAATTATAAAAGCAGTGTAGAAGGATGCTTCAGAGTTTTACATGAGAGACAAATTGCTTCTCTTTGAAAACAGTTGTTACCATTACTGTACCACATAGTTGCCTTTTTCGAAATGCAGATGGGTTGTAAGTTACTAGTATTTTATTTTTTTGCAGAGATAAAATCATAAAAAATTTGAAACAATATGAAATAATTGAAGTCATGCAGGGCCCATTGAAGATAATTAAAAAGTAACTGAAAACATATTAACACATCCATTGAGTTCTTTACTCTGAATGAAGTACAATTTTGTTTATGATTTGAAGAATACTCATTTTTCCCAGACAAGCTGACAGTTGATTAAATAGTTTTACAGATTTCTAGATATTAGAATTAAATTGTATAGATTCTGAATGAAGTCAAAGCACTCCATGTCAAACCATAACCAAATAATAGATTGTTTCAGTGATATTTGAAAGAAAAAAGAAATGCATAAGTGAGATATCTTCCTGCCTAAGCTGTCATTCATCGTTAATTAAGGAAGGAATTTTTAAAAGACCAAATGCTCAGAAAGTATAGCAACTATGAATCAGTCATAAAAGATTCTATTACTAAAACATATGTAGACAAATGAAAATATAAAATAAGTATTATCAAAGGTAAAGACCAAGTTTTAGATATTCAATGTATGGTTAAACATCCAGCAAAAACAATGAACTGCTTGTAGTTATTAATCACAAACAAAAACATATCAGTGCAGCAGAAACTATTCCACTTCATCAAAACACCCAAATGCACTTTGATTGTCCTCAATAATTCGTTGTTTACTTATTGGATCTAATTAAAAATGAAGAAAATACTTTAGACGTTAGGTTTTGTGCTGGAGCGCACACAAAACCCTGTGCCCTCCAAGTGACAGTTCACGTAGGCTGTTAAGCAAGTGATCTTCCAAATCACACATTGGAGCATTAGGATTTGGCACCACACTTCTCTAAACTTCTCATAAAAAAGGAGAAGGAGGAGGAGGATGAGAAGGAGGAGAAGGAGAAGGAGAAGGAGAAGGAGAAGGAGAAGGAGAAGGAGAAGGAGAAGGAGGAGAAGGAGAAGGAGAAGGAGAAGGAGAAGGAGGAGGAGAAGGAGGAGGAGAAGGAGAAGAAGGAGGAAGAGGAGGAGAAGGAGGAGAAGGAGGAAGGATGAGATGAAGTGATGAAGAAGAAAGGACAGGGAGGGGAGGAAGAGGAAGAAGATGAAGAAGAAGGAGAACATAATGTTTGTCTTCTAAGAAATTCTGCAGTCAGTTCTTACTACGGATTTTCACCTGCTACTTTATCTTTGAAGTGATTAGTATGCTGTTCTGCAGAGCATGAGGCAGTAATTTGAACTGTCCCCTGTCTTGAATCTGAGGAGTTAAAACATGTATCTCTTGCTTTCCTGGAGCTTTCTGTCTATTTGGGAAAATAAGGAAACCATGAAATGTAGTTGTAATTATAGGCAATAAGTGTGAATAATTTTTTTTAAAAAAATCACTAAAGATTTATTTGTGGTTTAAAAACTGGAACACAGTTTACTGTAAAGTTAAAAATGCATTTCACCAGTCATTAGAGATAATCCAGGATTAGTTTTCAGGTGGATGAAGGAATAAGAAAGCATAGAAGAGCTACAGGGGCTGCAGTTCAGTGGTAAAGCCCTGGGTGAAAGACACTAGGTTCCATCCCGAGCTTTCCAGGGAGAGAAAGCATACAGGCTGGAAATGCACCGTTGGTCATGTCCTCAGAGTCAGAAAACTCTGACCCTATGGTTAAGTGAAATAAATCAGATATGCTAGCTTAAATATCACGTAGTGTTTTTTTAAATATAAGAAAGTGAAAATGCAAAGAGAATAATGAAAGACAGGTAATAGACAACAAGGACATAGATCATTTGCAGGAAGGAAGGTGACCAAGAGATGTAGGGAGGAGGCACAAAGTGATGAAAAAAGAATTAAGATGTGCTCTGTGCATGCATCAGCTCCCCACTAGTAACGTAATCATTCTATAGACGTGTACTGATAAAACTTGCAAGAAAGGAAGAGAGAGAAAGAGGAAGAGAGAGAGAGAAGGAAAGGAAGGAAGAAAGGAAGGAAGGAAGGAAGGAAGGAAGGAAGGAAGGAAGGAAGGAAGGAAGAAAATCTCGCTAGGAAAACATGGTAAAGCAATGTTTTTACCAACTGCCGAGAACACACTCTTAAGCACTAGTCTGCATTCTTTGCTACAACATGACTAGGACATTCTTCCATTCATACTTTAGGCATTTCAGTAGCAAATTATGTTGGGTAGAAAAAAAATTGATGGTCAGGAAAAAATTCTCACTATTGATCCAGAAATACACCCTCCTTATTAAAACTAGTGAGTGATTTGGAGAATAACTAAAGGGAAAATTTGTTTTTACATTCTATCCTGTGAAACACATAAACAAATGAAGAGTAAAATAAAAGATACTAGAGAGTAGGGAGATTTTTCTTAAATGGGAAGGGGATCAAGAGGTGCAAAGAGGTACCAATGGAAAAAGAAAGAAAACAGAAATAGTATGTGTTACATACAGATATGAACTCCATACAAGGAGTGCAAACCTTATGTATTGCAAACATATAGTAATAAAACACACATTGATAATATTTTTATATTGACCTTATATCATAAATTAATATATTGTTAGTAATAAAATTTTATGTAAAATTAAAAGTCAAAACTCTGAAATTAATTTTTGTGTCACAGCAAGGAAAAGGGTGATATGTTTGCTGATTAAAAGACAGTTTTTTAGTCTATCACTTTCCATTTAAACTATAACATTTTAATTTTTGTAACAAAAAGTTCCAAGTATAATTTCAACTCAATTTCCACAGCATGTCCACCATAGCCATAGTATAACAAAATTTATGAATTTAAGCCTTAACCAAGGTTCTGGTCCTACAATTATTTTGTCCATGCAATTTGTATTATGTAAGTGTGGCATAATCCCCTACTTTAACATAATCGTTAGTCTGTCATGGTTAATCTATTCTCTTTCATGATTTACATTCTGGTTCTTGAGGGAATAGGATCTATTTAATGCAGGGAGATTTGTGTCAGTAATTCCTGTGCTTAATTCTAACTGTAAGGTACATTTGTAAAATCCTACAGATTTTAGAAATAACGGAGATCACCGCGAATAGCGGGTACATTTCTATGTCTCTATGTTCTCAGGGTTCCAAATCACATGCAATGTGTTGCTCCACTTTAAAAATCCCTATCATGGTTTCTTGAGAATGTGTCAGAAATGCCCACCACTTATGCCTGTCTAGATTCACTGATTTGATTCATCTTTTCCATTCTGATAGATGGTAGCCTTATTCAAAAATGAATGTATTCAAGTAGCACAAATTTTTAAACAATAAAAATGAACAAAATCATCATTTGCTCAAAGTCCTCTTTGCTGTCTGCATTAGTCAGCCTTCCATTGCCGTGACGCAGTCCCTGAGAGAAGTCCCTTACCGTGGAAAAGACTGTTTAACTCAGCCACTGAGTTTCAGTATGTGTTCTCGGCCGCCGTTTTGGTCTATGGTGAAGTGGCACCTGCAGCAAGCTTTAACTCAGCTGCTTGCCTATGGCAGCAGGTAAACAGAAGGAGACTGAAGACAGGGGCCAGCCCCAGCACTCCCTGCTGGGCACCCCGCTGACTTAACCATTTCCTCTGAGGCCCCTTCCTACAAAGTGTCCTCCTTTTCTTAACAACATTGCAGGCTGGTGACTAAGACTATAGCTGGTAGCTTTGGGGAGGTATTTTGACCCTTTTACCTTGTCCATTTTACCTCTTTGCTACACTTCGAAACTTTGGTTTTTGTCTTCCTTGTATTATTTTTTATATTAATTTTTATTCTAAAAAATGAATATTAGATTGTTAAGTTTCTGTATAACGATTACACAATGACTTAAAAGACCACGTAAGACAGTTACGGGTTTGGAGGTGATAGCTCTTTGGAGTGGTTTGGAAGGACATGCAACTTTAAGGTTACATTGCAAAAGAGCAGTCTTAAGGGATGTTTTTTAAGTTGATTAGTCACCGTTAAAAAGTATTTTCAGAGCCCTTTCAGTTTCCTGATGCCTCCTAATGAAATGCAGGTATTTCATTTGATACAATTTTAAATCTTGGGGATTTTTAAAAAATAGTTATTTGGTGTTTCTCTTGCATCCTCAGATTTGTGGCAGTCAATATCCCCTCAGTTTATTTTTGTCCTTCAACCAAGAACTCACAGCTGGTGTTGTGCTTAATTTCTCTACAGAGTATAGCCATTTAAAATTCTGCTTTTATCTGCAGGGTTTCAAGAGAATGGTTAGTGATTTCTCCCATTCCTAAACAAAATCTGCCCGAGTTACAAATCAAGCTTCCAGCATCCTCTAATGGAGGTGGCCGCCCGGTGTCCTGCTGAGTCATTTTTCCCTGGGGGTGCAGGGCTGGGACAGTGGTTTTCTGCTACCCAGGCTCCTTTTCCCTTTCCAGTCAAATCCCAGTCTTCACTTAGGAACAGCTATGCAGCGGCACCCCACAGCACTTCACTGCCCTTTGTCTCAAGTAGACAGGCAAAAGCTCCAGGAGAGAGAGGTTTTACAGCCTGTAACATCTCAGGCCAGAGACAGGCAACTGGAATTTTAACTGGAGAGATCTTGCTTTTGCAATTTGCTCAATCTTTTATTTAGATAAAAAAAAATCCTTTTGCTCTCTTTCTCCTTGTTTCAAATGCTATTGATTTTTGTTGTTATTGTTCTCTTTTTATTATACAAATACACACACACACACACATTTCTTTCCTTCTGGGTTGTCAGACCACATTGTCTCTCATCTTTATACAGCTCACAATGACAATGAAAAGAAAACAGAAGGATACTGACCAAGAAAAAAAGAAAATAAAAGTAGAAAAGCGAGATAAAAATGTTGCTACCCTTACCATTCCATGCCACCTTGCTTTGCTATCATTTTGAAAAATAAATGTGCCATACATTTGCTTAAACCCTTCCCTGCTACAAATCACACACTTTATCTTCCCCACCCCCTCCAGTAAGGCAGGGGAAACTAAATTATTGTTACACTACAATTATCTGTTCACTTTTAAAACTCTCTTGTTACAACGGCTCTCGATGACTTTAAATCAAATGACACCAAAAGTAGTTTCTTCTGCTTCTGTTCCCCTTTTCCCTAGTAACATAACACTTTTTGTTATGGGCAAATGATAAACAATCTGTAAAAAGTTTCCCTTGTAGTCTCTATTTGTATTTTTATGCTGCTGCTCTTATCTTTATATCTGCAATTATTTATTCTATTATCACGATGGGTTTATGTATTATTTTATATTTAAAATTGGACTTTCAAACAGCTCATTTTTTTCTTCTTCATCCCTCTCTCCTCCTAAATTAACACTTGACAAATTCATGTGTTATTCATGGGCAGATTTGCAGATATTCTTAAACAGTCACAATTTTATTTCAGATGTATTTGTGTTTTTCAGTCTCTGATACAGTGTTGCATATACAGATTTGCATGTAACTCTGTTGTCTAATTAATGGCAAAGAAGAATGGGAAGCTTCAAATGTGGTTTTCAAATGTTAATAATAGACCGGCTTCTTTGCAGTGAAAGATGTTTTTTGTTGCTGCAAAGCTCAAAAGAAATGGAAGAGCCATTACTACCTGACTACTGATAATCAGTTGATGAGCACCTTATCTGTTTTGGTGTCATATTCTAAGTCTCTCTGTATAGTAAGTGGGCCTGCTAAGTGGTCACCACTATTTTTACAAAATTATATGTGAATGTGAAGAAGAAATAGACAGCCAGTGGCTGTGTTTGTATGCAATTTAAACATTAGTAAGAAAGATGGCAGAAATGTTCAAAAGGATGACATTTCCAATGTGCAAATCAGAGCGTAATAATATAGTGACTCTTATACATTTGTGGTTGGCACTCAGGAAAATGAGGCCACATGCATGTTTATAAACTACCTGAACAGGCAGGATCTAATCTGACAACAGATTAGAGTCATTCTAAGACTGACAGAGGGGAAGTCAGGGAATAGGAGAGAAAGAACAAAGCTTACTGTGGAGAGCATACAGAGATCATGCTGCTGAAGTATTACAAGTTATGTTGGTTCATTTTGGATTTAATTTCTTAACACAGGCCGGCATAATGAGAAACTCTAACAGAAGACAGGTTCCTGCTGAGTGTAGTTCAAATCATTATTTGTCAAGCACCTCTTATGTGAAAGGAGCTTTGCTGGAAACCACAACATCACTGTTTCATGCATGGGATCTAATAATAGTTCATTTATCAAATCGGTCTTGCTGCTGGAGCACTAGAGAAAATCAAACACAGTGCAAATCAGTGCCATTTGGTCTGTTTGGTAGAAGTTGAGGCTCAATCATCTATTGTTTTCAAACAGATAAAATGTAAAAAACAAAAAATAAAATAAAAATCTAATGTGTAATTAGAGACTCAGTAGGAAGATCTGAAATATTTCTGCCAGCCTTGGACATACTGCCGACTTGGACATATTTTCATTGTTCCCTAGGCTGTTTACTTGAGATAAAAATACTTCTCCACTTGGATTATCAAATAAGGATTACATTGAAATGCAAGGAGGAGTGTAAGAACCTAACCACTCAGTTTCACAGATCACGTAGTCTTAGCAATTTTGAGGTTGAAAATGAATTTCCTTTTGCCCCAGGGGATATGTTAAAACTCATGCCTTATTTTAAATTAAAGTAGCTCACAGAGTGCCATCTACCCAACAAGGTCCTTCAATATACTGAACACAAAATAATGCTATATAACATAGGTTTAATGAAATTAGATCAGAAATCCAAAAGCAGCCTACAACATATTCTACTATTATACTTTTTTGCTTTCTGTCTCTATACATATAACACTTTAAAGAGTATCTAATTAAATATATATTACTATAAAATATTTATAAAAATTCCCATCAAAGTTATCATCAGTTATAAAACATGCCTACAATTTCCGTAACTACACAAATGAAAACATTATTTTTCTAATTAGTATTGGTTCCCAAAAGGATAAATTGTAATTACTTCAAAGTCATCAAAATGATATTTTTAATATACCTTCATGAATCAAATGCTGTGTAGGTACAAGGCAAGCATCCTATTTTTCCTGTATGCATACATGTTTGAGCAAGAAATGGAGTTATATAATAAAATCAAAAATGAACTCTCATCTATTTTGTAAGATTAAAATGTGTATGAAGCTATTTATTCATTAAATTGATATTACAGTTGCTGAAAAGACCAGGGTTATGCAGTGTTGATTGTAATCAGAAAGAAACTAATTTTTCAGAAACTAGAAACTAATTTATGAAAAATTTCTAGACACTTTTAGAGATTCTTTGGTCATTTATCCTCATCTGACATGTAGTCACATTTTTGTCTCAAAGAGTCTTTCAAAAACACAATTTTATTTTCTGTTTTCCCATGGTAAGATTTTCTACCAACCATCAAGATTTTCTACACCCTTGGTAACAGGTTAAAATATCACTTTTAAACTAATCAACTCAAAAATATATGCGATCCTTCAATAAAGGCAATCATCAAAGCTACTTGTAGTCACTGCTATTTCTAAGATAATTTCAGCTTGTTAGATGCCTCTATATCTGTAGGTCTCTCCCAAATGAAAGTCTCCACACTTTATAAACTAAAATTTATCCTGGCTTTTACTTTTGATTACATTATGTCTTGTTCAAGTTGTTCCAAATTTCATTGAAAATGAATGTAATACATTAATTATATTAGCTTTGTATCAAAATTTTTTACCAGCTTCTGTCTTCATCCAAGCTACAGAGAGTTAAACTTAGGAACCAAACTTGTGTGTGTATTATTGGAGATAGTCCGTCAACTGACGCTGATGAAAGCACTTTCTCATTGCAGATGTTCTATCTTTCTGTAGTTCTCTTTATTCAGCTCATACTGATTTTTTCAGTTTGAATGTTATTCAAAACATTCTATAATTTTGTTTGAAGCACATGTAATGTTTCAAGATTTTGGTTGCCCTTGTCACCTAATTTTGTAGTTTCTACAAGGCAAATTGTTTACATATATGTATACGTCTGCATACTTATATGTAAGTACTTACATGCATGTACACTTGTGTGTATGTATAAATTTTTCCATACCAGTGTCATTTTCTTTCTCAGTGCTAAAAGTTTTCTTTTTCAAGTTCAGTGAGTCTCTACAAAGCACGCTTTTTGCAGTTCTGTTGAAGCACAGAATATCCCCTGTCAAGAGCTCGTTACTCTGCTGTTAGACCTTTCTAGGTAGGAAGCTCTTTGCTTCTTAAATCCTCTTCTCTTTCAAAAAGTTAAACCTTCAGCTGGAAAGTTGGGAAGACATTTTTATTTCTCTGTGTCATAGTTTCCCTTTTAAAAACTTTAAAGCCTAAGCAAATAGAGTGCAACTTTCTTAATTTCTAATTATACTTCAGATTAAATTTCTAATGATTATATAAATAGTGTGAAGGTTACACTAGTTCAGAACCCTAAAGGGAATTTTCATCTACCAATGCACATCATCATATTAACATATTTGCATTCATGTTTTCTGAGATCTGGGGACAAGAGCCTTAAGTCTCTTCCTCGGAGCACCATGGTTATGACAATCACGAACACGTCTGGTCCCATAAATATTTAGTTCTTACATTTTCCTTTGGTTAAAGAACTGTTAAATAGAAACAAGTTTATATTAATCAGGAAGTAATAGATCAAAGATCCTCAAAGATCAAGCTTTTGGGGTGAGTATGCCGTGCGTGTTGCATTACTAGGCCATATGCATAATGCAATTTTTCCTCCCTTTTTCCTATTCTTTGACTTACTTCAGAATAGAAAATTAATACATATTTTTAAATTCTCCTTTTTATCAGAAAAGAACATCTTTTGTCAATTCCTCACTAAAGTATTCATATCTTCTCTTTAGCATGCCTTCAACAATGCATGTGCAGTTATATTAATGTGTATAACTTTTGTATTTTATTCTCTATATTTCATTGAATATTTGTAATATTATCTTTCTGTTGTACTAATTTAACAATGTGTAATGCAGAAAATATTGCATGTACTGGATCATGACTATCATAAATACACCTGTACAGAACAGAATTTTAATTTTTGTGCTAGACATACTTGATGTGAGGACAAGAGCCCCTGCTGTGGATTAATGGGTGGCTGTAGATAACTTGTTCTTCAGTGCTGTCAGCAGTGGGAGGAAAATGGTCTGAACTTCACAACTTGGCACAGACATTGATTATAAGAGGCTCCAGAACAGTGTGACCTTGCTTATGCACCAATTGACAGCTGGGGAAACCGTTATTTTTACGAAGGGGATACAAACAGCACAACAGAATGTGCATCTAGGTTGTCATTTCACTAATGTACATTCTGGATGAGGAATAAACCAAAAAACATAATACTATATGCTGTATCCACTTGAGGGTATTAAAATCAGTTAGTGGTGAAATGGTGAGAAAGTAATTGACACTGTAGTTTTGAACAGGATTCTAGAATGTAGAAGTTTTCATCTTTGGAACTTTGATCTGTTTATACTCTAGAACTCTAGGCAATTAAAATTTTTATTTATCATATAAATTGCTTTTGCAGTGAAAAGCAAGGAGTCTAACACACTCTTTACTAGTTTCTGTGGGTTTATTATTATATATGGCATTTTAAAAGTGCATAAAGAGAATCTACTATTTTATCCATCATTAACCTCCCCATGGGAAAGTTCTCTAATGAGAGAGTTCACATCATAGTTCACTTTAAAAGAGTTTATCAATGTGTTATTTCCATAGAAATATAATCCGTACCAGTGGATTTTGCACATTTTTAATGTATTAATATCATTTGCATAATTTAGTAAAAGTAGTCTTCTCACTTAGACTCTGCAGTTTGGGAAATTCTCCCCAGCTCACCATGAAGTTTAGGAGACACTGAGTTTCAGGCCGTTTGCATTTCTTACATCTTTTAGCTGCTGCATGCATGCCCCAAACGTTTATTACTTCCTCCACCCTTTCTTCAAACTATTTTCCTAACGCTCTGGTTTGGCTGTATCAAGTTTTCAAATTAGGTCAGTCAATTTGAAAAAAAAAAAATATTAGCAATGCCAACTCAGAATAATTGTCCCTTCGTGTTCTCTTGTCTGTTTCATAAGGTGAAAAAACAAAAAACAAAAAAAAAGTCACACATAGACATTTTATCCATTCAAGGAAATGTGGATCTTCAATGGCAGCTTTACTAAGTGTACTTTGTTTTGCTTATGTCTGTCATAGATAACACAGCCAGCATTCTGACAAGGCGGAGGAGATTTAGTCGAACTATTCAGGATGTGTATTATCTGCCCATTATGATCTCTGACGGTGGAATCCCCTCTCTCAGCAGCAGCAGCACCCTAACCGTCAGGGTTTGTGCGTGCGAGAGAGATGGGCGCGTGCGGACCTGCCACGCAGAAGCCTTTCTGTCCTCCGCGGGTTTGAGTACAGGAGCCCTGATCGCCATCCTTCTCTGTGTGCTCATCCTCCTGGGTAAGTCACTCTGCTCCCTGCGGCTATGCGGTGGCAAATCTGAGCCAGAGCGGACCGTTTTTACAGTATTTCACTGTAAGGTGCGCGGGCATGTGGGTACGAATACGTAAGGGCACAGATTTGCTTTTAATTAACTTCCGCAGTACAGTAGTCTGGAATTAATTTGATTCAAGTATGATGAAAAATTGGAAACAGCAGAGTCAGAAGGAAAACTGAAATAATTTCCAAGTCTGTATTTCGGAAAAGAAATTGTAAGATATTCTAAATCCTATCTTTGAAAGGTTTTTGGCAATTTATTTCCCAGAACGTAATTCTAAAATGAATCTGATGAAGACTCATGGCATCTGAATGTTATACACATAGCACAAATAAGAATAGAAATTGAATGTACAAGAAGAGGGCTGTAATTAATAATAATGCTGAATCATACATTGGAAATTGTCAAGAGAGCAGATTTAGGTGCTGTTACTACCTACACATAAAAGGGGCATGATTTAGATGAGCTACAGGTTAACTAGCTGGACTGTAGTTAATGGTTCACCATGTATAACACATTTATAATACGTCCCATGAACATATATGATAAACAAGAAATACTAGTCACTATTGTTTTCTTATTTTCGGGTTCTAAATTACATTAGCCCAATATATCATAATTTTATTAATTTAAATTAAATTAGGGGCCAGAGATATCACTCACTACACGGCACCTTGCATGGCAAGCATGAGCTCCTGAGTTAGATTCCCAGTACGAACAAAAGTCTAAATTACATTAAATTCAAACCAGTAGGATTTCTAAACTTTGAAATTTACATTTCATTCTATTAAAAATTGTCTAATTGCACACAGTATCTTTCAGTAGTCTATTATCATATTTATTTTGAATCTCATACTACACTAAACCCTTTAAATTGATATTTAAAGTGAAATATAGTAAAAAGAAAAAAAGAAAATGTCGAATCTAGACTTTATAATAAGAAAGATAAATGGTATCAGTCATTTTTGCTTCAACATTTGTAGTAGTTACATGTCCACTTTTCTGGTCCAATCCTGTCCTTTCTCTTAGCTGACTTAACTTTTGTTCCTTTTTTGGGTGCTGCTTTTAGATGACAATAAAGCTGTATGTTTTGGTGAGACCTAGGCACTTTTTGCAAGGAAGTACCCTTGCTTATTTCCTGCCATGGATGACAAATTACTCATATAGATGGTGTGACCGGTAAGATGAAATGAAAATGAAAAGGACAAGGTATATTAGGAGCAGGAATGGGACCCTTTGAAATTTGTTAGAAGGCCAAAGGTGTGTAAAGAAGGGTTTAAATTAAGAAATCAATCTTGCGATATAATTTGCAATTTGTAAAAGTGCACAGTGCATTAATTGAAGACCAGATCTCATGATGTAAAGAGAGCCAATAGAAAAAACAATTAAGAAAGTTTGATTTAAATTAGCATATTTTCAGTGAACCTGAAAGAAACTGAATATTATCAAGACACTTTATGTGAAATGAAGAATGACCTTTGAAAACTTAGGTATCTAGGTGAGGTAGCATGATGCTTAGCAGCCTGTCTCTGGCTGGATGTGGGCCCTAATTTCTCCTGAGCTACAGACATTGCAGATATATATATTTTCAAAGTCACACAACAGATGAATATACAGAGAAACTACAGACTAAGCCTGAGCCATGCAGAACTTCAGAATGATGACTAGGTCAAGAAAGATGAGGGATCAGAGAAAAGTGAACAAGTCAGGAAAAAGAAAATTAGGAAAATGTAATGTCATAAGGATCAAGAGAAATATCATGTCAAGGAGGATGGTATGTTACGCAGACCCAGTAAAACTTGTCCAAGCTGCTTAGCAGTTAAATAAATTGAGCACCAGAATTATGATTTGCATTTAGCAGTGTGGAACTTGGAGGTTTGGTAAATACAACAAGAGCTATTTCAATGCAGCATATCTTTTACACAAAATATGTGGAACCAACGAAGCCAGGAAAATTGGGTTTCCAAAATTTGATTTATTTATACAATCATTGGCCGTATCTGCTATTTCTTCTATGCAATAACATATTTATAGTTTTGTACTTAAAAATTAAAAGAAAGACCACAAAACACAACAAAGTAAAATACAAAGTTATACAATAACAGCAAAATCTCTGGTGTATTCTAGAGTTCCTAAATGAACTCACAGAAAATAGAGATCACTGATTTTAATATAAGCATTTCCAGAGTCTTTGTTGTACGAGACAGTCCATTTGAAAAAGACAAGTGATCTTCAATTTTGTTTTTGTTGATCGTCATACAATTATCTTAATGTGTTAAGATGAAAACTTCAAAAGTAATTGAGAATTTTTATTATAAAAGAAAATGTCAAGGCATATTGCATAAAAATACTATTATTTCAAGCAAGTGATACTTTATTTTTATTGAATTCCATAACAATATTTTTAGTCGCTGGTATAAGTAACAGTACATTTGTATTATGTATATATCCATCAGGAACTCTGAACAACATTGGAATCTGAAACATTTATATAGAAAATTTTATAATTTTATGAATAGAATCATTCTTGGAACTTGTGTTTAACAACCATGAGTAACATAAAATTTATATGGCATTGAAAGAGTTTATGTGTATTCAGACAATATCTGGCAGACAATTTTAAATACTGTCATCTGGAAATTAATTCCTAGTTAATTTGTGAGGCCTCAAGTTTCATTGACAGTATCACTAACAAGAAAGAAAGCAAAAAAGTGTTTTTAAACTTTTAAATCTGAAACGACATTCACCCATAATATCTAAACAAAGTCTTACATTTATATACAATATTGAAGACCATATTAGATGTTAGCTTCATTGTTTACAAAAATTGTATGTAAGTGTTACTTTCCTTTTATTGATGTCCATGAAAATATTTTTAGACTGTGGTGTAAATCACTGCATATTTTTATTATGTATATTATCCTTCAAATCTCATATAAAGTTTACATACCATTATTTGTAGTAGGTAAAATGCAGTACACAGTCAAATGTGAGTTTCAGATAGAAATGTTCATATGTATGTATTTATACATATAGAAAGGTACAGATTACAGTATAAATATGTCACAAGAAGTGATATAATATTTTTACATATATACTTTATGCAGTATTTTGCGCATATGTTTGAATCTCAAATATTATTTGGGAACATATTATATTTTACATTATATACATATATATGTATGTGCGTATAAAATTAACATTTATTTTTATATATTTTTAATTGCATTTGTGGGTACTTCTTAGGTATGATCACATTCATCATAAGAAATTTGTGCTTGCACATAACACACCTGATTCTTTTTTTACATTCTATTTTCCTTCCCTTTAACTCCTCTTCCCCTGTTTACTTATAAAATCTTTATTTCCATTTTTTGTTCCTGTTTCATCATTTTTCTTCTTTTTGCTTTATCTCCCTCTCCCTAATTCCTCTTCCTTAAATTTGTACATTTTGTTCAAATTTATGTTTATCTGGATGTCCTGCATTTTTCCAATGTGATAAACCTAGCAACCTGAGATGTCAGCTTAATATACTTTCTTAATTACTATATTATAATGTAAAGAAAGTTTAACACATCAAAGAACTTGATAACTACTATTACAAAGTCTGGAGTATGAACCATGCAAGAAGAAAACAGTCTACAGAGCTGTGGTGCACGGGTGGGCCTAATTGCATTCTATAGCAAAGTTGATGTGAGGTAATGACTTCTATTTAGTAACAATTTAGTATATCAAATTGGAAGATCTAAAATAATGAGAAATCACCCAAGCAAAGCTGATGAGCTTTATTTCTGTCAACTGATGTGGAGATTTCAGTACTATTGGTGCTAATACCTAATCTACAATGTTGACACAGCCTCCAGTGAGACACAGTCCAGCTGGTCACTGGGTTGCTTGTTACACACACACACACACACACACGTACACACACACATGCAGTGAGGTGAAGAACGATAGCAAGTTCATTGTGGGAAGTCTGACATTGTGGTCTCAGTTCGCCCATTGCCATCTGCCTGAGCCACGCTTAGATTCCAAGTATTTTATACTCTCTTCTCAGGCTCAAATTCCTAATTTTTAATTGAGTAAAACTATAGCTCTTTCATGAAATTTAAAAGAAGAAGTTATGTGAAAATGATTCCCAGAGACTTTTCTGTGTACAAGGAAGATACTAATTTTGAGCTTGTTAGACACATGTAATTATGAATACATTTCTATATAAAATTGACAATGCCCAAATGAGATCAGCCATATGCAATATCTGTCCTTTGCTTGTCTAAAAAATATATAAAAAATCAAAGGTTTACAGGTAGAAGCTCCTCCCAATCTTGAAGAAACTTCAAAATTTCATATTGCTTTTCCATCATCTATTTCTTTCACATAAAATACTAAACAGTTACTCTGAAATGTGAGCCAAGAAACCTGAATTCCTGAGCCTCATAAATGAGGATATGATTATTATCTTCCACAGAAGAGCAGCAGCTCGCAGTGCTGCCGTGGGGCACTCAGTTTTTACCTTGTGGGAGGCATTAAAATATCTTGTGTTGTTTTTCAGAGCTAAGGGTTTTGCTTCGGAGCGGTTGGTGATTCAAAGCAGGGACTAAAAAATGCTGCTGTCCAATCTCCAAAAAACCTCATGTGTTCCCCTAATTCTTCATTCTCTTTCTATTTTTCTTCAGCGATTGTAGTACTTTTTATCACCCTGAGGCGGAGTAAAAAGGAGCCACTGATCATTTCGGAAGAAGATGTGCGAGAGAACGTGGTCACCTATGACGACGAGGGGGGAGGGGAGGAGGACACGGAGGCCTTTGACATCACAGCCCTGAGAAACCCTTCTGCTGCAGAGGAGCTCAAGTACCGGAGGGACATCCGACCGGAAGTGAAGCTCACGCCCAGGCACCAGACATTATCCACCCTGGAAAGTATAGATGTCCAGGAATTTCTTAAGCAAAGACTGGCGGAAGCAGACCTAGACCCCAGCGTCCCCCCATATGACTCTCTTCAGACTTACGCCTACGAGGGCCAGAGGTCACAAGCTGGCTCTATCAGCTCCCTGGACTCAGTGACCACACAATCAGATCAGGATTATCACTACCTGGGAGACTGGGGGCCCGAGTTTAAAAAGCTGGCTGAACTCTACGGAGAAATAGAATCTGAAAGAACAACTTAGGGGCCCATTCTCACAATCTCGCAGACTTTGCTTCCGGAGCCAGTGAAGATGTAACCTCAGCAATGACAAGGAAGAGGGTTGGGAACTGTAGCTGGAGCTGAACGCGCTGTACACAGCTCCTGTAGAAACAAGTGCCCTTTCTATAAGCAAAACTGGGTTCTATAATGGAAAGAAAGTCAAATATAAGAAAAAAATACAGAGAAAACTATCATTCCTTGTGTATATTTTCAATTGCTCAATAAAGTCTGTCGTACCTTTAATTAAGAATACCTGAAATAAGCCAAACAATGAATATCTGTTTCAATATTTGTGGTTTTTTTCCCCCCCATAGCAAAAAACTAAACAAAGGGGCTCAAAATCAATGACAGCTATCACTTACTGGGGTGGGACACTGAAAGGAAAACTTGTGAAAGTTATCATGACCTTTTCCCGCTCTTCTGGGCAAACCCTTGAGACTGGCAGTCTGCTATTGTGACAGGTCTCCTGAGCCTTGTCTCATTTTGCTATCCCATGAGGTGTTCCCGGGGTACCAGGCCGCCCCATCATGGACTTCTCTGTACCATTTCCCTGTGCCCTCCCCAATTCTTCTCTCCATACAAAGTTGATGGAGCATGGGGATTTGCTGCCTGCACTGTACTATATGCAATTTTGGTGCACATCTGTGCATCAACTGTCTCCGCCCCTTCCAGCCGCCTTCATTTTAATGGGACATGCCCTTTTCTAAATGGGAACCAGGAATGGTTGAAGATAAACTATAATAAAGTCAGGAAGACTTTTAACTAAACAAACAAACAAAAAAAACCAGCTAAAACCTTATCCTGTGTGACATATTAGGGAACACTGGGTTCTCCTTTTGCTCGAACATGCAAATCAGCAATTTTAGTCATTTGTGTAACTAAAACTGATTTTCCAAAGTTTCACTGATTAGTTTATGCTGCAGCCTGCTCACTGATTTATGTCATGGATACTTACCAGACATGACTGGTTCACATGATACCAGTTCAGTCTGAAAAAATTCCTATCCTTTTATGAACATTCACTTCTTAGACTCCTGGTGGACTGACCTCCAGTCTTTGCACACGTTTAGATTGTCAGTCTCATGATGTGATGAGTTCTTACACGTTTGATGTCTACAAGAAAATACGTAGGATTTGGCACAAAAATGAAAGAATCACAGTTTTCCTTGGACACAACCTTAAGTTTGAAGCTTCGTGGTTTCAAAATCACAAAATAATAATCACATTGATGTCCCCGCCTACCTCACAGGGCTGTTGTGAGGATCACATAAACATCTGTAAAAATATTTTGCACACTGCAAAGTCTTGTGCTGTGTAAAGGCTTGCAGACACTATTTTTTAGTTCTTCAGTTTATAAATATATGTTTACATAATTTTTCATAAAACATCATATTATCTTAGGTGAATTTTGTGAGAACTTTGGCTAATGTTTAAATATACAACATACATGTCTAACTATTTTATTATTTTCCTAAGCAATCTAATTTTCTTAAGGCTTTGGTTTTCCAAATTGTTTTAGATAATATTTGATTGTTGCTATTGATCTTGAAATAATATTTCACAGAATTTCTGTGAAATATTTCTGAATCACTAGATATGATCTCACCATTGTATTTGCAATTAATTGGAATTTTTAAATCCATGAAACAAGAATTATTTGAAGGGGACAATTTTCCTTTACTATTTAAAATTTTTTACCATCTAATGTCCCTAAAAGTTATATGACATATTCTGTCTGATTCTACCCACGTGCAAAATTTTGGATTTTGCCTGTTTGTCACTGCCCTGTGCTATATCATATTCCACTTTTGAGATATGGGAAGTAAGTTTAATTTGAGTAATTCGCAGTTTGTGTTTAAAGCCTGAGGAATAAAATGCAATTTAAGTTTTTACAACATTTTAGCTTCCCAGATGCTGTTTTATCATTTTTTTTACTTCATAATGGTGTGCATTCAAGTGTCAAAAGACAGAGGGGCTTGAGGGCACCTTCTAGACACACAGGCTCTGACTATGCTAATGCTGGACTCGGCCTCTGTGTTGGAGTGTGAATCTGTGGGGAACATCTGTGAATCCTGGAGTGTTTACTTTATTCTCCAGAGAGTATGGAAAGATCAAATTTTGGAAGTTAAACATTCCTTTCAATTTAGATTTTAGATAAGCTCTCCAAGACATAAAAAATTAAAGTATTCCTCAAATAACTTTGCAGAGGAAAATGGTAAAGACAATCCTCTTTGTATTCATACAGACATTTATATAAAAGTCAAGGTCCTATGTGTGATTCTGGTAAGAAAATACTTCACTGATTTTCATAAAACAAAGTACTCTTTTTCATTTAAAGGCAAAATAGGAAAATCAAGAAGCAAACAACAATCAAAAACAATAACAAAAGCAAAATGTTCTTAATTTATCTAATTTTGTTTGTACTGTATAATGATAACATATTTCTTCTAAGTCCCTGATGCTAAATCTAAATATGAAGGTAAAATGAAGCTTCCTTGGTCTGTAACTATTTTGCACATTGATTTGTTTTAAAACTTTTGCAAATGAAAGTGTTTTCAGCCCTGCGTTTCGTATGGACGCTGAAAATAGCCATCACCTTGACATTATGATTCTGACACTTATTGTCAGAAATTATTTCTGTGACAATTCTGTACAAATATATTTTAAGAAGCAATTGAGGACAAAATATTGGCTATGATAAAGATATATACATAGATAAATTGTGACTTTACCATTGTATAGGATCAACCATATGCATTCTTTCTGCTTAGAATCACATCTGCTCAGCCACCCAAATGTGTACACATACAATTGCATCCTGAAGAATATTTGGAGAGTATAAAAATTTACAAAGTGAAGGTTTAAATGTTAATTTGATCTACTTGCAAGATGAATATAAAATTTTAGTGAAAGTTCAATACAGATAGACGATTCAAAGGGAAACGTTTGACATTCAAGCAGTCTAGCTTTCAGTATTTTCAACTTGATATTAAGCCACAGAGGTGGTAACGTGAAGAACAAGTAAAGTCAGCAAACAGGAATAAGTCAAGTTTTAGAAACAAAGTCTCATTAGACACAGTGCAGTGAGTAATTACTAACAAGTGCTTGAGTCTCCTACTTAGTATATGCAATTCAGTCAAAAAGCTGCTTTAAGGAGGGAAGTGTATTGAGTCTTCTATTTCCTCAAAAGAAAATGTTTAACAAAAAATTAGCCCTTTACTTTTATTGAAGTTATTGTTGTTGTTCTTATAGACTTGTATAGGTAAGATGGAGTTGGTGTGTCCATTTCAGTTTAAATATAAGGAAAAGGGACAAAATTTCCAATAGAGTCATTTCAGAGCCACCGAGAAGCTCCAGTGTACTGAATATGATAATGAAACATGCTTGAATCTAGTAAGTCAATGTGGGTTAGCATGAGCAGGGCTTCATCAGCTTTTGGACAAATTAAAACTCTACAATTCAATTTAATGAAAAAAGAAAAATCTCATGTTTCAAGACAAACTTGTGTTTATCTTCTGTAAAGTTCATTGAATTCCTGTCCTTTCCATTTCAAGCCTAAAATCTTTGGGGAAAATGTAAGGTAGTTTTAAAAAATCAATTTCTCTCTCTTTCTTTCTCTCTCTCACATCTCTATCTCTATCTCTCAGATTAATAGTATCTGAGAGATGTAAAAACACTTTAACATGTTTTGTCTTCTACCTCATCTGTAGAAATATTTTTTTCAATATAGGATGAAAAATCTCATAAATTCCAAGCCCCAAAAATCTTCCAACCTTTTGACGATAACTGGAACTGAAGTCAATCAGTATTTTTATCTTTCCCAAATGCAGAATTTTAAAATTAAATGTTAAATGCAATACTTTTTAACACATCAAAAGCATTTTCTTACTCTGGTTTATTCCAATAAAAGTTATAAGGAATTAGATGAGGAATTTATTTTATTGAAGAAAGAAATCAGAGAAAAATAGAAAAGTTTTTCTTTGAAGTGTTCATTTAAAAAAAGAAAAAAATCCTTCTCTAGTTAACAAACAAACAAAAGTGCTATATTTGTCTACTTTGCTGAGTTCCTGGCAATGAATATTTGTTCTTCAAAATTTTAGGGACACTGAAAATTACATTAGTAATGACATTTTTTACACTCTGTGGTTTGGTTTGGTTTTGTAGCATTATAGCACTGTATTTCCATTCTCCTGGAAAGCATCTCATTTTTGCCCTTCCAAAGATAGCTGGGAGTGCATTTTTATTTTTTATGTGAGATTTATTTTAAATATTGCAAATGGCTTTAATGAGACACTTGATTAGCCATTTTTTAAATTAAAATGGGACTTTACATATTACTTAATATATTTTCAGTACAATATTCAAGACAGTCTATAATTGAAATTAAAAAATAAGTGTATGATTTCAATATTTTTCTCCTTAAAAGTAAATTTAGAATATTGTTTTGTGGGAGAGGCACTCATGTGGAATAAATATTCTAGTTTACTCACTTGAGTGATATGTTCTCTTTATAATTGCACATAAAATTCATGACGTTGGGCAAGAGATCTAGCTTAGCAGCTCAGCGCCAGTCTGGCAAGTGTGAGGTCCTGAGTTTGATCCCCAGTACAAAAAAAAAAAAAATCATTATATCAACTACACAGCAATACATTAATTCCATTTAATGAAATTAAACTACAAAATTTAGAATGAAGCACAACACGTGAGATTTTATAATTTCTATTTAGTAGAATTCCCTTCAGAATATGATTTCCAAGGCTATAAAAATATAAACTTTTCCCTTTGGGACACACTAATGTTGATCATTACTTTGTTATATGTGGTCAATCATAATCATCAACTACTTTTCACATTTCTAGCTGTCATCATTTCATTTTGAGAGAATGCATGAATAAGGGAGAGTACCATGATTTACTGGAACAAGGAGTTTGAAAATCCTACTTTTTGATTTCTCAGCCTTCCCTTTCCCAATCAGAATCTTGAATCAAATAGGGCACAGACACCATAGAAGGATCAATGTCTGAAATAAAGAGGGAAAGTTTAGGCTCTGTGTCTGGATATCAAAATTTCCCCAATGCATTCTGGGAGAATTACTAATTCTGCACGTTTTATATCAGTTTAACAGTTGTTTAAACAACATTTCAATTTTAAATGAAATAGTGTCATTACATTTATCTCTCAGAGTTACGAATACCAGATAGAATCTTATCAAATTAAATAGCTCTCTTAATATGATCTCATTATTTTTCCCTCTCTCTTCCCTAAGAGATGTCATCAGGATTTTGTGATGTGCATTATGTAAAACAAGTAATCAAGGATGGGAAGAATTGCAGTTTAGATGAAGCATTTTCTATCAAAATAGTCAAGGAAAAGAAACCATCGCAGTATTAACTTATCTCATTCTTCTTTCCACTATGCTGAGGACAAAAGAAAACATAATACCTACTGCTGCACTTAATGTATTTAATCTTCTCAGTATTTTTAATATAAAAAGATCCAAATATGAGAAATATGAGTTGAAAAATAAACTTACAAGGTGTCATGAATTATACTTACTTTTTACTTATTTCCTCTCATTTTTAATCTTTAGTTATAAAGACCATTTTAGTTTGTCAATTTAATTATTTAAAAAAAAAAACAAGTGAATTCCACTCTTGTTTTTGAGAAAAATATAATTGAAGTGTTTTGAATAGAATATTCAGAAACATATAAAATGCTTAAAATTCAGGGGATACAACATTCCTTAGCATAGCTATACAGTATATTTTTATGATCAAAAAACACATTTGCATGGTGTTATCTGAGCCCATTTTGTACTTCTAATAAAAGAAATACATTCTTATTTATGGAGGTATTGAAGAAAATAAAAATGATTCCTTGGCATCCATGTATTTTCTGCATAATAGTAAAGATTTGTTTTCTGCATACAGGAAGAAAAAAACTTGGTTTTTACAAATTTTAGATTAGTCTTTAGATACTATACATACATTTTATAACCAGATAACAACATAAGGGCACTAAAGCAGATCTTACTGAAAAGTACAGTTTGGAAAAAATTTTGGGTGTAACTCTTATCTCAACCATATACCTGTTTCTGTGTCTTAAATGACCATATAACCTTCTTGTTCGTGGAAAAGACAGAAATCACTATGAGAGAAAATTATAGAAATTTGCATCTTTGTTTTTCTTTCTTTCAAATCTTATTTTATAAATAGCTTAGAATCCAAACATCTTTACAGATGTCCCCAAAATCTGTTTCTCTGTTTATGTTGTCTATGTCTGTTATTGACAGACCTGATCACACATTTTTTATTTTTACCATTAAACATTATTATTTGAATCTCATTAGTACATGTTTGCAATACACAATGATCGCACTCATTGTAGGGTTTTTATTCATATCTGTAGCACACCTCAATACCCTTATTTTTCCTCTCCTTCCACTCTCCTTCATTTTTCCAGCATAAGATTGATTTATTTGTTTTTGTAAGCTGAAATATCATATATACAGATGGAAAACCAGACTAATAGGCCAAAGACCATTTGAACCATGTCAGATCATTGTACTAAGTCAAGGTAAACTTCTAAATACATTATCCTCGGTGGATGGTGAAACTTTAGTATTATTTCTATTTTTTCCTTACCTTCATAATTTGTGTAATATATTATATACTTCATTTCACATTTTATGTAATATATAACATATTTTTAATATTAGAGAAAGATATTACAGAGTGCAAGAAACAGAAGGATTTTAATATAAGAAAAAAAAATGCTATATTTAGGCTTTGTTTCTCAGTTACTTCAGTTAATATTATGGGTTTGAAAATATGACCATTTTTCTAAAAATGCCTCATATTTATCCTTTTTATGGAAGAGTAGTACTGCATTGGATATAAATGCCATATTTTTTATCCATTCATCTGTTGATGGACATATAGGCTGTTCCCAGGATTTACCTGTTATGTGGCTGTAAAATGGATATCCATGCATTACACTGAAATGATGTATTTATCTCTTTAGGGAACAAAGAAAAGAACTGGGTCAAATGAAATTTCTACTTCAACTTTTTTTTTTGAAGACTCTGAATACTGACCTCCACAGTGGTTGTATCAGCTTAGAGTCCTTCTAAGGATGGGGAAGGGTTCTTGTCTCCCACAGCCTTGCTGGCATTTGTTACTGGTTGATTGCTTGATGGGAGCCCTTCTTTGTAGCTCAGGAAAAATCCCAGAGTTGTTTTCATTTGCATTTATTGAATGGCCAGTTTTCCTAGTGCCATTTGTTAAAGAGGCCATTTATTCTCTGGTGAAGGAATTTGTTCCTTTTGTCAAAAACAACATAGTTAAATGTACCTAGAGATGTTTCTTTGCCTCTGTTTTTTTACAGTAATCTGAGTCTGGGTTTTATTTATTCTTTCACTACCATACTGTTTTTATCACTGTAGCTTTGTAGTACAATTGAAGTCTGGGTTTGCGATGCCCTCTTCCTTGGCCTTTTTGCCAAGAATTGCTGTTGTTCTTCTAGCTCTCTTCTGAGTCCATATGAATTTTAGGATTACTTTCCCCGGTTCTGTAAGAATGTTGCTAGTATTTCTATTGAGACTATGTCAAATCTATATTGCAGTTTTGGAAATAGTACAATTTTGACTATAGTGATTCGGCCTATCCAGGAAAAGAATTTATCCTCCCATTTTCTTTCTTTCTTTTTTTTTTTTTTTTTTTTTTTTTTTGGTACTGGGGATCGAATGCACTACCCTGCTCTTGCCAGGCAGGCACTTAAGCCACTGAGCTAAATCCCCAGAACCTTCTTCCTGTTTTCTAATATTTTCTTCAATATTCTTTCTCAGAATAGTGTAGTTTTCATCACTGAGATCTTCGTTACGTAATTTCTGTGTATTGCATTTTTTCTTGATGTTTTTGTGAGGACACTGCTTCCCTAATTTCACACTCAGTGCGTTTGCTATTAGTGTATAGGAATGCTGTAGCTTTCTGAGCTTTGACTTTGTATCCTGCTACACTTCCAGATTTAGATATTAGTTCTAGGAGTCTTTTGTTGGAGTTTTTGAGGACTTCAGTGTAAAGGGTCATATCATCAGCAAATGATTATGATTTAACTTCTTCCTTCCCTATCTATATTCATGTTATTCCTTCTTCTTCTCTTATTTCTTTGTCTAAGATTTCAAGAACTATTTTAAACACAACCAGTGATAACAGATGTCCTAGTCTTTTCCTTGATTTTACAGGGGACGCTTTCAGCTTCTCTTCATCTAATATGATGCCCAGTGAAGACGTACAGGGAAAAACATGATTCAGAATAAAATTGTAATAATAATGAAATAGTGGTCTTTTAAAAGCACTATGTTGGGGCTGGGGATTTAGCTCAGCAGCATAAGCGCCTGCCTTGCAAGCATGCAGTCATGAGTTTGATCCCTGGTACCGATAAAAATAAAAAAATAAATAAATAAAAGCGCTATGTTGGTGCATTCAATCTCTCATTTTTGCAAGTGGTTCTACAAAGCCAGCAGCCTCACCAGTTTACAGATAAATTTTAAAGAAAAAATAAACAATAGAAAATTTTATTTTTTAAACTCTGCACTAAAGAATTATGACCATACTGTTTAGTACAGAATAGGACCTAAGTATAACAAAAAAGAAATAACAAAAGGGTTTTAAATATATAAGGATGGCTATGACTGGATTGGTAACAGCTAGACCCAAGGTTCTCCTCATCAGTCAGTGCCAGTCATCGACTGAGGGGAGAGAATACAATTCTGTACCAGCAAACAAGCCCAGTCCAGGAACCAGCACCTTGCATGGGCTGCCACTGGACTGGAAAGACCTAGACCCAAGCCTCTCGCTGTAACTCAGCACCATTCATGGACTCAGAGGGTGAGGGGGTAGGGAGAAAAATGCTGCACCAGCAAATAGGCACAATATGGGATCAAGCGCAGCAGACTAGGAAGAGCCAGACCCAAGCCCCTTCCAGTGCGCAGGCTGACAAACAAGAAGTACCAATTCCGCCTCCTCCCCTGTAAGTGACCAGCTTAGCTGGAGAAACACAGGCTGTGATGGTAGCTGTGGAGGTGAAATGCAATCGGTTGCCTGTGGTGCTTCAGTGTTTTACTAACACTGCAGGTCTAGGACCCGTGGTCTGATCAGAGGATCAGAGGGTAGTCGTGTGCAGTGTGGTGTCTAGGCAGGATCTCCTTCTGAGGGTTGCAGCCATTGCTGATTCCTTATGATTTTTTTTGAGGTCCTATATCATTTCCATTATTTTGTTGGGATGGGTT
Source organism: Hydrochoerus hydrochaeris (assembly GCA_004027455.1). Taxonomy (NCBI): domain Eukaryota; kingdom Metazoa; phylum Chordata; class Mammalia; order Rodentia; family Hydrochaeridae; genus Hydrochoerus; species Hydrochoerus hydrochaeris. The sequence continues at coordinate 29,999 of PVLA01004272.1, read as the reverse complement.
TTATCATCATTTGTTTTGTTTGGTTATGTTAAATTCGATGTCAAGAGAAGCTATTTCAAGCATGGCAAGATATATTATGGAAGCAATTTTGGATTTACTATAGGCTTGTTGTGAAATCCTTTATTGCATTCATTATTTTGTTTTTATTGTTTCAATTCTGTTCTGTTTTGCTTTTTACTATTTCTGAAGTTATCTGCAGTTATTATGAAGACATCAAAAGGCATTATTGTAACTGTTGTTGATTTTGTAATATTTTGAAATCCTGTATCTCTTACACTAGTTTGTTTTGATTCTTTTATTGTTTTATCCTCTTCAAAACAAAATAAAAAAATACTAGGGATGATGCCAAGAAAGTTAATTCTAGTGTTAGAAGAAAGGATTGTAAAACATTTAGAGTTGAAGAACAAACTGAGCATCTTTGGAGCATCACAAACCTATAAGCCCTTGATGGGAAGTCGTAATTTAAGATAAGAACACACCATACCACTGTGCACATCAGAAGACCAAAACTAGAATAGCAAATGAAATGAAGGGCAAAAAATTACTAAAAATTTTAGGGATAGAAATGTTTTATATTATCCAAATTGTCAAACAATGCAATTTAGTATGTCATGAATCAATGACTAGTCGCTCACCCTTCCTGTCTGACCTTTAGAAAGTAAAACTGATCTTGAGAAAACTGAGCATGTCTTCTTAGGAAAAGCCCCTGGTATTTTATCTTGGAAGTGAAATCTGGCAGAAAAAATGAAGCTACCCAAACGTAAAGGAATAAATTTTAGAAATCAAAACCAATCACTCAATAATGAATAAGTCATAAATTTGAGTACATACAGTATATAGCTGAATAGACTATAGCTCACAGTGCAAAAGATAGTATTACAAATTTGGAAACAATAACAAAATTTATCAATCCCAAATGACCATGTGGTCTATCTCATGCAAAGTTGCTGGAAACTTTTTCTTCTGTCTCCCTTAGAACACTAGAATTTTCCATAGAACAGTATCCAAAATAGTTCAAAACTAAACCATAAATACACTGAGGTATTTCAAAATACTTTGAACTAGAAAACAGAGAAATATAAACACCACAAAATTAAGAATTTATAAAAATTAACTCCCTGATATTCATAAAGTATGGGATAGGATGGAGGGGAAATTAGGATTTGAAAAAGATGCAAGGTTTTGTTGATGATTTTGTATTAAATCTGTTTAAGAATTCTCATGTACTGGGTGATGTGCTAGTGTGCATTATAGAAAAGCATTTATTATTAATGCTATTAATGTAGTGTTTTTTCTTTATCCATGATAGTATCGGATACCTGTGGTGCTTCAGTGTTTTACTAACATTGCAGGGCTAGGACCAGTGGTCTATCATAGGATCAGAGAATAGTGGTATGAATTTTGAGTGCTACTTAAGATATAGGAAAACTTCCCAAAGAACTTTTAAAATTAGCTTGATTTCCTTAAGCCAAAAGATACCTATAATTTTACTCTGAGAAGTATTCTACCACCCCAGTAAAGCATACATGATGTATGGGATGTACTGTCATGCAGATTCTCACTTCCATAAAGAAAACCATAGTCAAGAGAGCAAACGTAATCACTGATTAGGACCAGGTTATATTTTTAACTTGAAATGCATGTAGTTTTTATAATTATCTAATTATTTAATTATACACATTGTCTAAGTAAAATAAAGAATTAATACTTTTGAAATAATGTATTTGAATTTCTGCCAAACATATTTTCAATCACGTTTCCTTCTATATGCCCAAAAAGTTATTCTTTGGACTTTTTATTTTCCTTATAATTTTGCCAATATGCAATATTGCACATTATTTCATTTCACTAAGTACTTAAATATTCTCCTGTGATTTTCTTATCTTTTTTAATACAGGGTTTCACTATGCAGTTCATTCCAGCCTTGAACTCACTTTGAAGACCATGCTGGCATTGAGCTCCCAGTGATCCTCCTGCCTCAGCCTCCCGAGTGCTGAGACTACAGGTGTGCACCACCATGCCCAGCCCTTCCCATTTTCTTGTAAGCTCAAATTTTGTCTTTGGTCAAAATTTCTATCAATAATCCCAGGGGATGGAGGGTTTCTGGAGCATGGATCACAGCAAAGAGCTGCTCCTGCTGCCAGCTGTTTTTCATGGTGTTCCTGTGATTTCCTCCACAGTGACATTGCTCAGCCGTCTTCCAGAAAGCTAATTCTGTTAACCAAGGTCACTGATGCAGCAGAGGTCCTCACGGCAGCTTGGAGTAAAGTCCACTCATCACTGGAAGCCAGATAGCCCAGCAATAGTGTCTCCCTTACAAATTCTGTTCGTCCAGTCTCTTAATTGAAGAGTTGCTTAACCAAAATAAAAACATTCTAAGAGTGAGACATGGAAAGAGAGCAAGAGATAAAGACATAGATATTCAAAATGTGTATATTATTTTTAGGTTGATGAAATCAATTTGCTTATATTTTGGCTTTACATGTGTCATTAGTGAAGTTTACTTATTGTTCTAACATCTCATAACAGTTTGAATAGTGGTGTCACCTCCTTCTAAAATGAAAATTAAAACTGGAGTATTTTACTATATTTTGAACTTGAATATTATTATTTAAGCCTAGAAAAATCTGTTCTTTGAAAAGTTATCAGATCTCACATGGATAAAATTACCTGAGTGCTACTTAAGATATAGGAAATACTGAGACTGTTAGGATGAATTACTTATTGTTTAATGTTTAAATAAATATTTGTATTTTCTAAGTTTTCTTGTGTTAATTTTTGTCAAAATGTTAGTATTTTTAAATTTAGTATTTTTAAAATATATTAAATTTTAGTATTTTTAAATTTAGTATTTTTAGATTGTAAAATTTAATATTTTTAAAATTTAGTATTTTTAAAATGTTTCCAAACATTTATCCAGAAGTTATTTGCATAATCACACCATTCTTTTAAAATCCTTTGCATTCATCTTTTAGTTGTCCTACTAAAACAATTTTTTCTTTCTCTTAATCAAACGTGCAAGATTTCTGTCAGTTGTATCACTTTCCCAAAGTCAGCATTCAATGTCGATGTTACTTTCTATAACGTGTTTGCACTTCTCTTATTTTGCTCCCATCTTCATGGTTTTTTTAATTTTCTTCTGTTTTGTTCCCATTATTTAATTTTTAATAAATATTTTAATTAATTTAATTTCAGATTTCTAATTTTCTAATATTTGCCTTTCAAGGCATAAATTTTTCATTTCTCCAAAATTGTTTTTGTTTGTACACTTAATATTTTCTTCTATACTAAAAAAAGTATGAATTTCATTTGCATTTTCTAGTAGTATTTTATTACTTGCTTTAAAACATCTTGTATGAGTGCAAAAAATTAGTGTGAATAACAATTTCCAAATATTATATGTTCTTTTAAAATATTGTGCATATCAAATTATCTTAGAAGGTATGCATTCACCATCCCTTAAAATACATCTCCATGAAAATTAGCAATAATTTACTTTATTTTCATTAAAAAGTCAAGTAGTTAAACAAATATTCTGTTATCCCTCATTCTGAGGAGATGTGTTTCAATTTTCCTCACAAATTAGTTTTTGAAAAATATTTTAAAGCTATAGTATCTTTATGTTCACTCCTATAATTCTTGTTTCAACTTCTATTTTGAATGTATTCTGCTATATATAGTAAAACTTTTTATTTCTAGTAGTGTTTTTATCATACACTATATATAGCTTTATATTAAAATATTCCTTATTCCTTTAAATGGTGCATTTTTCATCTCTCATCTATAATCTTTTTGTGTTTAGTGTTATGATGATTTCTTATGTGATATATAATCTACATATACACCTTCTTGTATATGGCTGTGTATGTGTATAATACACTTTCTTCCATATTTAATTGAACAAGGTAAGTCATCAAACTATGAATAAATGTATGTCTCTGGCACAAAACAGGGAACCAAAAATATTGTGAGTAGAATACTGTGGCTTTGCCATGTTTAATTTTGTATTCACAGTCCTGACATAGCTGTTGCCATTGTCGCTGTGCCTTTGCACTGTTTCTGGACTCATAGCACGAGTCCAGATGCATGCTTCCTTCCCTTGATAGTCAGCGGTCTAGCTTGAGGAGCACTGGTGTTAGCTCTTCTTAAAGGTCTGGTAAAATTCACCAGTGATTCATCTGGTTCTGGACTTTTCTTTCTTGGAAGACTTTTATCACTGCTTCCATCTCACTGTTTCTTATAAATTTGCTTAGTTTGTTTTTCTATCCTTTTTGTTCAGTCGTTGTAGCTAGTATGTATCTAGACATTAATCTATTTCTTTTAGAGTCTTCAGCTGATTTTGAAATATCAAAGTAGTCCCCAGTAATCCTCTGGACTTTCATCTCTAATTGACACTCTCTCTCTCTCTCTCTCTCTGTTAGTTAGAACAATAGTTTACCAGTCTTGTTTATTTTTCTCAAAAATTTAACTCTTTCAATGATCCTGAATATTAGTCTTTTAATCTCCATTTCATTCATTTAAGCACAAATTCTTGCATTTTCTCTTGGTGGGTTTGGCTCTGATTTGTTTTTTCTGAAATCTTGGGAGGCATCATTATGTTGTTTATTAGAGTTCTCTCTGACATTTTAGTGAAGGCCCTCAGAGCTATCAACATTCCTCATAGAACTATATCTCAGATGTTCAAGTGTGCTTTTTTCTAATATATATATATATATATATATATATATATATATATATATTTTAATGTAATTATATATTTTAATATAACCATATATTCTTTCTTGCTTTTTTTGGTTATTTCTTTTTTAGGGGATGGGTGTAGATTGCTTGAAACAGGATCCTGCTATATCATTTGCGCTGTCCTTAAACTCACTATGTAGCCCAGGCTGGTCTTGAACCTCCTGCCTCAGCCTCCCACGTGCTGGGATTACAGATGTGCACCAGCATGCCCAGCTTCTTTTGGCTACTTCTTATTGCAATAATTTTATTTGTTACACTTGGAAGCCATAGTCTTAGACATTGTAATTTAATGGCAACCAATTTCACACATACACTTTAGTAAAACTGAAAGTCAGTCAAAACCATGATGTGATAACAAAAGTGTTTAAATATTTTGATAAAAACTTCTTTCCAACACATTCAAACACTCTTCTAGTCAATATTTAACTCTCTATTTTCAGTGTTATGATTACAATTAAACATTATCATTGTTTTTCATTATATTACTGTCAGTTTATATTTAGTCTTATGCTAGTCAATTTCTTTATGAAAAATTAATTGCAATGTATCTATATTCCTGAAATAAACACTGTATAATGACTTTCATTATAAGGTCAGCCTAATTTTTGTCCAAAAATGACGTGCTGTTATTATCAGTTTAGAAATTGTTCTAAAATTTTTAAGTCTTTAACAATATATTGTTCTCAACATTTTAAGTAGTGCTTCACTGTTTCCTAGTCTCTACTTTTTCTGATTAGAATTAAGCACTCATATTAGTTTTGTTTCTTTGCTGTAAGTCACTTTTCTCTGAATTCTTAACTTTGCTTGGAAATTCCACCATTTGAAATTCTCTCTCTCTCTCTCTCTCTCTCTCGCTCTCTCTCTCTCTATATATATATATGCATATGTATATGTATTTACATTGCATTGCAATTCTAATGATTATTGAATCTGAAGATGTATTTCATACATATAAAAATCATAATTATCTTTTCAAACATTGACTTTTATTTCTTCATATAGTTTATTTTTTTCATATATGTTAGACTTTTCTTCTTTTGTCTATTATAAGTACTCTTCAATATTGTTTTTACATTTTCTATAATTTGTATTCATGTTAATATTTCCAAATTTTCATTAAATTCATTATTTTTCTAATCACCCTTTTCCTTTCTCTTAATGTCATCAACATTTTCATTTATTTTACTGTAGTTTGATGTCTAAAAATCCATTTGTTTTCATTTTTTATGTATTCCTTTTATCAAAATCAATTTATTTTAGCTTATAGAAAAATTGTGTTGTCATTCCAGAGAGTTCCTGTGTATTTCACATTGTCTTTATTATTGTTAGAGGTCTCATTTTCCTAAAATTCCTGCATTGAACTGCTGACCCCAATGTGATCATAATTACGAACTGGTTACATGGGATATCATTGAATACAGCGGAGGCTATGAGCATGAAGTCTCATGATGGGATCAGCATCCTCATGAGAGCTTTTTCCACAATGTGAGCACACAGCAAGAAGGCAGCCATCTGTTAGAAGGAAAGCCTGCACGGTAACTGATCTGGCAAGCGTTTTAGTCTTGGACTTCTCAGTCCCGAAGACTGAGGAAAGGAAGTTCTGTTGCTTAAGGCAACCAGGGTGTGGTATATGGTGGCAGCTTGAGCAGATTAATACAATGGGCCCTTGGGATCCACAGTTTCTGCATCTGTCAGTTCAACCTAATGTAGATTAAAAATATATTAGAATTTTTCTTTGCCTATTAATGATACAAAAATAATTTCATAGGAATTCCTAAACACTATAGTATAAGACCTGGTTTCTTAGTATTTACATGCTATTAGGCATCATAATGTAGGTGTGACTTCTCGGGAGGATCTGAGTGTGTTATAGGCAATTACTGTAAAGGATTCTATCATCCATGGGTATTAGTATCTTCTGGGATGTTGGAACCAATATGTACAAAAATCATAACTATTGGACTTTCAGAAACTGATTCAAAAGTCTACTTAAACCCATAAACCAGGAAAAGACAGAGTAACCATCAGAACATTGACCATATCCAATCTTGGAGTAGTACAGTTCATTTTTTATAATAAAACACAATGTGGATCATAATATTATTAATATAGTTAATTCACATTTTCTCAATTATTGCTTGATACATTTCTATATCAGAATATAATTTAGAATAAAATATTACATTTACTCATAAGGTCTGTGAGGTTCCTCTGAGCTGTGACAATTTTTCACCTTTTTCTTTCGTTTGTAACTGCCAGGTTTGAAGAAGACTAGCTAGACATCTTTTAGAAGAAGTAATTCCTCAGTTCAGAAATGCTTCTGTTTGTGAACAGTTCAACTTGTGAATGGAAACATTCAGCAAAACTTTGCTTCCATATATGAGTTCTACATTAGTGACAAAAAGGGACCAATGCCATCTTCCTTACCCAAACAAAGCCTCAGTTATTTTCCTCTGACTCATGGAACAAATTAAGTTTGAGAACTGTGGTACCACCATATTCCTATAATGTTCTCTTGTAGACAGACTGAGATTATGGATTTTTGGAAAGAAGTCCACAAAAGCAAATTAAAATTGTATTCACAGGATATCGGGGGTACACTGTTGACATTTTCATCATTATTGACATTGACCTGGAATCCCAGTGCTGTTTTATAGAAATCATTTTGTGTAACCCATCCATAAGAGTAGAGTGCACAGTTATATTTACTGTTTTGAAGACAGAGTAGCTACACCATTTATTTGGAATTCTCCAGGGGAAACACATTTTCTTCCTTATCTATTTGTTTAATCACTCATTTATATCAAAATGGACATATTTATTTTATGCCATATATAATCTAATTCTGGTTTATTTATTTTAATATTATTATGCTCCAGTTTTAAAAATTTACAGTCCTTTGAATTAACATCTATATGATTTTTTCATATCACCAACAGTAGGTATTTTTTTTTATTGTGGATGGATTGGTTTTTTAGAATTTCCATATTTTGTATCTTGTACAAAATGTTCTAGTCTAAGATTTATCAACCTTATATTTCTCATTTGTCTTGGTCACTTTTATTTCACTGCTGAGACAAAATACTTGATGCCCAAAATGAAGGAAGGAAATGTTTATCTCACTGTTTGTGGAGGTTTCAATCCATTATCAGCTGGCTCCATGGCAAGGAGGCAGAGCAACCAGGGAGATACTTTTAAGGCAGCAGCAGAAAAACAGACAGACCCAAAGAGGAAGTGGGGGCAAGTCTTTTTTTCTCCCCCTATATTGTAAGCAGGCTACCTACACCCTAGGGCAGGTGTAGCAATCAAAAAATCTCCATGCCCTCTTCTTACAAAGGATGAGGATGTTTACAAAGTAAGAACCCTGGCTCCCTGCTGAGTGTCTTAGTTAAACTTCTAAACTTCTAAGTTGATACAGTGTGTCAACCACAACATCATTATGTTAGCTTTCTTTCCAAGAAGCTTTATTTCCTGTTATGAAATATTATCAAACTCAAGATTTGAGTGCTGTGTGTCTTAGTTCCTACTGAGATATGATTGCTTCTTGATTGTTGCCAAAGCAAAGAAGTTCATGTATCTGTTACAAAATAGGCTTATTTTTTTATCCTAATCTATTATCAAATTGGCCTCTTACTTTGCTTATCTACGTATCTCCATTTCTCCAAATGATAAAGCTGACTTCATTATCACTATCCATTTGGTTACTTAGTCCCAGTATAAAAATAAAGAACAGCGTCAAGATGAACACTGAGGATTTTAGAAAGCAACTTTATCATTTTAGACCCAGTGCTTCATGCATTATCTTTTGCCTTTTTGTTTTTAAGCAATCATACATTTCAGATCAACAAATTGTCTTCTATGCCCATAATTAGGTAGCTTTCTAAGTTGTTAATACAATTATATGACTTATCCATTCTACATTCTATCCTAGTTTTCCCTTGACTTCCTAATTGAATGTTCTAATTAGTGCCCATTAGTGTTCATGCTTTGTGATGCACTTTTTGAAGGATTTGGCAAATATGTAGAAACATATACTTATTACACCATCACTATCTTAACAAAAATCTATGATTCATTTGGTGAACACTCTTTTGTGAAATCCTGACAACTGGTGATCTTCTCCCCTTTTCAGTGTCTTTCCACACCAGAGTGTTTTATAATTGTAATAAAAAATTCAGACTTTTCAGGTTGACTTTTTAAAACAGAGAAATATACTGTTAATTGCTTTATAACATTTCTTTCTAACACAGAATGTTTTACTGGATAGACATAGATCCATTGGTTTAATGATTCACCTGTTGAAGGTCATCTTAGTTGCTTCCAGAGTTTGACAGTCATGGATAAACTTATGAAGAGCTCATGCAATAGTGTATCTCCTCATTTTACTATATATAATTCTATCCATCATTAAAGGGTATCACTATAGCTTACTATATTTCTAGTAGTTCACACCTCTGCAATTCTATGGTCCTTTCCTATTCATTTATATAACTTTTCTAAGTTGAGTTGAAACTGTTTTTAATTTTAACATTTTACTGAGTTTCATGAAAATGAATATAAATATTCCTGGGTCTATACATTCAGAAACTTTAGCTCTTTCATTAGTATCCTTGATTCCACAATTCTCAGTATTAAATTTCCCTGATATTGGTCTCAAAAATTCATTATTTGACCTTTATAGTCAGAAGGAAGACTTTTGACTTCCTTGATCCAGACAAGCTAAAGCCAGGGAATTTCTTCTGAAGCTGAGACTTCATTTTCCATAAATTGTTCACAATTATGCACTATTTATGATTTTTTTCAGTCTAATCTGAATCTAATTGCTTTTGTCTTGTGATTATTTTTCAGTCTAATCACAGGACAAAAGCAATTAGATTCTTATTGCAATTTGTGAAATCAAATGTCAGGATTATGCTTGAAAACTTGAATTCCCTGAAGCAATAGGGATGCTTCATAATGTTTCAAATTTAACATCTAGAATGGATTATGAAAGCATAAGAATTTAAACCTTGTGCACAAATGAGAATATTACACATAAGTCTTCTCAGAGCTCCCTCATTGCATTCTGCCATTCACAGTTCTCTTGACAGTCATTTGACACATTAGGAAAAATTAAAGTGCAGAAAGAAGTCAGAACAAACACAAAAGAAAATGTGACATATTGACAAATTCTTCTATGATGACATCACACAGAACTACTGAGGAAAACAAAACACAGAAATTAAGAGGAAGAAACCAAACAGCACAATATTAACCCCTTTTGCCATGGTTACATTGATGAACATGCTATTCCTCAGATTGGGATTCTGGCAGTTCTTGGTACCTCTCTAATGTATGAAATGCAAACTCAGATTTTTCATGTGTACCAAAACTTGCAGGGATTTCAGGCAGGTATTAATCATCTGTGACATAAACTGTTTTTTGGTGTTCTTATTTACATATATGCCTCACACTGAATTTAAACCTTAAGGTTGACAAAATTCATATTTAATAAATAACACATTGGCTTTTAGATATTTTAGCTTTATTTCCATGTGACATGATTCATAGGGTTGTGCCCAGTTAGTTCATATGCCTCGTACCTAAGCAGGGTGTTTTTAGTATTTCTGGCATTCAATTAATTTTACCAAGGTAAGTCTCTGTGGAAAATATTAATACCTCATTCATCAAGTCATTATGTGAACTAATGGAATAATTCAACACGATTATGTTTCGAAGCTACAGCACCACTGTACCTTAAACCCCGGCAGAACTGTGGCTTGCTTAGGATACTTCTGGCTAGACTTGAGCTCTCCTCTGTCTGAAAGACGGCAGCTAACAGGCCCGTGGAGTTTATCAGAAGTGAGAACAACTGATTACAAGAAATATAGCATCCTTGCTAAAGTAGTATAATAAGTAACGACAGCATCAAGCACAGGCTAGAAACTAACAAACTGTGGTAACTGCTAACTTGGTATCTCTAACCATAGAAGCAAGAACTATAGTTATATAAAAGCATCCAACAGTAACCAGAATTTGTATGCAATGAGTTTTCCCTTGGTAGAGTGATTTTGTTCTGTGGGAGAAAGGAATTTCAGGGGGTTAGGAGACAAAAGCAGAGTGAAAGTGAAGAGAAATCTGGAAGAAGCAAGGCAGATGGGCAAAAGATGGTCACCCACACTTTAGGAAGACGTCAGGACAGGCAAAAAAAAAAATGTAGGAGAAAGCAAAAAAAAATACCAAGGTGACTAAGAAGACTAGAGACAATGTTCAATCGTGTGAAAACATTAAAAAGTCACCAAGGACAAATGAAAAAAAAGGGAGAGACAGGACAGATGAAGCAAAGCAAACATTGTAAGTCAAAACATAAACCACTCCTTTCAGAAAAGAAAAAGGAAGACAGAAAGAGGAAAATGAAACAATGTAATCAATGAATGGCAATAAAAAAGAAGGAACGAGAAAGAAAAAGAACGAGAAGGGCCCCGTTTTGCTAGTTAGCCCCCCAGCCGACGTGGTCTCTGCACTGAGTCTGGGCAGTGCCCCTGGGTGCGGGGATAGTGCTGGCCACACCGCTGCCCCGTCCTCACTGGTCATAAGGCAGAATGGGCAGCACCTCTGCCCTGCTGCTGGTCGAGGGCACTTGCCTGTTCATGCCGCTAGTCACAGGGCAGAGGGAATTTGCCAGTCCTTTAACCAGGATTGAACAACGGTCATGAGAGTGGAGATTTTAGAGTAAAAGCTTTGTGCTTTTCCCTATTTAATCAGAGGTTGGCAGTGAGATTGTCATAAATGGCTTTTATCAAATTGAGATAAGGTCTTTGTATACCTTTTTTATTTGGAGGTTTTATTATGGCTGAATACAAGCTTTTATAATTTTTTTTCTGTGTCTGTGAAGACAAACATGCAACTGTTGTTCTTCCCTCTGTTTATGTGATGCATTAAACTCACTGAACTGTGTGTGCTGAAGCACCTTTGCCTCCCTGGGAAAAGCACACTCAGTCATAAACTCTTTAATAATCTGTCACATTTCTGTTTGCCAATATTTGCCTGAGAATCCTTGCATCTTGTTCACTGAAGAGATTCTCTTGTAGTTTTCTTTTTAAATTGAATTCTTATCTGGTTTCAGGACCAAGGTTACGCTAGTCTCAGGGAATGAATTTGGCAAAATTACTTTTCTTTCAATATCATTAAATAGTAGGAGTAGTATGGACATTAAATCTTCACTAAATTTCCTGTAGAATTCAGAGGTGAATCCAGCAGGTGCTGAGAAATTATTTGTAAGCAGGATGTTTCTTCCTGCCTTAATTTAATTGTGTATCATTGAATTATTCAGGTTTGTTTTAATATCTTCATGACTCCATCTTGAAAAAATCAAAAATGTAATTAGCAATCCATTCATTTCTTTTACATGCTCCAATTTATTGGAAGGTAGATTTCTGTAGTAGCTGTAAACACTCTTTTGGATTTCAGAAGTGTCATTGTGACATCCTGTTTTCCAATTTTGTTTGCAACAATTTGAGTTTTTTCTTTCCTTCTTTTGGTAAGATTGGCAAAGAGGTTGTTTTTTGGCTCTTTTGCAAAATCACCTCTAGAATTCTTTAATTTCTGCAGTGTTTTACTTTCAGAATTTCTCAATTTTTTTCTCTCATCATTTTAATTTTCTTCCTTGTACTAACTTCATACTTTGATTACTCTCTTTGTTTTCTAGAAACTTGAGGTGCACCCTAAGGATTTTGGGTTTACTCTAGTTTTCTAATGTGGATGTTCACATCTGTAAACTTCCCTGTTATGACTGCTTTCATTTTATCCAGTAGGTTTTCATATATTTTCCTGTAATTATCAACTGCTTTTAATCACTAATTCTTTTTGTGACTGATTATTCATGAATGTATTTTTTAATCTCCATATATTTGCATAATTTATGTGGACTATTTTGTCATTGACTTCTAATTTATTTGTACTGTTCTCTGATAATATGTATGATATGATTTTGCTTCTTTATATTTATTTAAGAATATTTTATGAGCTACAATGTGATCAATTTTGGAGCAAGTTACATGTGCTTCTGAGAATAATGTATACTCTACTGTTCAATGGAATATTGTAGACAACTATTAAGTCTGTTTCTTCAAAATGTGGTTCAATTCTGATATTTGTCTCATTGTTTTATTTATGATGAGAGTTTACCAAAGTTTTCTACTACAATTGTGTTGACTTTTAGTTGATGTTTTATGTATTACATGTGCACTTCAGAATTAGAGAAAAGAGCTCAACCTGAAACTCAGAGCTTGCTAATACCTGTCAGATTTTAGGGTCTGAGCTCTAATGACCAAAATTTAATTTTTACAGATATTACTCATTCCATAAATTCCAAAATTATAAGGGGGTCCAGCCCAGGTCTTGTTTTTCTCCTTATGGAAATTTTCTAGAAATCTTGCTGTAGAGATCTTTTTTCAAACATCACTACTTCATAAAGATACTTTAACAAATTTTCTAGATGTGGTATACTTTACTTGTAATACTAAAAAATACATATAAATGGTTTAAGCTTCCTTTTTATTTGTGATTGGACATATAAACTGTTTTGTATTTGCCAGTTGAATGGCTTTGTTGCCTATAATAAATCTCAAGCAGTTTGTTGCTACACAATAAAAAATAAAGCAATTTTTCTCTAAACAAAGAATTTGAAGTCTTCTACCAAAATATATAAAACTGCATGAGGCTATCTGGTTAGTTTTAATTCAGGGCAAAATGTTACATGCTTTGTAGAAGCTCAGTGGAATGTTGATGTCTCTAGAAACAGAAAATATATGTCAGCCTTTACTTCACTTTTAGCACTTTTTAAAACATTAAGCATTAAATACTTAACGTAATATTTTCAGACAACAAACAAGGGTTAATAAAAGTCAAATTGAAGCAACAAAAAATCCTTCACACAAGAAAGAATAATGGATACATTTTAAGTATAACCTAATAGTACCTTGCAATTATGAATAAAATCATCTCTTTTTATTTCTATAAAGTGCTTTTGTGTCACATCTTTAAAGGATTTGTCTACCCTATTTTACAATGCTGTTTGCATCTGAACTGTCTTTTAACTCTGATATGTGTATGTTAAATACACAAATTTATTTCTATACATGATGAAATGTATAGATTGACTCATTTTCTGTAAATGCTCTATGATGCAATGATTATATATATATATATATATATATATATATATATATACCCTTTTGCTGCACCTTATTATTGCCCTTTTTGGAAGTTAAGAGTAATCATGTTAATGAGGCTCTTTTTATGGACTGAATTCTATTCCTGCTCAGTGAATCTAAGCTCAAACTAGTACCTAATATATTGTAGTCTAGTGTGTTTTAGCTTTATAATAATGCTGTGTTGGTGTCTGATCTCCTGTTTTGTGCACAGAGTATGTTTTGGTTAGTCCTGGTCCTTTACAGGTCCAAATATTTAGAATTAAATTATGATGTTTTATATCCTGCTGGGATTTTAATAAAAATGATGAAAATTTTCATGTTAGGAAAAATAATTTCTACAGTAGATTATTCAATTTATGAACCTACTTAATACATTTTTAATATTTCAGTAAAGTTTTGTAGTTATTGAGATATTTGCATATTTATTTTATAGTAGTTTTCTTTAGAATTTGAGATGTTCTCTGTTTCTTTCTTTCTTTTCCTTCCATCCTTCCATTCTTACTTGCCTCCTTTCTTTCTTCCCTCCTTTTTCTTGTCTTTCTTTGTTCATGTGGTAGGGATCAAATCTAGTTCATTGCAAATTCAAGGTAAGTGTTCTACCCCTGAAGAGTCTTGCAAATGTAGCATTTTGTGATGTAGTGTTTTAAAGAATCCAGATTTCTTTTGCTGTGGGAATAAACAATGAAAATAAGATGATATTTAATACTTTCATAAGAAATAGCCCACAAAATGTAGATTAATGACATCTCCTTAGTAGAAAAACTACATTTTCCCAGTGGATATAATGAGTGTCATCTTTAGAGCAGTTGCTCAAAACTTAGGCTGACCGAGGCTTTTCATGCCGATGTGTTTGCCTTGGTTGTTTCTATTGCCTTGCCTTGGAAGAAAGATAATGAAAAAATAATATTTATGCTCCAGGCATATGCACATAACTTTTGTTCAAATTTAATTTCATAGAAGCAAGTTGCATGCTTACATAATTGCAGAAGTGTTGTGACATTTCCCCTACTTATGTTCTCAGGAAGAATAAAAACACATGCTCTGCTAAGGAGCCATAATATAGAAGAATATGTATAAAATCCTAGACATACACATACAAATTTATGTTGCCTAATAATTCCACCACGTGCAGGAAAAAGAGCCATATTTTTGATGACTAAAAGATAAGGAAAATATTTAATTCAATCACCTAATACAAGATTTAAGTCAGTTGAAGCTGCCAGATGTCAGCAAAATGTATGCAATAAAGTTGACTGATAATTAAAGGTGTTATAAAAGTATTACCTCTAGAATTCCAGGATTTGACTTTCAGTTTTGGGCTGGTGAGCAAACACATGCAGTAACAACATTGGGGTATATATTTAAATAATTTACGCTTCAAATTTTAGCTGATTTTGCTTTAAGAACATGAAAATCCCCCTAAATCCCTCTTTAATTAGCTGGACAAGAATCAATTTATTTCCATTATTATTATGGTATCAAACAATTAGCGAACATTTAGGCATTTTCTGGTTTCTAGAATTGCATCTCTCAATATCCAAGCAAAATTACTCTTTTTGTGGTACAAATTGTTCAACTTAGCAATCATTATAATTAAAATATAATGGATATTTATTATCATCATTTTATGACATTTATTTCACACTGTCATAAGAGAAAAAAGAATTTATTCAAATATGCCTGATTAAATGTTCTAGCATTCCAACATTTATTTTTAGAAAAAGTATATCATGTGTAACACAATATTTTAGCTGTTAACCAGTGTTTAATAAAGATTGTATCTTAAGTATGATTTTTAATTGAAAATATTCTAATAAAGGAGACAACAGGGCAAATAGAAATATTTTCTCCATAAAATATAATAGATATTTTATTGAGTATTTTGAAGGTTAAATGTAACAGGGACTTTTTTTTGAAGGTAGTAGAAATACAACAGAACAAGACAGAACAAAGCCAATTGAGACAGTGCAGTGAATTTGGTACAGAACTTCACAGCAGGTTACTGGGATAATAATAATGGGTACCATAGTATATCTCATTATCTTCACAATAGTTGTCTAATCAATTAGGTATAGCAAAATCAAGCCAAAGCAAGAACATTAGAAAATCAATCAAAAGAGAATATTGAATAGAGTAAAGCAATTAATCATAATGAAACAAAACTGAAAACAACACTTGCTTTTAAAGAGAAGATAGAGGAGACCCCCCCACACATATTCGCTATATTGCATACAGTCATCCTGCCAAGAGATGCTCAGATGCTCAGACGTCTGTCCCCAGTTGCTAATGGGGGAGGGGGAATAGGCTCACAGGAGACACTACTGGTTCTCCTTCTGGCTCATACTGGAGGAAGGCGCTTACCAAGAGGGCGGCGGGCGAATTGCTTCTTTGTGCAGCCTGCTTGGTTCCACCATGGTTGTGGCCAGATCAACAGGAAATTTTTGAAGAACCTGTATTTCACAGTTAAAGAAATTTTCAACGTGGAATATGTTTGTATATTATTTTTAATCTATGAAGGAAAAATTAGGATATTTTTGACCAAGTGAATAGAACATTAACATTATGCTTTTATCTGTCTCCCATTCCTATATACATAGATAAAAAATGCTGTGAACATTAATGAGAAAAAAATAATTATTGGATTCATATTATTTGGTTTCAACTACTAGTCCCACCTCTTAGAACATCTGAGATATTTATGTAATTCAAATCTGTGACTTTTCAATTTCCCAATAAAAAGAAAGGAGCTTGTTTCCCTTTATTTTAAGTAGCTATCCTTACTACAAAATGAAAGAAAGCAAAACAAAGATTAGTGCCATTCTTGCGTTAAATGCTTGCTCATGCTTCTGAAAAGTATTTTTCCTTTTTAATAGCATTTAATATCATTATTTTAATAATATTTGATTTTTTAAAATTTGAAGTCATAATAATATGGTATTTTATATTTGGTCCTTCTTAAACTAGACTGTCAGAATAGTTTAAAACAAAATGGTCATTTTCTTAAATCAGTCCTTATATAGCATTCAGGGAAAATTATATGATGAATTTGCTATCTGTGCACTGTGATTGGCTTCACTTTCTGGATTGTTTGTCAGGTCTCAGATTCTATCAGAATTACCAAAGACCCGTGGGAGTTTTCAAAGGCTGCAAAACCCTCTAATAGTGAAGAAACAAATCTTAACTGAATAAAACCTGAAAAATCGAGTTCTGTGTAGTTCTCCCCAATATTCCCTCATCCCTAATATCTATGAGTCTGCTGGTTAACCATTTCATAACCACCACATGGGGGCGACAGCATTTTTATAATGAGAAAGAGTCTAGAATTATGTGTTACTGACCTTGATGCCTCAATTATAATAAAGTCTATGGACAACAGGAAACATAATTACAACACATTAGTATTTTAAAACGGAGTTTCAATACTTACAGATCAGTGTGTAATTGGAAACTACTTTGAAATAAATTGCCACAAGTGGGTATATGCTAAATTATCCACAAAAGTACCAGATGGCTAAAGATGTTTCAATTTGATTTTACAGAATATCAAGCATAAAACTCCAAATGGCACAGTTAGATTTAGAAAAGAAGAAAATACATGTTCAGAGCTTTTAAAGTAATGCTCAGTCAATTTTATAGCACCTTGAAATTGATCTTACTCAACTGGATGAACTTAATGGGAAAAATGCTTATAAGAATTGTAAATAGTTCACATTTACAAGATCCAATTCCAAATCATTGGTTCCACCAACAACATTTGGAATTTAACTACATATTCCAAAGGACCTACTTGAAATTCCATATATTCCATTGTCAGGATGCATTTGCTTTAGAATTACTTCCATTCTGTGGCTCACTAAGAAAATGAGCAAATCAGGTGTGGATCCTC
The DNA here is from genome assembly GCA_004027455.1 of Hydrochoerus hydrochaeris. Taxonomy (NCBI): domain Eukaryota; kingdom Metazoa; phylum Chordata; class Mammalia; order Rodentia; family Hydrochaeridae; genus Hydrochoerus; species Hydrochoerus hydrochaeris. Next base: position 12,179 of record PVLA01004272.1, on the reverse strand, counting down.
TGGGCCTTATTTAAAACAAGACATATAGTATGGTTTCTGCCACTTTCAAATGACAAATCCAAAAGGATTTACCCCTCTGGAGTGACTGGAACGTTTTCAAATGAATGAAATGAATTTCACTAAGCCAATTCATTTCCTGTTCCATTTTCACCTAAGAGTGAGTGTATCAAATGTCTGTGTGCTAGGCGGAAGTGATTGTGGCTACTCCCAGGATAATTCATTTTTCCAGATGTTTTTCAGGATATTGTTGTATCTGTTTCACTAAAACACTTTGTTTTTCAGCATATTTCACTTGCTACATACCAGTTATGATTGGTTATTTTAGTGATTTACCATTTCTAACCAATAAGCAGTAACCTTCATGCAAAATAATGGAAATCAAAGTGCAGCACCTCTGAGTTTGCGTGTCATACTGAAGTGTCCAGTACATTTTCTGTTCTGTATCTTATCTGTCGTCTCTTCCCGCTCTACATGATACCCCACTACATAAAACTTGATTCTGAGAATGTTGTCTTATGTTTGTACTCTAACTACATCTTTTTTTTTCCAAATGACTGATACCTCAGTAATTTCTTTCTTGAATTTTATGGTTTTGATTTTAACAACAGCTTGGCTAATCTTAGTTCAGGCATTAAGAACTTTTTCAATTTCTGTTTGATTTCTATTAAGTTAACATCATTAAGAGAATAATTTTGTTAAAACATATCCAGGACAACACTGGAAATGCTAACTGTATATGTTGACATCTTGCTACTTCTCAAAGCTTCAGAAAGTGTAAAAACGTTAAATTACATTTTAGGAAAAAACTGATCTTTTCATTAGTAGAAAAGTATTGACTTAGTAAATACAGCAGTGTTTTACTTATATTATGCTTCTGATGCTGTTTTGCTCATATTTGAGATTCCAGTACTGGAAGGAGGAGGAGGAGGAGGAGGCAGATAACTATTATTTCATAAAGTGACTGTAGAGCATCCTGCACCATTTATTCAGGAATTTAGAATTTACAAAGGGGTCATGTGTGGGTGTCACTGGGTGCATCCTGCTGGGAGAAAGTCATACTCTAGACTTCTAAATTGAGGATAAAATCCACTTAGTACTCATTATAACAGGATTTCTCTGTTGCTGTAAATGTATCATCCACTATGACAAAGATGCGTTGGTTTAAAGCAGCACTTATTGGTTACTTTTTCTTTTCTTTTTCCTCCTATTCTGTGCCCAGGAATTTCAACAACAACAGAAATGAGTTCGTGTCTATATGGTACAAATTTAGTATGATTTAACTAAATAATAAATGTCCAATGAGGGTTCATACATAAATGAATGAAGATGATTTACAATGATATAAAATAACTGAAACAATATCATAAAATGAGAACAATATGGAGACGGTTGTATGCACACACTCATATGCACACACACACACACACGAGTACAATTAATCTGTTATATATAAAGTGAATTTCACTTTAACTTCTAACCTCCCATCATAGAGGTCCAGCAAAATCCATCACACAAAAGGCATAAACTGGTGTCTGTAGCATTTTATTCATTCTCCTTTTTGGGGTATTTTGCACAATATTGATTGGCTTCTATCACAACCGCTGATATTCTGGCCCAAAGTGATCACCATTAGAAAGGCCACTGCAGTTTAATATAGGATTTTGGGCCTCAGCCACTGAAAAATTTTAATCCTGGCTTATTCTGGAAAAAGCATTTTTCTTAACACTTTCCAGAAGAGCACATTGGCAATTCAGACCCTGTGCTGCAAATGTGTGCTTCCCTTTTCCTGATGACTCCTTTATGGCTCTTCTCCTAAAGGCCTTTCCTTTCCTCTATGTGCGATGCCCTGTCTGAAATTTACTGAATTGTGGAATAAATATAATTCCTTCTTTGGAAGGGAAAGATACACTTTATGGATGAGTATGATCTAACTAGAAACAAAGTCAAACAAAGGGAAACTAACCCAGAAACATTAATTTCTGCTTAGATCTTCATCTTCTTTCCCCAACAAACTGAACTGATTTCACAATTTCACTGTTTAGCTTTTTCAGTCTTTATAGGAACAGTTGAAGATTGTTTTTAATTAGTTACATGAATAAATATGAACCTAGACAGATTTTATAAAATTACTGATGAATAGGAATAACAACATGCCTACCTGAAAATGATTATTACTTATTCTTTCCTGATCATATATTGTACTGCAGTGATACTGAGCTGGAAGGATTGAAAGTTTGAATAGCAAATGTACTGATATTTGAAGCCCTTAGATATGTGTTCCCTAGTTTCTTCTCACTCTTCAGAATCTGTTCAGTCATAAAAGATTTTTACTGAAGAAAGGGCATTGGGAATAGGAAGTGCAGCACAGAGCACAGAGCATATGCCCGATTGAAACTCTGGTAATAATGACTTTGCTTCAGTTTTGAAGTTGTTGAGCCTTTCTTGAAGAAGGAACTGAAAGAACAGAGAACACAGTTTTTCATCTCCGTACTTTTCCTGAAGCAATTCTTCAAACCAGAGGCATAGTCCCGCAGACTTCTCATAGTTTGAAACAACTTGTTTCTCCCAGACTTTTGCATTTTATTTGATGATGTATCACATATTGCTGCTCTCCTTCAGTTGTGTTGTTTTCCCCAACTTCCATCTATTCTGAGACTTACTGATCTCTCAGGGTGGCAGAATAGATTGTCCATCAGATGTTGTCTTTTCTCTAATAAAACCAGAGAAAGTAAATCATTGCTAGAAACTATATTATGTTACTTCTTGGAAGTCAGTGTTTCTATACATCTGCTTTGCCAAGTTGAAATTACTGTTTTGAGGTAGCTGGCCTTCTACTTAACTGTGTGACTCAGAGATACTAATTAAATATTTTTGAACTTTAATATTCTTATCTGGAAAATGATGAGACTGGAGAACTTCAATTTACTTAGTACGTGCATAGCACTTTTGAAAATATTCTTTTAATGGAGCAGTAAGAGTAGGGAATAGACAGATGGTCTAACCTGATTTATCCCAATAGTATTAGGGTGAGAGAAATACAAATTGGGGTAGGATTCTACCTGTCTGTACAGATTTTCTGCTTTTTTCAAATATTACATTTTTTTCCTTTTTATATGGAAGTCTTGAAGATTTTTCTGTAGTATGCTGTATGTGATCTTATTCTATAACTACATTTTTTACAAGGCTACGTTTTTTTTCCTTTTGTTCCTCTCGATCATCAGTCTTGTGGATTTTGCTCATCAAAAAGTAAACAAATCCCATAAAGATGTGATTCATGATATTTGAGGAAAGGTGTTTTAAATATACAAGGACAAAGAAATAATAATTATTTTATGACAAAAATCATATATTAGGGGAAAAGAATCTGATCAGTATTGCAATAAATCAGAAGTGATCTTAAGAAAGAGGAGCAAAAAACTTAAAAATATAGTGATTAATATATGCTTAAATATAAGGATATAAAAGAGCAAAGAAAACAAATGGAAATGTAATTGTAGGTTAGCAATGTAACATATATTTATTCTAAATAAATCTATGAAAGATTGCTCCTTGGCAACCCAAAGTAAGAGTTGCTAAACATCAGTTCTTGATAGGCATAGATATTATTTAAATTTGAATTTGTTACCACATGTTAGAAATGGAGAAATTACTGAAGTTTTAAATTTAATTGATAGACTAAAAATTAAATAAGAGAACAAGAAAAGGGTAGCTAGTAAAACCATGTTATTAGGTTGCATTTCTAAAATAATATTATGAAATTGACTGGAAGATTTTGCTTAATGACAGATAAGTAAATTTACATTTGATTAGGCATCAATCAGAAATCTAAGAAGAAAGATAGCTGCTCTTTAAAACAATCCCATCTTCAACAACAAAAATAGTGAAACTGGAACACATGAAAAGAGTGATATAATTTTATTCAAATAGTTTAAAAGGAATAATCAGCAGATATTTTGCCATTTCAATCAATTAATGGTGTTACATTACTAATAATTTGAAAACTGTGGGTATATACCAACACTTATACATATGGATTTTCAAATAGTAATGTGTAAAAATTAACAAGAAACAAGAAAAATGGCTTGATAGTGATATATTTTAAAATCCTAGTAGTAATCTATGAAGGAAGAGAACAAAAAAGCATCCCTTGAGCTTTGGCCATATCTACATTTTTCTTACTTTTTATAATGAGTATATGTATCATACTCCTTTTACATTAGAGTTTTGTTTTGATTTTGGTGCTGGAGATCAAATCCACAGCCTCCTGAATCCTAGGTAAGTTCTCTACTACTGAACTACATTTCTTTATTTCTTAACTATATATTTTAGAAAAGCAAATTTAAATGTAAAGGAAGTTTAAAGCATTTATAATTATTGCAATTATAGTATTTAAGGCAGTAACTAATAATGCACATTTGTGTAACTATACACATGTGATGAGTTTAAGTGACTAGAAAAAATGGGGTGCAGAATATGAGTGGCAGCTGACTTTTCTATCTATGCATACTATTAGTGTTTAATAGTTTGAAAAATCATTGGTCGTTGTTCACTTAAACACTTCAGAGTCACAAACATTAATATCTGTCAAGACTTTAAGTGGTCCAGAAATCCATTATATTTGCCCCAAATAATATCAAGGAACTGGAGACTACTGGGAAAGTGACAGCGAGAGAATGATGCTGGTACTCTAATTATTTTAACCATGTTCTGATCGATTCACCATGTGTGCGTGTTTCTGAGGTTCATTGTGTTGGGCATAATTAACCTGCTGATGCCTTTTTCATGGTTCTGTGACGTTTCACTTGAAATAATTGCTCATCTGAGACAAAATACAGGATGTGTCTGGTTTAAAAACAAATTATCATAACAAAATCAGAAATGTTTTACGATTTAAGTGAAATATTTTAACTACGAGTGAAAACATACTTAAGATAGAACATAGTGAAATACAATGTTTCTCAAAAACTTGAAAACAGGCATAGTTTTCAAATAAGAAAATAAGTTTCTGTTCATGTGTTAACTGAATTAAAATTGATATATTGCTCATGTAATGTAGATTGAATTATGGTTCCTTTTAAAATTATTTTCACGTGATTTATAAACTTCATTTCTTAAATATAGTTAAAATGTATGTAAAACACATGCACCAAATGAGGAAAACATATACTTGAACCAATATTTTTTAAAGAAAAGAGACATAGATAGAATAAAAATAAAAATGTGAGCCCAGTCAACATTTTGGTGTAAAGTGATCATCATCATACTGACTGTGGAATTCTAGCTTCCAAAGGCAATAGAAGAGGTAAAATAACTTTTGACCTAATGAATTATATTATCTATAAGTTAAGATAATTTTTTCATATTTATTTAGCTCACGTATTAAGGCAGAAACCAGAAAATATTCCTCAGATCCTCATAGATGATTAGACACCACTGTACAATCAGTACCTGAACTACAGCCTCCTTCTAATAAGTTTTGCAAGTATTTTTGTATTTTTTTCTAATCTCTCAGTGTATACTAAGGCACCATACCAAATCATAATTTGGAAAATTTGTTTCTCCAGTTGGAGTAATAGAAATCAAGGGTAATAATTCACACAGGCCCGCTGGTTTTAGGTAATCCCTTTCTAGGGTTTCTCCAATACTCTTTGTTACAGTTTGGGTTGTGAACCCGCCTTCCTATATCAAAATGCTAAGCCTTAGTACTTTAGAATGTGACTTTATTTTGGAACGGAGTCATTTTTTAAGTGCAATTAGCTCAGTTAAAACATCATTTAGACTGACCCTCATCTAGTACTAATATCAATGTGACTGTGCACATATGCACTACACACATTTACACATTTACACTATACATGAAAACTATGTGGGGAGACACAGGGGAAAAGTAAAAAAAAAAATGCCGTCTAATTAGGACGATGTTTTTTCAAGTCAATCCAACTGACACCTTGATGTTAGGCTCTCAGCTACCAGAACTGTGAGGCAGTAAATATCTGTGTTTTAAAGGACCCATCTTGGGACTCTTAGTCTTAATGGCCTCAGCAAATCAAAGCAGGCTTGATTTCTCTTTCCCATGTTTTTGACAAATGTGTTGCTGTGCTTTTCAGGGTACAGACTTTTAGAAATAGTGGCGATCAGTATTTTGCATTACAAGATAATTGCAAACTCAGTATTTCTTTTAACTTCTGCAATCATTCTGATACCCTTCACAAGGGCAAATAGTTTTGTCTTTTATGCACTGATACAGTCTAAGTGACCTGAACAGTGTGTTTGGCATATGGCTGGCACTCAATAAAAATTTGTTGCGTGAATGATTGAATCCTCTTATGAGACTGGAAGGGTGTAACCATTACTTCTCCCTGAGCAGACCACTATTCAACCATATTGCAAAAGTGGGCCAAGAGAGTGCTTCTCAGTAGATCCACAGGATTTCCTCAGCAATAATTATGGGTCAGCACCATAAGGAAGAACATTAAATTGAGCCTGTAAAATCCCACACTGAGAGGAATACAAGAATCATTTCCTGTTGGTTTTTCATACACTTTTTATGGTTATTGGACCCAGATAAAAAAAGAAATACTGAAAAATAAATGCCACAAAGGCAGGCAAGCCTGAAAATTTCCTGCTGATACTTCTGTTTAATCATTTAAAAGATCCCTGAAGACAGACTTTTTACACATCTGTCTTTCTAGAATGTATAAAAGTGACTGACTTTATACGAGCTGACAAATTGTCAAGAAGTACCTGTAAAATCAATCACTGCTATTTAATTCCAAGAGAAAAGCATGAATTCAGCAGCCACTGGCCCAATCACTAAGTAAAAAACAGAAACATAATTCTCATTTTGTTTTGACAGCTGCAATTTTATAATAGATAAAAGATGAGAAGAGTGTTATTAATTTGGTCTGTTACTGTGGGCAAGGTAGGATCCTTGAAATCAAGATGAATGCTGATAGCTTAAATTTTGACTCTGATTATGGCCAATTTGCCAACAACTCTGATGGAAACATGTATCTCATATTTCATTTCTTTTCATCAAATTTTCTGACTTCTGTAAGTACTTTTTCCACAACTCTGATTTCTGTTTTCCCTTAAGAGAAACTTCAGGCTTAGGAGACTATACAGTTTCTATAAATTAACACCTGCTGCTGAATATAAAAAATGCTGAAAGCAATATTATATTACTGTTAATGGAATTTTAATAATTATATTTAAAAAAATATGTGTTGCTCAAAGTAGATTAAACACACTTAAGGCTCAACTACTCCTCAGTTGAAATGGCACAGGCTTTAAGTTCAATCCCTAGTTACAAAAATATCAATTTATATTAAAAAAGTTTCTAAGTAAATGTTTTTCAACTGAAATGCAATGAAAATAAACATGTCTCAAAAATAATTCAAGACTGAAGAATCTTTAAACAAAGAAAAAATTAAAAAGATATATATTCTTGTTTATGATGTAGAAAAATAAGAAGAGTAATGGGGATTGTTATAAACATGCATTAAATTGGAAATTAGACATGTAATTCAAGCACAGTAATATTCTTTCACTTCTCGCCTAATTTCTTTAGGAGGGCAAAAAGTTGAAGTCACTTTCTTTATACAGTTACTATGAATATTACTATCTATGTATAGTTTTCAGTGTCTGAAGTGCTGAATGTTGAATAAGTAGGATTCTGTCTATTACCTTATTATTGAAGATCAGAGGATAAGCCAGAGAACTGTCACTACTAATTTGGGTTAGACTTCAGTTTTTGAAAAACACACTGTTGACTGGATGTAGGAGTAAGCAGAGTCATCACTGTATGAAAAAAATATATGAAGATATAAAAGTAGAGCTAGGTCAAGTGAGATCATAACTCTTAAAAGCAAACATCTTTGAAATGAAGAAAAGCACATAAATAATAAAATTATAGCATTTAGACTCTACCCCATTGTCTTTCTTTAGAGGTAGAGTGGTAGGTTTTGTATATCTTTAAAAAATGGATATTTCCAAATTGAATTGAGGACATGTCCTTAAATCTTGTCTAGAAGGCAATACTTCATTGAATGATAAATTTGGAAGGCTTTGGGGATTTCCTGTGAAATTTAATGATGCTATGGTGTTGCAGACTTAGATGTAACTCACATTTGTCTTCAGGAAATAAAACTCAGCCACAAAAATATTGACCACCACATGAAAGGACAGAACAAGTAGGATTCAATTCAGGAATGCAGCAATGGATTAACATAAACAAATTGATAAATGTAACACATCATATCAACAGAGCCAAAGACAAAATTACAGGAGCATCTAGATAGATGCAGAAAAAGCACTTGACAAAATTCAATACCCAATAATGATAAAATTCCTACAGAAAATTTGGATAATGTTCTTTATCTCCATCTGATAAAAGTCATGTCTGAAAAGCTGTCAGCCAGAATCATACTAAATTGTCAAAACCTGAAAGCTTTCACTCTAAAACAAGGAATAAAACAAGGATGTCCACTATCACCACAGCAATTGAATATAGTCCTGAATATAGTCAGAGAAATTAGACAAAATAAACAAACAAAAAGAATAAAGAATAGGAAAGATAGAGAAATTATGATTATTTGAGGATGGCATGATACTCTACATAGAAAAGTCCAAAAACTCTCCCAAAAAACTGCTAGATTCCATAACCAATTTCACTCACATAACTTGATACAAAGTCATCACTGAAAAATCAGTAGCATTCCTGTACACAGATAACAAATTCATTGAGGAAGAAAGTAGGGAAACAATATCTTTTTAAAAGCTTCAAGAAAAAAAGAAATAAATACTTAGGAATCCATCTAAAAATAGAAGTAAAAGATCTCTACATTGACAACTACAGTACTCTGAAGGATATTGAAGATGATACCAGAAAATAGAGAGATATTCCTTGATTTTGGGTAGGAAAAATGATTATAATTAAAATGGTAATACTTCAAAAATTGTTACACAGATTTAATTCAATTCCTATCCAAATATCATTAACATATCTCACAAAACTATATTAAATGTTTGTAAAATTCATTTGAAACCAGAAAAGACTCAAAATAGCATAAAATATCTGGGCAACAAGAAAAGGCATACACTCCTTGAAATTATACTACAAAGCTACTGTGATCAAAATGGTACTGGAAAACATAAAAACAGTATCAATGGAACAGATTGAAAGATACTAATGAACCCAAATATAATCACCTACCTTATCTCTAACAAAGAAGCTAAGCATATTCACTGGAAGAAAGGGAAGCATTTTAATAAATGGAGCTGGACAAAACTGGCTTCTCATATGCCAAAGACTAAAAGTAGACCCATGTCTATCACTATATACTAAACTGAAATCAAAATGAATGCAAGATCTAAATAGTAAAACAGAAGCACTAAATCTACTGGAATATAAAATAGGTAGAATTCTTGAAAACATAGACTAGGGCAAAGATTTTGTGAACAAAACTTCACTCACACAGGAAATATATCAACAACTTGTATCTCATCCTATTAAAAACCTTTTGCATAGCAAAATAAATAACCAATAGAGTGCAAAGACAACCCACAGAGTAGAAAAAAATTTTAATCAATTATCCCTCACACAAAGGACTTACATCTAGAACATATACAGAATTGAAAAAACTTTTAAAAAATCCAAAAATGGGCATATGAGATGAATACATATTTCTCAGATGAAGAACTACAAGTGGCAAATAAATGTATGGAAAACTGTTCAACATAACTGGTCAATTGTGAGATGCAAGGTGAAACAATGCTGAGATTCTCTCTTATTCCAGAAAGAATAGCTATCAACAAGAAATCAATCAATAACAAATGGTAATGGGGCTGCAGAGGAAAAAGGAACCCTGCTCCACTGTTGCGGAGAGTGTAGACTGGTGCAACCACTGAGGAAACAGTTCAAAAACTAGGACAGAAGGCTCCATTTGACCCAGCTATTTCCTTTCTTGGACTCTTGCCCTCAGAATTAAAAGCATCATACAACAGCAATATTTATAGCAGTGCAGTATGTAATAGCTAAATCTTGGAAACAACCCAGATGCCCATCAATTAGGCACCATATATGAAAGATGTGGCTTTTTTTATACAGTAGAGTAATTGTCAGCCATCAAGAAGGATAAGTTTGAGACATTTTGGATGGACTTTTAGACCATACATTTAAGTGACATAATTCAGGCACACATGCATAAATAGGGCATTGTCTCTCTGTTGTAGGGAACAGAAAATGTGAATAAAACCCAAAATATATAATAGATATGAAATCAGGAAATTGTTTAAAAGAAAATGGGAACTACGGAAGAGGAGAGAGATAAAGGAAGGAAAGGAAAAGAAATAAATGAGAAAAGAAAAGTAAAATGGAAAAATTTTGTAAATAAGGAGAACAGAGATTGAAGAGAGCAGAGGGAAATGGGAAAAAAAGGGATCAAGGTATATCATGTACAAGTAAATTTCCCTATAATGAGTGTGATCATTGTACTAAAAAACCTTAACTATAAAACAGCAACATGGGCCAGGGATTTAGCTTAGTGACTTAAGTGCCTGCCTGGCAAGCATGAAATTGTGAGTTTGATCTCCAGTACTAAAAAAAAAAAAAGGAGCTAAAGATGGCCGATCAGTGAGAAACAAAATACAAAGCCTCCCGGGAGAAGCAACTCATATGCCAGAATAAAACATCCTGGAGAGACCCAGACAGAGGGAGATGGATCCTCTTGACACAGGAAGAAATTAAAATGTAAAAATGCTCATCAAACACACAACCTAGGGGCTAAAATCGGAACAGCTAAAACTAATGGACAAGGTGTTTTCACTGTGACCCACCAAGTTTGCATAGGCCTGAATTTGCAAATTTGCGCTGGCTGGCAGAGCCACCCAAACTTGTCCTCGCTGCCACTCACAGGAGCCACAGCAGTGCTGAAGTCAGGGACTGGTGAACCCAATGGAGAGCAGAGCCAGTGAAGGGACCTTCATTAATCCACGGTCAGTGCTGGGAATGAGATACCCCCACAGGAAGGGCACAACCAAATTGGTTACATGTTGAAATCAGGCAGGAGGAGCCTGAATTGGGAGCAACAATAACTTCAATTGGTTGCTTCTTCCCCGGAGCAGATTCATGGGATTTTCTTGGGCTGGGCTGTGCCACTGGCTGGGACCCAGTGAGCAGTCCCAACTTGATTCCCTGCAACTAGCACACACTGGTGAAGACCTCTGAAGTTTGGCTGGCCAGGTGGGGAGGGACCGGCATGCGCAGCCACTGCTTACACCTCAGTGACAAGAGTAGGTAGGAGAGGGTGGAAGTGCCTTGCCAGTGTGCTTCAGAGGAACCATGGCTGACAGGGAAGGGGGCTGGGACCTCCATTGTACACCTGTGTGAAGGAAGCCCAGACCATGACAGGAGAGAAAGGCAAGAGGAGGCCCCCAGCCCAGAACCCTGAGAGCACTGATCCAGGAGAGGGAAAAACAAGGGAGAGTGAGGGTGCAAACATACAACATCAGACATGGCTTCAATGGACATTAAGAGATATCTTCAGGACCTAGTAGATGAGCTCAAAACTGAAGTATTAAATCAGGTAAAGCAAGATATGAGTAGAGAAATAAAAGAAATGCTGAACATCTCTCAGGAAGCTATAGACAGAGGAAGGGAGGAACACAAAAAAGGAGAGAAACATTCAATGAAGAATATAAAAAAAATAGAATACATGAAGCAGATTCAAAGAGACTACCAAGAAATTAAAAACTCCATTGAAAGCTGGCAAAACACCTTAAAAGAATCTAAGGGTAGACTATCAAAACTTGAAGACAAGTTGGCAGTGTGTGATGATGAAAGGAAAGATCTCTTAAAAATAAGAAGGAAACAGGCAGTAACAATACAAAGGCTAGAAGATGACAAGAGAATCTATAATTTAAGAATAAGAAATGTGAATGAAGAATAAAGAATATAAAAAGGCAAATTACAAAGGCTATCCATGGAAATAATTAAGGAAAACTTCCCAAGCATGGGAAAAGAAAATGACATTCAGTTATGTGAGGCATACAGAACTCCAGCCACCTACAACCAAAACAGATCTACACCCAGACATATAATAATCAAGATACCAGAAATTCAATATAAAAACAGAATATTAAAAGCTGTCAGAGAAAAGAAACAGATTACCTATAAAGGT